>CM044011.1:67988980-68588980 GCA_024085815.1 Flaveria linearis
TTTTGGAGGCAGCACCATAAGTTGGATTTGTTGATCTTCCATTACAATGTGCATCTATTTAAGAACATATGTAGGCTTGAAGTGGGGAGACACTAATATTTGATATGGTATATGTTCATATATCTTTTAGATGTAAAGACTAAGTATGTTTGCACTTTGCAGTAACGATTTGGCTTATTGTAGGAAATAAGATACCCACCATATATGTACTTGAGGTGGACATCAATATTAAGACTTTCTCATCCTTGTTTAATCTATGAAGTATCAAACCTCGTTAGAGTTTACAGATATTACTGTCAAACCTCATTTCATTTTATAGATATCACTAACAGACCTCGTTGAAGTGAGTTGTTGGCTTTGCTGATATTAGATGATATAGATTTGCTCCCTAGTCCCTCATATCCCTGTTAAAGTAATTTGTTTATTATTTTAAACCAGGAGTGAACAAATATTAGTTTTATGGGACAGAATTGCGATACATATTTTGCTTTAGTTCTATCAAACCTGGACACAGTTGGAATTTTTATTGTTTTGAAAGTTGTGTAATATAATCAAGAAAAAATTTAATACTCACTTCAGTAAAATATGATTGATTTAAAGTATAATTACAAATGTTTCTCTGGATAAACTGTTGAAAGCACTCCTCATAAGAGAAGACAATGAAGAAAATTTGTTATGAAAAGTCTCTTGCACCTCGTAGTATGGCCAAAAGATGAGCTAGGATCAAAAGGCCACCAAAAAAAATGTTGCAATATCTTGACTGAAAAATTTGAGGTGTATTTTTCATTCCATAGTATTTCATATTATAAACACATTATATATAAAAGTATAGTATATGATAATTATATACACAGGATTGGTGACAACCTAGGCTGCACTTTAGGACCAGTTTTCAATTTCCATGGTAGTAAAACTACATTATACGTATTGGTATGTTTATAATGTGCACACACTATTGATTTATGTCTGGTTTTTTTCTTTCTTTATCCATACAACTTGCAAATAAATTTCTTTAAAATTCAGGACGTAGTTGGAAGGCATCAGAACTGCGTCTCAAGTCATGGATGATCTGCATAAGTTATGGTATGTCCTGCTTAAGGAAAAGAACATGCTGATGACTCAGCGCCAGATGCTTCACGCTCAAAACTTAAGGTTTCCTAACCCAGAACGCCTGCCTAAGGTGTGGCCCATTTCATTGATTTTTCATTTTCATACCAATTGCCCTCGCATCGTAGCAATGGGACCCATATTCTTTGTTTGGTTTTCATGGTAATATGATATTATTCGGATAAGTATCTTGCTAATGAGAGATTGAGAGATATCCTAATCAGGTTTTGACTTCTGATCAACATGCAGGTTAGGAAATCAATGTGTAGAATCAAGCATGTGCTCACTGAAAGAGCAATTGAAGATCCAGATCCTCGGAGGTCTGCTGAAATGAAGCGAATGATAAACGCCCTATGATGATTTCTTGCTTGTAAGGTTTGTTCCTGTTTAGGACCTTTAACGTGCATTAATAAACTGCATTGGTGATTGTTGATGTAGTTGTGAGATGGGAATTGTTTGTCTCTATGGGTCTATGCAATAGTTTGTTTAGTAGTTGTTACATGCAGTCGTTCGTCTTTTTATGGAATTGTGTGGTGCAATGTGTAATGTATGTATGTTGAAAGATGATTGGGCATATTAAGTTTGGCTAGATCATCATCTTGGCTATAATTTGGTTTGACCAGGACCAGGTTGGCTAGATCATTTGGATTGAACCGTTTAGCAAGCTTGATTTACCTCACTGTGTGAAGTTGGTGTTAGCTAGTGGGATGAAAGAAATGGTTTGAACTCGACAAAGAAAAGTAATGAAAAAGTTAATGTTATATCAATGGAAATAAACGAGTACTAGTTTGGGACGGCAAATAGTAACCATGACTCGATTTCTACCCGATCACTTGGATTTCCAAGACATGACTGAATGATTTATGTTATACCAACATCAAACTTTATGGTTTGGAGTAACGATGGGTGAAATTGAGTCAGCTATTAAGTGTAGTCTATATAGTGTGAAGCTCAAGCTTCAACAAATTATTATTTTATAGCTTGAGCTTGATTAGTTAAGTGCTACTTTCAAACTGAGACGAGACTTGATTGGAAAGGATGATACTTTGTTAGTGGTCGTGGCCCATGCACGTGTGCATGGTTAGTAGCTTTAATATTTATGTTATTTACGTATTCCAATAAGTTGAAGGAGTCAGCAATTGGTTGCGATGAGCTTCATTGTTGACCGATTCCATAGGAGTAGTGGAGTCAGTTACTTTCCTTGTTTGTTGTAGTAGTTAGCCACGATCCATGTTTCATGTTCTTGTTTATGTATTTATAGCCATTGAGGCTTGGTAATGAGGATTATCGAAGTGTTCAAGTGCAAACCAGTGATATAATCTATCATCTGGTATCAGAGTGCCTTGATCCGTGAGAGAGTGTACCAAATGAGTGATGAAAAGCAAAAGATCCCGGTGTTCGATGGGCACTACGAACACTGGAGTGAAATGATGGAGAATTTGCTGCGTGCAAAGCAATTATGGAACTGATAGAGACAGGAATCACAGAACCGGCTGAGGGAGTCCCGCAATCGGATGCACAGAAGAAGAAACTCGAGGAATTACGTGTAAAGGATATGCAAGTCAAGCATTATCTTTATCAGGTAATTGATCGGGTAACCTTTGAACAAATCCTTGACAGGAAGAGTTCAAGTCGGTGTGGGAATCCATGAAGAAACGGTTTGCGGGAAACGCGCGTGTGAAGAAGTCTATGTTGCAGAAGCTACGAAGAGACTTTGAGGTGCTCGAAATGAATCAAGCAGAGACAATCTCAGAGTACTTTGGACGAGTGTTAACCGTCTCCAATCAGATGAGGAGTAATGGAGAGAGTATGGCAGACTCTAAGATTGTTGAGAAGGTCCTTCGTACCTTAGTTGAGAAGTACACGTACGTGGTAGTCTCAATTGAGGAATCAAAGGACATAGAACTATGTCAATTGAAGAACTGCAATGCACCTTAGTTGTTCATGAACAGAAATTCAAGAAGATAGAAAGGGAGGAAGAACATGCGCTAAAGATCGAGCAAGTCAATTACGGTGTCAATCGAGGAAGAGGAAGAGGTCGATCCACTGCAAGGGGTCGAGGACGTGGCAGAGGGAGAAACTCATTCAACAAGGAGACAATTGAATGCTATTCATGCCACAAATTGGGACATTTCTCGTATGAATGTCCTGATCACAAAGAAGCCAACTATGCCGGTTTTGATGAAGATGAAGAGCTTGCCTTGATGACTGAAACCGAAAGGGATGAGCGTAGCCTCATGGCTAACGAATGGAATGAGTCCAGGAGCATGCATTGGTTCCTAGATTCTGGGTGTTCAAACCATATGTGTGGATCGAAGGAAAGGTTTGTCACCTTGGATCACAATTTCACTAATTCAGTGAAACTTAGGAACAATACACGCATGAATGTTAGTGGGAAAGGGTCGGTTAAGATGGTAGTCAATGAAATAACCATGGTCATTAGCGATGTATACTTTGTTCCTGAGTTAAAGAACAATCTTCTAAGCATCGGTCAACTGCAGCAAAAGGTTTGGTGTTTTTGATTCAGCAAGATGTTTGCAAAGTATATCATCCGGGGAAAGGTCTGATCTTTCAAAGCTCTATGAGCTCGAATCGGATGTTTCCCGTGTATGAAAGGATCCCTGAAGTCCCAGTGCATGAGGAAGTCAAGTGTATGTACGGTGAAACCAATGCACAATTATGGCATGAACGTTTGGGGCATCTTAGCAAAACAAGCATGCAGACTTTAATGAAGAACAATTTGGTGAGAGACTTGCCTCAACTCACATTTTCGGATAAGGTGTGTGAAGATTGTATGAAAGGACAATAGACTCGCAAGCCCATACCGAAGACAAGTCAGTGGAGAGCAAAGGAAGTAATTGAGCTTATACACTCAGACATATGTGTCCAATTACGCCAGCCTCACACTCGGGTAAACGCTACTTTTAAGTTTCATTGATGATCATAGTCGAAAGGGTTGGGTATATCTACTTGCTGAGAAATCACAGGCACTACAAAGCTTCATGGAATTCAAAAAAAGGGTGGAAAAGCAGTCAGGGAAGGTCATCAAATGCCTTCGGACCGACCGTGGGGGTGAATACATGTCTAACGAGTTCATTAACTTCTGCAAAGAGCAAGGCATTAAAAGACAGCTTACGGCAAGCTTCACCCCACAACAAAACGGAGCGGCAGAACGCAAGAATAGAACCGTGATTAATATGGTGGTATCAATGCTCGTTGCAAAGGGAATGCCCAAAGTATTTTGGCAGAAGCAACTCAATGGAGTTTCTATGTTCTCAACTTGTGTCCTTACAAAGGCTCTAGATAACATGACGCCTGAAGAAGCATGGAATGGAATGAAGCCTTCGGTTGAACACTTACGGGTATGGGGCTCACTGGCTTATGTTCATGTTCCAAAACAAAAGAGAGGAAAACTAGATGATAAGAGCATCACATGCATATTCACAGGAATATGTGATGAATCAAAGGCTTATCGTCTAGTTGATCCTTCTTCCATAAAGGTGATCATAAGCCGAGACATAGAAGTACAAGAAGATCAAAGCTGGGATTGGTCTAAACGATTGGGCAAGGAACCAGCAGAAGAAGAGATAAGCTGGGGAGATCACACACTCCCTGAAATGATGACGAGGCCACAGAGGAAACAAGTGAACCAATTGAAGAAGTAAGAAGCCGATGATGAACACCCACAGGGAACTATTCAAGAACCCGGTCCTAGCAGCATGACACAAAGGGAGGGCAGACTACGAAGACCTCCGTCCTACTTGCAATTATGTCACTGAAGAAGAAGAAATGTGTGAAGATGAACTGCACCTTATGGAGGGGATTGAAAGTGACCCAACAACCTTCGATGAAGCAGCAAACATGACAAATGGAGAATTGCAATGGCTGCTGAAATAGAGTCAATTGAGAAGAACCACACTTGGCACTTGGTGCATTTACCAAAGGATGCAAAGTGCATTGGAGTTAAATGGCTTTACAAAACCAAGTGTAACGAAAAAGGGGAAGTTGTGAAGTACAAGGCACGATTAGTAGCACGTGGGTATGCTCAAGAAATGGGAGTAGATTACACTGATATATATGCACCGGTTGCGAGAATGGATACTATCAGGATGATGATCGCTCTAGCTGCTCAAAAAGGATGGTCGGTATATCAAATGGATGTGAAGTCAGCGTTCCTATATGGAATTTTAAAGAGGATGTTTATGTCCAGCAGCCGCAAGACTTTATCACTAAGGGAAAGGAAGATCATGTGTATAAGTTGAACAAAGCGTTGTATGGCCTTAAACAGGCACCCAGAGCCTGGTTTAGTAGAATTGAAGAACATTTCTTGAAAATGGGTTCACACGAAGCAAGTATGAGCACACTTTGTTCATAAAAGGAGACCCGAGAGGCAAGGTACTGCTGGTTAACATTTATGTTGATGATATGCTGTATACAGGAAATGATGAGAGCATGTTGAAGCAATTCAAGGAAGGAATGAAAACAGATTTTGAAATGTCGGATCTTGGGAAGATGAAGTACTTCCTTGGTCTAGAAGTAATGCAACTCAATGATGGCATTCACCTATCTCAAAGGAAGTATGCAGCTGAAGTTTTGGCTCATTTCAATATGAAGGAATGTAATGAGGTGGTAAATCCAATGGTACCTGGAACCAATTTGCAGAAGAATGAAGGCAAGGCAATAGATGAGACTTCATTCAAACAATTGGTTGGTTGTTTGATGTATATGACCACAACTCGTCCAGATTTGCAATTCGTGGTGAGTTACATAAGTCGGTTTATGTCTAAACCCACAGAAGAACATTTTGCTGCTGCAAAAAGGGTATTAAGATATGTACAAGGTACTTAAGATTATGGTTTGTGGTATAAGCACTACGAAAAAGGTGAAATCTCTGTCTACACAGACAGTGATTATGCATGTGATATTCAAGATAGAAAGAGCACATCAGGGCATGTAATTCTGTGGAATGAGGCTGCTGTCACATGGTCATCGAAGAAGCATAGTATTGTAGCCTTATCATCAACTGAAGCGGAATACGTAGCAGCAGCGACGTGTGCATGTCAAGTCCTATGGGTGTCCGGAGTATTGACTGAGTTGGGAATAGAAAGGGAGAATCCAGTGAGCATCAATTGTGACAACACCTCAGCCATCAAATTGTCAAAGAATCCAGTGTTCCATGGGAAGTGCAAGCACATAGAAGTCAGATTTCATTTTTTACGTGAGTTAGTTCGAGATGGAACCGTGGAGTTCGTTCACTGTGGGACGAAGGAGCAAGTAGCTGATATAATGACCAAGCCGCTGCATCGTGAAGCATATCAAGGCTGCGGAGACTTCTGGGAGTTATCTCACTAAAGGACAAACTAAATTTGAATCAAGTTTAGTTTGAGGGAGGGTTTGTTAGTGGTCGTGGCCCATGCACGTGTGCATGGTTAGTAGCTTTAATATTTATGTTTACGTATTCCAATAAGTTGAAGGAGTCAGCAATTGGTTGCGATGAGCTTCATTGTTGACCGATTCCATAGGAGTAGTGGAGTCAGTTACTTTTCTTGTTTGTTGTAGTAGTTAGCCACGATCCCATGTTTCATGTTCTTGTTTATGTATTTATAGCCATTGAGGCTTGGTAATGAGGATTATCGAAGTGTTCAAGTGCAAACCAGTGATATAATCTATCAACATTGATAATCATGCAAATATACATAAATGAAAAGTAAAAGTATAAAAAGCATAAGTTTTGCGAGGCTTGTGAGCTATACGATCCGTATGGACTTGTGAGTATATACTGTATTGGAATTTATTAAAAAAGGAAGTAGTTAATAATAAAAAAAATAATGGTATAATTTTAACTACTTATCATAAATTATTTTAAAAGTTTAAATACTTACTAATTAGTAATGAGATTTGGATTAAAAAATTAAGGAAACTAAAGCTTGTTCTAAACAATCTGGTTTAACAATTTAACCGGTAATTAAACAATTCTGAAAGAATAGAAATGGACGTTGGTCCCCGATCCGAATGAACGATCTTTCCGATCATGAAACTTTTTTTCGATGACATCCTTAATAACTTAACAAATCATAAGATAAGATTGCATTCTTTTTGCAAGATTTATATATTCGAGTACGTATATAGTTAAAAAAAGGTTTTATTAACAATCAAAACATTAACCTGCACATGCCTTATCTACTTTAATATATATTCTACTTCTAAATTATTACATAATATTTGAACCACAAGTGTCAGAAGCCAACATCTTCTTCCAATGGCAATGAGGATGAAATACTCCATGATTCTCTTCAAAGATTACTGTTGCTGATCCCTGACACAAACAACAACCGTTACTAGTTACAAGCAGACCTCGAGGGTGGTTTTATGACCAAGCTCGAACGCGAGAATAAGTTCCCCACAGTAAATGTACATGAAATGCTCCACCAAATCTCTTCATAGGATTTTTGTCGGTGCACCATTAATGCTGAGAGACATTATGTTCTTTCCATTAATGCATGGCCGTCTGACCATGGATCATTTACACTTAGGCGAATATGCCCTCTAACCGGGTATTTTCCCTCCGCAATAGAATTTCTCCTTTTTCTCTTGTTAGTAGGTGTTTGGCATTGCTTATTTTCACCCTCCTTTTAACTTATTAACTTTTGAAAAGTTAATAAGTTAAAATAGTATTTGGATGGGGTAAAAGGAGTTTTAAAATAACTTATGAAATAGGATAAAAAAGAGATTTTGAGAAGTTAGTGGTGGGTGACTTATTTTCACCTCCTTCCATCTATTGCTTCCAATGACTTAAATGCCCTCACCAGCCCCATCGGTTCCATCCCTGCTCTCGCTCCCTATGCATTCCCGCCATTAATGCCACCATCGATCTCCATCCTGCTCTCGCTCCCTGCTCTCGCTCACCAGCCCCCAATGCCACCATCGATTGCATCTGTCCCATCGGCCTTCCGATTGCATAAATGCCCTCACCAACTTCCGATTGAATCCGATTGCATCCCCTCCGATCCCATCGCCGGCTTTCCCATCGCATTAATCCCTTCCGATGTGCTCCCGACGCCAACCTTTCCCATCATCATTAATCCCTTCCAACAACCTCGCCATAACTCTCTTCACCTGCCGATCAATTACCCCCTTCGTTGTTATATATCGATCAACAGCCTCAAGAATCACCTCAAGAATCGTCTGAATCGATCTGCTGTAAAAGGTAGTTTTACACTTTGAAGTTGATAGGCAACCACTACTTTGTAACTTTCGTGTTTAGCATCACACTTTTCAAAATTAGAGATGCTAGTCTTAGAACAAAGGGAGTATTAGATTTTTTTTGTTTTATCTTGCAGAAGCGATCACGAAGCACATTGATGAATCCATGTTCCCGACAATGGTAAGGCTTTAATACGTTGTTCCTGGTGCTATCTTGCAGATTTTGATGGATGCCATATTTGAAACTGCAGACATTATTTTGTTTTGATTTGAAACTGCACTTTATGCATATGTGCTCATATGTGCTCATATTTGAAACTGCAGACATTATTTGAAACTGCAGACATTATGTGCTCATATGTGCATATGTGCAGACATTATACACTCCAGTTTGTGCATATGTGCTCATATTTGATTAGTATTTTTTGTTTACTCTGGAAGTTATCCCTTGTTAAGTAGATCATTCTTTATTAGTATTTTCTGTTTACTCTAGAAGTTACAACTGATGATTTTGTTGTTTGAGTTCTCTGCATCAAGATTGTTGTTTTGGATTTAAGGGTAATGTTGTTTTAATGTTGTTTTAATGTTGGTTTTCATTAGTGGTACATTTGTTGTAATGTCTTCAGTTTGGGGTACAATACAATTGAAATGCCTTGTGTGCAGGTAATTTGAAGATCTGCCATTTTCATAAGCACTTGCCATTTTCATAGGTATGATGGGTAGTTGATTTTATTTGCTAGTTGTTGTTGTCTTCTATATATGATTGCAATATTGAATGGGTTCACAAACACTTGCCACAGCTAGTTTGCAACATTGAATGCTATTTGATTTTTTTTTTGGTTTTTAACAGTTAGCTCAATGGGTAGTGAAATATCATTTAGAAGGAGTAAATCAAAATTTTTATGGGATGATATTACGTTCATGAGTTTACTGATGCATGCTTGCTTGAACTTAAAAGAGGGAATAGACCTGGTACTCACTTTAATAAACTTGGTTGGGATAATATAGAAAAAACCATGTATGAAAAAACCGGAAAAACTCTTGATAAAAAACAAATTAAAAACAAATGGGACAGCATGAAAAAAGAATGGAAGCTTTATGATCGGTTAGTGAGCTTGAAAGTGGAATCGGTGAACAAGAAGCTTAATCGATGCATCGCCAGAATGGTGGGTGGAGAAGATAAAAGTAAGTTTTATTTTACTTTTAATCGTAATTATGCTTAAATCGTGAAATTTTGTTAATTAATATGTATGTGTTGTAGGAAAATAAAGATTATGCCAAATTTATGGGTGCAAATTTGGACATATTCGAGACGCATTATATATCTTTTTTTTTATTTTGCAAAGCGGAAATAGAAAACAACGTAAAATAAGCAATCCCAAACATTATTTAGAAAACAGCTTATTGACTTTTAACAGAATGTCCTTTTTAGTCATTTTACATTAAGAAGCTAAACCAAACACTTTTTAGAAAACAACTTATTGACTTTTAGTTTATAAGTAATCCAAACACTTTTTTTAAAAACCACTTTTTAAAAGTTAAAAATCATTAAATCTTTTTCTCAAAAGTCTTTTTAACAAAATAAGCAATCCCAAACATGCCCTTAGGCACTTAACTCTTTATATGATTATTTTGAATTAAAACCGATCTAAAGCGATTCGAGCCCACTAAATAGGTTACCTCTTTAACAAGAAATCTACTTTACCGCACGAAAGATAATCAAACACTTAAACGCAAAAGCGTTGAACTGTAATTTGTTCATTTCGAATGTCTTGCGTTGGAAGCAAACTTTTGTTAATGGTTTACACACAACTTTCACGGAAATTTCATCTATAAAACGACGCCGTTCCACATCAATCTGAACCTCCCCGCCTTTGAAACTTGTAATAATATCAGCCACCACCTCCCTCCCCCAGAACAACCACCACCACCACCAGTCCACCACCACCACCACCACCACCACCATCGCCACCGCCGCCGTCACCGGAGTTCATTCTGCAACTTCCGATCAATTCATTGCAAAAGAACCCTAAGATGGTCGATAACAAACGTAAACGAGGTCGAAAGCCTAAATCTGGAGCACCCGAAACCCTAGATCTCCAACCCTCCAAATCTTCCACCTCCGTTGAAGATCTCACACTCAACAACGATACCCCCAATTCCGATCACCACCTCCGTCGCCGCCGGAAACCCTCCGTTCACGAAAACCCCGAAAAAGCCCTAGTTTCCGCATCACCGTCCCGATGTGTGGAAAACGGAAACGGTGGTTCGAACGGTTTGGTGCTTGATAGCGTCGTGATGGCGATGGCGCGAGTCGTTCCGGCGATGGATGCCGTCGTGAAGGTGTTTTGCACCCATACTGAGCCCAATTTCTCGTTACCGTGGCAGAGGAAGAGGCAATTTAGCTCCAGTAGCAGTGGGTTTGTGATTAGTGGAAGAAGGGTGTTGACTAATGCTCACTCTGTGGAGCATTATACACAAGTGAAGCTCAAGAAACGGGGCTCTGATACAAAGTATGTGGCCACGGTTCTCGCGATTGGTACCGAATGTGATATCGGTGAGCTTTTGTTTCAATGTTTTATGATCATGTGATTGAGATTGAGAAATTAATAGCTTTTGCTTATGATATTGTATTGCTGTTTATGTAATTGTGTAGCTTTGCTTACGGTGGAGGATGATGAGTTTTGGTCTGGTGTATCGCCTGTGAAGTTTGGGGATTTGCCTGCTCTTCAAGATGCCGTTACGGTTGTGGGGTATCCGATTGGAGGGGATACTATATCGGTTACTAGCGGGGTTGTTTCGCGTATAGAGATATTATCTTATGTTCATGGGTCAACTGAGCTTTTGGGATTGCAGGTTATTAAAGGCTCTTTGATCATTTGTTACTGTTCCTGAGTCATGTTTGTTTACTGATAAAAATGTGTATGATATTGATGCAGATTGATGCTGCAATTAACTCGGGAATTCTGGTGGACCTGCGTTTAATGATAAGGGTAATTGTGTTGGTATTGCATTTCAGTCTCTTAAACACGAGGATGCTGAAAACATTGGATATGTCATACCAACGCCTGTAATAACGCACTTTATCCAAGATTATGAAAGAAATGGATCATATACAGGTAAATATTTGTTCAGGTTGGATTCTTTTTTGCTATTGTGTAATCTTAATCAACTGTGTTCTAATCAATTGTCATTTGGTGTTAAACAGGATTTCCCATTCTTGGGGTAGAATGGCAGAAGATGGAAAACCCTGATTTGCGTAAGTCTACAGGGATGAAAGATAACCAAAAAGGTGTTCGTATCCGAAGAATTGACCCCACATCCCCTGAATATAAAGTTCTTAAACCATCTGATATTATTCTTAGTTTTGATGGAGTTGATATTGCAAATGATGGGACAGGTAAAAGTTTTTTTAAACTATAAAGCATCTTCCTTTGTGGGTGAATCTTTAGGTTGCTGATGATCTTTTGTGCTGACTAATTGTGGTGAGTTTCAGTTCCTTTTAGGCATGGTGAGAGGATAGGTTTTAGCTATCTTGTATCTCATAAATACACTGGAGATACGGCTCAAATCAAAGTCCTTCGCGATTCAAAAATATTGAAATTTAATATCAAGTTTGAGACTCACAGAAAGCTAATTCCTGCACACAACAAGGGTAGACCTCCATCTTATTACATCATTGCAGGATTGGTTTTTACAACTGTATCTGTTCCATACCTTCGTTCTGAGGTACTTACAAAACTTTATGAATGTATGAGTTGTTTTGTGTTGTAGAAATATAGGTTTTAGTTGCATTTAATTCACTTATTTTGCATGCTTCAGTATGGAAAGGACTACGGATATGATGCTCCAGTTAAGCTATTGGACAAGCTTCTTCATGAATTACCAAAGTCGCCAGATGAACAGATTGTAGTTATCTCACAGGTTTTTAATTGCGCTCCCTGAGTTTTGGTTTCTTTGAGTTGTTTTTCTTATTCATTTTCCGTATCATATGTACTAATGGTAGTTTCATAATTTTATTGAAGGTGCTTGTGGCTGATATCAACATTGGATATGAGGAGATTGTCAACACTCAGGTTAGTATTGTTATTAATTCCTTAATTGCTGGATCAACTACCTTACAGTTCACATAAAAACATGGATTTATGTTTTTTGAAAATTATTTTAGGACACCATCATAATAGTTTTCTGTTGCTTACTTTTCTTTGCAATAAATTAGGACTGCTTTTTAAGGTTTTCTTGTTTGGTTAATTGGATTCACTGCATTAGACATAATACAAACCATGAAGATTAGAGGAATGCTATAAAATTAAAGGAATCACTTCTAGTAAGAATACTCTTTAATATCATGAAGATTAGCTGCTCATGATTAAAACAGAAGAACAAAAACCATTTTTCAAACAAGACTTCAGTAGTGACAGCAGCATTTGTGTTAAAGGAGTTGTTTTGCACAGTGTTGAATACGCTTATTGGAAATTCATTTCATTTTTACAAAAAAAAGTTATGAATCTTGTAACAAGGCAAATTCTTAGTTCTCACATGCTTTTGTAATAAAAGTTTCATAAAGAATTACTTTAAGTAAAAGATGCAATTTAATTACATGGTAGGCGATTAATATATGTAGTAAAAGTGCTGGGACCTGCTAGTTAATAATGGTATGCAATCTCTTGTTGGGAAATTGGAGGCACCTTGCAATGTCTTATTTACTGTGATCAATAGATCCTGATTCCTGGTTCTATTTTAAATGTTCATGATACTTGTCTTCCACTGAACCGACTTTCCCTCTATGCAAAATCTCTATTATTTAGGCGATAATGTGATCGTCATTTCCGTCAAAATATTGATTTTTTTTTATGTTTGCTGAACTGTATCAATTTCTCTCTTTTTTTCCCATGTGTTTAAGGGTTATGAAATATATATTGCAAGAATTGCTCTCATTTGTATTCCCTACATATTTTTATTCGTCTTATTTTTCAACTGTTTGTTAGGTTCTTGCTTTCAATGGTCAACCAGTGAAGAATCTGAAGAGCTTAGCCAACATGGTAGAGAGCTGCACCAACGAATATCTAAAGTTTGAATTGGAATATCAGCAGGTAGCTTTTGTTCTCCCCTTCAACAAGAATGACATTTATCCGCAATAACAAGTTAGATACAGCGTTCCAAGAAGTTAAAATAACCCTTTATTTTGTACAAAATCAATATGAATTTTGCAGATAGTGGTACTTCAAACAAAAACCGCCAAAGCTGCAACAGTGGACATCCTCTCCACTCATTGTATACCTTCTGCCATGTCAGATGATCTCAAGGCATGAGAGACGAACTTAATGCTATAATGCAGTGCTTTTACCATAGTTGACTTAAAGTTGGGTCAATGAAAGTTCACGGGAGCCCACATTTTGGGTTGGGGAACTGGATTAGCTCTATTTAGTCTTTGCAAGCAGAAATATACACGGGTATGGCATGATGAAGTAGGAAGAAATGTTGCAGGTATTGCTTTTTCCTCCATTTTGATATCACTACCATTGCCCATTTGAATTGTCTTCTTCATAATGTGCATGTTTCAGATCAGGCTAGTGGTTGTTAAATTTAGATATAAAGGCTGATTGTATTATTGATATCATCATCATTATTTGTATGATCTTTAATGGTCGAATTATAAATCGTTAAGGACATGTTGACATGCATCAGATTTTTATTGGGTCTTGTAAAAATGTACCTTAGGGAATGTGTTGGTTTAAAAGCTTATATTTCATCGATTGTGCCTTAGATGATAAACAATATACTAAAAGTTACATTTGCATCCATTCGATGCAACCCAAGACCAATGAGCACTTACACACCACAGGTTTGGTCTTTGGTCTTGTTAGCAATTGAAATCAGTAACACAATCTAATACAAAACTCAATCAAAATCTTTATTCACTAGATGAATTCGAAAACAATCGAATATGGAAGAAGAAATGTGTAAAAGTAAGAGAGTTCGGAAGAATTGTTCTTGTGCTCGGAAGAACTGTTCTTGTGCTCGGAAGAACTGTTCTTGTGCTCGGAAGAACTGTTTCTCTCTCTTTACATTTAAGTAGTTTACAACATTAACAAACTTAATTTCTAACTTGACACATTTACCCCTCTAGATTATATAGCTATACACTATGACCCTTAAACTTTATTTTGACTTTACCTTTAACAATCTCCACCTTAAAGTCACAATAAGACTTTAACCAATACCCAAAGCATCCAGACAATACTAAAATTTTGGACCAGGCAAAGATTTGGTAAGCATATCAGTAGGATTGTCACAAGTACTAACATCAAGCACTTTGACTCTTTTAGAGTTAATCACCTCTTGAATAAAATGAGTCTCACATCTATATGTTTAGTTCTTTCATGATAAACATTATTCTTTGATAACTGCACAGTTCATTGGTTATCACAACTCACCACAATATCAACAAGTTGAATCCCCAACTCAAGAACAAAACCTCTAAGCCAAAGAGCTTCTTTCATAGCTTCAGTCAAAGCTATATACTCTGACTCTGTGGTAGATAAAGTAACTACTTTTGCAACTGAGACTTCCAATTCACAACACTATTTAGGAGTTTAAACACATATCCTGTGATTGATCTACCTTTGTCTCGATCCATTGTAAAGCCTGTATCTACAAACCCTTCAACTAAAATTGGACTACTCATCCCATGATGCCCAAATAGAATCCCACTCTCTTTAGTTCCATTCAAATATCTCAGAACCCATTTAGCAACAGCCTAATAAGCTTTACCTGGATTAACTACATATCTACTAATCAAGCTCACTGCATATCCAAAATCAGGCCTAGTGTACACTATCATATATATCAAGCTACCAACTAGATTTGCATATGGCACCTTCTTCATGTATTCCTTTTCTTCAATTGTCTTAGGAGAATCTTTTAAAGACAACTTGAAATGGTTGTCCATAGGAGTCTTGACAGATTTAGTATTGATCATAGAGAAACTTCTCAATACTTTTTCCATATAAGAATGTTGAGTCAATTTGATCTGTCTAAGACTTCTATTTCTAGCAATTTCCATTCCCAAAATCTTTTTGGCTTCACCTAACTCCATTTCAAACTCATGTTTCAACATCTCTTCAGTAGCTTTAATCTCCTGCCAATCCTTGCATGCAATGAGCATATCATTCACATATGACAGCAAGTAGACAAATGCCCCTGAGATATACTCTTTAAAATACACACAACTGTCATATGAACTCCTTTGAAAACCATGAGTAATCATGAACTCATTAAATCTTCTATGACACTCCCTTCACAACAAATCCCTGTGGTTGTTTCATAAAAATGTCTTCTTTAAGGAATCCATGTAGGAATACCGTTTTTACATCTAGCGGCTCCAATTCTAGGCATAGCACAGCAGTCAGAGACAACATTACCCTGATGGATGAATGTTTAACCACAGGAGAGAAATTTTCTTTATAATCAACACCAGCCTCTTGTGCAAACCCCTTAGCCACAAACCTGGTTTTATACCTAGGGCCTTCTCCCTCTAGAGCACCCTTCTTGATCTTATACAGCCACTTACATGAGACTAGTTTCTGATCTTGAGGTCTATCCACCAACACCCAAGTCTTATTCTTAAGTAAAGAGTCCATCTCATCTTCCATTGCTATGCTCCACGTCTCTTTATCAATCGAAGTAACTGCATCCTCATATGACAATGGTTCATATATAATATCTGTCTCAGCACTCATAAATGCCATAGCAAAGATATCAGCTCCCTCCCTATACCTCAAAGGAGGCACAACATGCCTTCTGGGCCTATCTCTGACCACACTAGGACTAGGACCTTGACTAGGAGCATTACTTTCATCAAGTTCTACTTGGTCACCACTAACCAACCCTGGCTGCTCCACCTCAACTTGAACTCCTTGTTCAGACTCACTAGTAGATGACTTATTACCACCACTACCAAGGACATCCTTGTATATCAGGTCTTCTTTAAACACGACACTTCTACTCACCAGAACCTATGGGCTGCCACCTTCTATCTTCCATAACCGGTACCCCTTAATACCTTTTGGGTACTTAATAAAGATACATTTCACAGCTCTATGTTCTAATTTGACTTGGTTCATATGGGCATATGCCACAGACCCAAACACTCTCAAGCCATTATAGTCCTGCTTGACGCATGTCACACCCCGACCAAAGCGGCGGAACATGCCGGGCACGACTATGATTGTTCAAATGCACACGACACTATTAAAGTGACAATATGTAATCAACTCATTCATTTAATAACATGTTATTACTGATTACAAATACAAGAAAATAAATAGTTTTAACTAATAACCTAACGGTCCAAAATATAATAAAGTCTTTAAATCTTCAATCAACCGACGATCAAACCTGTAGCATTGCATAAAATATATTTTGTCAACATGTATGTTGGTGAGCAATTCCATGACTTTATAAATATAATATAAGGCGAAATCTACAACTCAAATATGTGAAACCGTAAATAAAAGCGACATTAAGGTATATAAATCATAAATAAATGAGACTCTTTTATAATTGATATAACTACCATATTACAAGGAGGAGTGTATGATCATACTTATTGAGGATGAGGATGAGGATAACCGATTAAAAGCAATAAACATTTAGCAATTACTCATATGAGGTATATAACATACAATTGAACAATTATTCTAAGCAACACATAACCTAAAGCTTGTGGTTGGAGGATCGAAGTGTTAAATCATTTTCGTTTGAGTAAGTATGCTTGCTACCCTCAAAGTATAGAAGAGAAAACGGGGATGAAATTACTCACTTGAAAAAAAAGGTGACGTTGATGAACAAACTTAAAATAAAATTCTCAAGTAAGCGAGCCCGACAGTTTAACGTTCGTGTCCTAAATTAAAAGATCTTGAGTAAGTTTGAGTCTTGAAGATGGAATATAAATGGTATAAAAGTTCATAAAAATAAGGCTTGGGTTTTCGAAGTTTTAGTTATATTTTACAAAAGTGTGTTTAAATAGAGTAAGGATGAAATGAGTTTTATAAGAAACCGGGTCCTTGATGTTTAGTTTTACTCAACCTTTGTTAAGTTTACATAGGGGAGTTGGTTTAGTTCTAGTGTGCACGATCCCGCTAATGTAAGCATCAAGATCCGACCTACACTCTCTTAAACCCGAGCTTGAGCCTTTAAAAAAATTCGCTTAAACCCTAAACCCGATCTTAGTATAAAATCAAGTTTGGTTTCATCATACCATAATCTTAGAAATATAAGTAATATAAAGTGAAACATAAGTTAAAAAAAAAGTTAGGAAGATTTTTGGTGGTTTGAACGGTGACTAGCTCGTTAAGACGAGAAGTTCGACTTTTACTTGGTTTTTACCCGAAACTTGGGTTCAAGCCAAGATTTGTTCTACACTTCTAAAATCTTAAGTAATATGAGTAATATAAAGTAAAACATAACTAAAAAGATAGGTTGAACTTTTAGTGGTTTGAACATTGACTAACTCGTTAAAATGGGTGTTCGGTTTTACTCGGTTTTCACCCGAAACTTGGGTTCAAGCCAAAATTTGTTCTACACCTTCGTATCAATTATATAATAACTAAAATATAAAGAAAACTGATCTAAAGTGTTTGATGTAACATGGTTGCTTAAAAGTTATTTAAAGTGCTTAAACGAGCGTTCGGTTTGGTTCGGTCCTTGACTCGGTATGAACCCGAGGATGTTATCACATGTCCAAAACCATAGAACTAAAAATAAGGTAAAAGTTCCAGATCTAAACTCAAACAAGAAAGTTAAGCGAGTAAACTTCCCGAAAACGACCCAAACGGGCCTAAAATGCATAAATATGTGTTTGAATGCCCACAAGCCTTAAATAAAGATGAAAATGGTTTTGTCAACATAAAATAACTTAGAAAAACTAAAAATATCCAAAAACACATACCTGAAATGGTTTGAAATGGAAGATTCGGTTCCGTTGACTTTTTAAAGTCAAACTTAAGCAAAACTAGCTAGAACAACTTGCAAGATCAAAAATTTGGAAGAAGAAGATGAAAATATGCAGGTGAAATGGCTGAGAATGAGTGGTATTTATAGGGAAGGATTAGGGTTTGAGGGAATGATAATGCGTTTGTTCGATAGGTAAAAGGGTGCACTTTGATTCTTTTATTTAAAATAAATTTTGATTTAAATAAAATATGACTAGGTATAAAAACATGTTTGGAGGGGTTTAGAATAATTATGGGTTAGGTATTGGTTGGTTTGAATGGTTAAAACACGAGTTCGGGCCTTAAACGAGCTTAAACAAACCGAAAACGTTAAAAAAACTGATTTTGCTGAAACGAACTATGGGTCACGCCACGTAGCGATCTGAGGCCAGCCCTACGCGCCAAGTGATGTGGGGGCTCTCGGACAAACTTTGATCTTTTTGGCAATTTAGTCCTTGTAGTTCATTTTAGGTCGTTTTGAGCACAAAATAAGCATTTTAAACACCGTTAAAGACTTCGGAACGAAATGGCAAGTATGAAACATGATTACAACATAAAATCCATCATTTTATTAATATTAAAAGATCCTAAGAACAAAACAGGTCGGGTTTACAATACAGAATAACAAATACAAAGCTACTCGAAATGACGAATGTCACAACACATCAGTTCACACCTCTATAGGGGTTCTCATACCTAATGTTGATGATGGTGACTTGTTTACCAAGTAAGCAGATGTTGCTACAGCCTCTGCCGAGAACTTATCTGGTAACCTAGAACTAGAAAGCATGCATCTTATTTTGTCAAGTAAGGTTCTATTCATCCTCTCAGCTAAACCATTTTGCTATGGTGTACCAAGCACTGTAAAGTGTCTGACTATACCATGTGCCTTACAAAAAGAATTGAAGCCATTATTACAGAATTCAAGCCCATTATATGTTCTTAGTTTCCTCACCTTTCTTTCTGTCTGTGTTTCTACCAAGATCTTCCATTCCTTGAACACTTTGAATGCATCAGTCTTTTGCTCAAGTATGTATACCCATACCTTCCTTGAGAAATCATGTATAATGGACATAAATACCTGACACCACCTAAGGAATCTACCTTAGAAGGACCCCATAAGTGCACATATTCTAACACACCTTTTGTAATGTGCCTTGCTTTTAAAAACTTAACTCTCTTGTGTTTTCCAAGCACATAAGTCTCACAGAACCCAAATCACAAGTCTTGATATCACTCATGACTTGTTTTTGAAGTTCTATAAGCCCTTGATGACTTATATGTCCTAACCTCTTGTGCCATAGAGTTGCCTTACTACTTTCTTTAACTGAAAATGCAATGGTTTCATTCCTTTTTAAGGCTTCTCCATCTAGAAGATAAATTTTGTTATCTATCCTTCTACCTGATAACACCACTAGAGAGCCCTTTATCACCTTGGCTTTCCCATCTTTGAGACTAACATGATACCCTGATCTTTCAAATGTACCAAGAGACAACAAGCTTCTTTTCAAGCTAGGAATGTATCTAACTTCCTTAAGATCCACCTGCACACCATTCTTCATCTTGAAACTAATTGAACCAGTGCCAACTATCTTGCACGATCTACATCCCCTAGTTTTACCGTTCCTAGATCTTGGAATTTTAATTCATTAAAGAACTCTTTAGCAGGTGACATGTGAAAAGAACACCCTGAATCTAGCACCCACTCATCAGATCTACCTTCTGATGAAACAGCTAACACATCAGCATTATCATATCCTTCAAATGAATCATCTTGAGACAGATGACTATGTGACTTGTATTGCTAGACTCACTACCTTTCTTTTTCTTCCACTCTAGGCACTCTTTCTTCAGGTGTTTCTCTGATTCGCACACAAAGCATTTTCTCTTGAAGTTGGATGTGGACCTTGATGTTCCTTTGTGTCTTTGATTTCTCTGTTGAGGCCTTCCTTTTACCACCAGCTCTTCTTTACCTTCTTCCTTAGAATCTTTAATTCTTTAGAATTTAGGGCTGCTAACACTTCTTCCATGGATAGTATACCTCGACCATACATCAACGTATCCACAAAATGTTCATAAGAGTGTGGCAGAGATGTAACATAATAGCTTGATCCTCATCATCAATTGTTACATCTATGTTCTCAAGATCCAAAATCAACTTATTCTACTCATCTGTGTGGTCCTCTAAGGAATTACTAGGCATCATATTATACGTGTACAATCTCCGTTTAAGATACAATCGCTTTGCAAGTGATTTTGTCATGTATGGACTTTCTAATTTTGCCCATACTCCCACAGTCGATGTCTCTTTTGACACTTCATGCAGAATTCGATCACCAAGACTCAAGATTATCGCACTATGTGCTTTTTGCAGTTTATCCGTCTATTTTTCAACTATATCTTCTTTTCCTTCTCTGTGGCTCCATTCGGCACCTTTGCGTCACCTCCGGCAAGTGCTTCCACTACTCCCTGATGCACCGGGAGTGCTCGCATCTTCAACCGCCATAGACCAAAGTCATTTTTCCATCGAATTTCTCTAATTCAAACTTCGTTGACACCATCTTGATCACCCCGTTCGTGTTGATTTTCTCTTGATTTTAATATTGAGCCCTAAAACCGTGGCTCTGATACCACTTGTTAGCTATTGAAATCAGTAACACAATCTAATACAAAACTCAATCAAGATCTTTATTCACTAGATGAATTGATTACAAAGAAACAATCGAAAATGGAAGAAGAAATGTGTAAAAGTACGAGAGTTCGGAAGAACTGTTCTTGTGTTTGGAAGAACTATTTCCCTCTCTTTACATTTAAGTAGTTAACAACATTAACAAACTTAATTTCTAACTTGACACATTTACCCCTCTAGATTACATAGCTATACACTATGACCCTTGAACTTTATTTTGACTTTACCTTTAACAGGTCTTCCACTAAGAGTTCTTTTTTACGTTCATCTGCCTATAAGGTAGATGTCGTGTTGTACAATCTTTGTAATCTTTCTCTAATATAGGTATAAATCTTATTTGCAACATATAATCAATCTTGGTAGTGACGACTGTTTAAAATAACACATAATTGATTGAAAAGGATGTTACAATTCCGTTTGGTTCAACAATACTTCCTCTTTTGTTAATCTACGATCACTTTTTAATATGGGCATTGTTTAAAGATCTTTAGAACTAGATTTATATGTGAAATTTGAAGTATTAAGTGTGTCGAGGACAGTTGAAGTGTTTGTGGAGTTGTTTGCTTGATTAAAAAGCGAAACACTAAAATGGTTGTTTAGGCTGCAGTATAGACATGACATGATTACGGTTCAAACCTGATTCATCTAGACCCGAAATTAGATAAGTTGTGAATTTTTTTTAAGAAATTGTTGTTTAAAAGAATCCAATGCTTACAACTTCAAATTTACAAGGACCTTATTTCCACTTTAGAATGCTGAATTAGAACCTTAGAAAAAATCATTCCACTTTGCTAATAATGTTTACATCCAAACATGAATTATTTAGTTGCTGAAATGGTTAATGTTTGGTTACATACTTTCTAGTAACGATTACATATATTATTTCCTCCTTTAAAAGAATCCACAACTTTTAAACAAGCTTATATACCCTTTTGAAAACCAAATTTACTTTTGTTTATCACTTATAAACTTCATAAAAATGCATTTTCTTTTAGGTGACCAAAACTTTGATGAAGAAACACGCACATACTCTACTCATCCATAACTTTTATGGAGTTTTTGCCTAAAGTAGTGTTGTTAAAAATATATTTATCAAGTTGATGTAATTTTAAAAACATACAATAAAGTGGGGTGATTTTTTTAGTAAGTTAAGTTTTGAGTAAATTACCATTTGCATACCTGAGCTTTGGTGATTTTGACCATTTGCATCCCTACAGTTTAAAAATCCTCATATACCCCTAACGTTTCATTTTGTTCCCATTTGCATCCAAAACACTAACACCGTTAAATAATTCAGTTAACTTTTTATAAAATGACAAAACTACCCCATGAAATCCCCATCACCAACCACCACCGCTCTTCCTCTAGCAACCACACCACCACCTGTCGCCACCCTCCTCCCGTCGCTTCACCATCACCATCTACTCCTCCCCCCGTCGCATTACCACCGCCATCCACTCCTCCCACCGCCGACGACCTCCGCCCGTCGCATTATATATCTATCCCCTCTTCACACTTCACTGCTCACTCAACAATGGCGAAATTAGGGTTTCATCTCTTTTATACTCTTTTCACCTTATCACTCTCCACCATTCTTTCACGCACCATCTCACCACCACTCACCGGAGCTTCGTCGGAGCTCGATGTCTCCGATTCAATTCAGAAATCCCTCAATGCCCTCTCATTCTCCCCTCACCCCTTACAATCTCAATTGCTATCTTCTTCAGACCTTTCATCATCATCATCATCATCATCATCATCATCATCATCATCATCATCATCATCATCATCATCATCATCATCACCACCACCATCATCATCATCATCATCATCATCATCGTTGTCTCTGAAGCTACATTCTCGAGTGGCTGTTTAGAAGTCTCCACACAAGGATTACGAGTCGCTCACGTTAGCTAGACTCGCTCGTGACTCAGCTCGAGTGGAGTCGCTGAACAGAAGGTTAGATCTAGCCGTTAATGGAGTCAAGAAGGCGGATCTGAAGCCGGTGGATGTTCAGCTCGCGGCGGAGGAGTTGGCGGTTCCGGTAATCTCCGGCACGAGTCAGGGAAGCGGTGAGTACTTCTGCCGAGTCGGAATCGGTCGTCCGGCGAGTCAAGCTTATATGGTGTTAGACACCGGGAGTGACGTTAACTAGGTGCATTACCACGCGTGGCGGAGGTCGTCGGCGGAACCACGGCGGAGGTCTTCGTCGTGTGCTGCGGAGGTTGTTGACTCCAGAGAGAAAGAAGGGGTAGTGGGTTAGGGGTTTTAATTTGAAGGGTAGTTTAGTCTTTTAACAAGAGAGTTAATTGAATTATTTAACGGTGTTAGTGTTTTGGATGCAAATGGGAACAAAAATAAAACGTTAGGGGGTATATGAGGATTTTTAAACTGTAGGGATGCAAATGATTAAAATCACCAAACCTCAGGTATGCAAATAGTAATTTACTCTTAAGTTTTCTTAGGCTATAATAATCTGATTTGATGAAAGTCTCGAGTGCCTCAATTAGCTCACCGTTTCACAACCAGTAAAGTGTTGCAAATCACCAATGCTCCAAAACTCCGTTCTAGCAAAAGCTATTTCAACTTTCTTCGGATATATTTTTAAGACTCTAAACACATAATCAAAGAAACAAAATGCACCTTTTTTTAACCAAAATTAACAAAGAAGGTGATAGATTCAATATTTTTCCACGAAAAATACCACGTCAATTAAGGAAATACAAGGGAATTAATAAGTAATCAAACTTAGTTTAAGATTAAGAGAAAAGTAAACTTTAGGGGACAAAATTAACCCCAAAAAGTGTGATTTTTGATGACAAAAAAACCATGTGAACCATTTACCATTAGGCCTGTAAATGAACTGAACGTTCATGAACTGTTCATGAACTGTTCGGCGGAAAGTTCGTTTATGTCGTTTATTTAGTAAACGAACGAACATGAATAAAAATTTTGTGTTCGTTTAGTTAAACGAACAAACATGAATACATGTTTTGTTCGTTCGTTTACGTTCATGAACGTTCGTTTATGTGTTCGTTCATATATGTTCGTTTATGTTTGTTCATTTACGTTCGTTTATGTTGTTTATTTATATATATTAATAAAATGATATTATATGTTAATATTTGAAACTTAAGTGTATAATTTTATATTAGAAACATATAAGTTTAGTGAAATTTCAATCTCCACTAGTACACCTAAAAGTTCCAAAATAGTTATTTAACGTTGTTTTTTTGTGTGTTCCATATGTACATTTTTTTGTGTGTTTCATATGTATATTTATTATTGCTCATTTATGTTCGTTTATTATTGTTCATTTATGTTCGTTTATTATTGCTCATTTATGTTCGTTTATTATTGCTCATTTATGTTCGTTATTATTGTTCATTTATGTTCGTTTATTATTCTTCATTTGTGTTCGTTTATTATTGTTCATTTGTGTTCGTTATTATTGTTCATTTGTGTTCGTTTATTATTGTCATTTGTGTTCGTGAAGTGTTCGTGAAGTGTTCGTGAAGTGTTCATTTAGCATTTTAACGAACAAACATGAACGAACACGAACATTTTTATTTTCTTAATAAACGAACATGAACAAAAAATCATGTTCGATTATGTGTTCGTGTTCGTGTTCGTGTTCGGTAAAAGTTAAATGAACAAACATGAACATGCTGATGTTCGTGTTCGTTCGGTTCATTTACAGGCCTATTTACCGTTTTGATTATCAAGGTTTACAATAATTCTAACCTAGAATAAGATGATATAAAATTAAAACTAGATTATATTAGTTTTCGTTAGCACGCTCAAAAACAAAAAAAAAAAAAATTAAAGTATACATTTGTGTTGCATATGACGTATATATCCTATATTCCTATCAGGACCCCACCAATTTTCCTCAGTCCACGCTGGCATATCTCCAGACCCCACAGATCCTCGCCACGTGTCCACCTAAGATCCTCATCCCTTCCATAAAACCCTCAACTGCATCAACAACAAAACTGAAATCTTCCACCATTCGTGGGATCTTCACACTTTCATTCAATCCAATGATTAAAAGATTTGATCGGAACACTCGCCGGATTCTTACTTTTCCGACGGTTCTTCCATGTCAAAATTACTCCGGTGACACTTCTTCAATCTCTGATCACCCTCTCCGACTCCATCACCGATCATCAATCGGAATTCTTCCCCACACAACGTCGAAACGCCCGCGAATGCGTTCGACAGATCACGATCCTCTTGATGTTATTCAGCGAAATTATGGACCGAAAAGTCTCCGGTTTACCGCATTCCGCCATGCTCTGTTTCTCCGAACTTCACCATTCGTTTCAAAAGATTCAGTTTCTGCTTGAAGATTGCACGCGAAGTGGATCGAGGGTTTGGATGTTGATGAAGTGTCGGTTTGTAGCGATGCAGTTTTCGTCGATGATTCGTGCTGTTTCGACTGCACTTGATGTTCTTCCGGTGAATTCGATTGAAGTTTCGAGTGATGTTAAGGAGTTGGTGGAGATGGTGGTGAATCAAGCTAGGAGAGTGACAATGGAGGTTGATTTGAATGATGATTATGTGATGAAACGAGTGTTGTTGATTTTGAAACAATTTGAAAACGGGTTTGAGCCGGATTCGATTATGATCAGACGAGCTCTGTATCATCTTCGAATCAACAGTTGGAGTGAGTGTCATGAGGAAATTATGTTCTTGAATGAAGAGATTTCGCTAGAATTGGTAGATGATGATAAAAGAGATTTAAATTTATTGAATAGTTTAGCTGGATTCATGAAGTATTGCAGGGGTGCTCTGTTTGAACACTCTGTTCTTGACAAATGTGAAGGTCGACCCGTCGCAAAAGCTAATGTTGAAACCCTCAGTTGTTCGAATCCAGAGGATTTCCGATGCCCGATTTCTTTTGAAGTAATGACGGATCCGGTGACTGTTTCCACCGGTCAGACGTACGATCCGGTTTCGATTCAAAAATGGCTGAATTCGGGCAACTTAATCTGCCCGAAAACAGGGGAAAAACTAAAAAAAACAGAGTTTATCCCCAATTTGAACCTCAAGAATATTATTCAACAATATTGCATCAATCGCGGAGTTCTAATTTCAAAATTTCAAAAACAGAATCACGATATTTCGTCATCGATTCATCCGGGTAGTCGGGCATATGCAGAAACAATCAAGTTCTTGAGTGAATTTCTGGTTCAAAGACTGTGTAATGGAACAGAGGAACAGAAGAACAGAGCAGCTTATGAAATCAGATTACTTGCAAAATCAAACATTTATAATCGATTTTCTCTAATCGAATCGGGCGCGATTCCCCCTCTGTTAACCCTACTTTCATCATCTGATTCAACAACACAAGAAAACGCCATTTCAGGATTACTGAAGCTTTCGAAGCATTCGAACGGAAAGACAACAATAATCAATCATGGAGGATTGAATTCCATCATAAACGTACTGAAAAATGGATTGAAACAAGAATGTAAACAGATTGCAGCTGCAACAATCTTTACTTAACATCTATCCAAACAAATTCAATCACAGAAGCAATTCCAGCTTTGATTGAACAAATTCAAACGGGAACTTCTCACGGTATAATGTATTCATTAGCAGCTCTGTACGCGATTCTCCTCAACCCGAGAACCCACAAGATCGCGCTCTCATACGCGATCATTCCATTGTTATTCAACCACATTTCCACTCCAGCTAAACCAGAAATCGCCACGGGTTCTTTAGCAGTAGTATCCACATTAGCCGAAAGCCTTGGTCTCAAATCATCTTAAACAACTCATCGTTGTCACTTATAATCAAGACGCTGCAAACGTCCCACTCGCGAGCTTCAAAAGAGTACTGCCTGTCGATCTTGCTGGCGTTGTGCAACAATATTGGGGACGTAGTGATTGCTTTCTTGGCAAGTTATCCTGATTTGTTTGGCTTGTTGTACACGCTATCGACAACCGGGGTTCCGCGAGCAAGAAGGCCGAATCGTTGATTCGGGTCATGCATCGGTTCCATGCGAGTAGCAGTTCAGGTTTGATAAATAATTGGGACTCATCAAGAATTGCAGCAGTTGGTTCATGTTAGGTTAGATGTTCATACTATGATTCTTTTTACATTAAAGCTCGGATTTTTGAAGTAGCTGCATGCGTTAAATTTTTTTTAACGACTTTTAATCTATTACACTATCTGTCACTTATAAGATACATACGTTAACTAACTATATAGAGATACGAGGTTTACCAAATGTAACATCCCCGAAATAGATACGTGTAGGGACAAAACTAGCATTCATACCATCCGTACAAACACAAACACAATCTCTTAAGTATCTCACAATCAACAATGCATCTTAAGTATCAACACCCTAAAAATCCTTCATTTTCATTTTGAAGATTGTTCATATGTTTATATTG
The DNA here is from genome assembly GCA_024085815.1 of Flaveria linearis. Classification (NCBI taxonomy): domain Eukaryota; kingdom Viridiplantae; phylum Streptophyta; class Magnoliopsida; order Asterales; family Asteraceae; genus Flaveria; species Flaveria linearis. The sequence goes on from CM044011.1 coordinate 68,016,382, forward strand.
CTGTAAATTGTCTTCTCTCAAGATTATACATACATACATACATACATACATACATACATACATACATACATACATACATACATACATACATACATACATACATTGATATATATGTTGGATATCTCATCGACACTTCGGATTTGACAAAAACACCAGATGGACCACGATCAAATTAGACTCATCGTTGGGATAATTGGTTTGTACACATGATTTCTTTTTTTTTAAAGATCAAACATCACATTTAAAGTATCTTGATTTCGTGTTGACCTGTTTAATGATCTGTATTATAAAAGTTAATGCATATGGAAATTCTTCTGTCAATTTCATGAAACTGCATTACTTGGTTTATGTTTCATAATCACCACAAGAACATATTTATTGATTAGTTTGTTTATTTCATGCATGTTTGATTAGTATTTTTATTTGTTTTAATTCCTGTGCAGGAAATGTCATTTCATTATATCTTTTTCTTTCTCCCACGTAAGCATTTGTTTCGATAATCAGGGGCGGAATCAAAGGAGCGTCAAGAGGGCGAACTATAGGTTTTATTAAAATACACGAACTTGAACCTTAGTTAATCTTACGATGAACCCTCACTAGAACGCTCTGGTTCCGCCACTGATGATAACATTAGCGTACTCTACTTACTTGTTGTTTATGGTTTCTAACAAACAAAATATATGCAGCCCTACATTTATTAAAATTGTCAGACTTAAATCAGTACAAGCATTCAAACCAGATCCATATCTTGCCACACTTATGAACTGTGCAATGTGGCTGTTCTACGGTCTCCCAATAGTTCATCCCCACAGTTTTCTCGTCATCACCGTCAACAGCATTGGCATCGTCATCACGACAACCTTCTGCACCATCTTCTTCATGTATTCCACATGGGCGTGTCGTGTGCGTATGACTTATCGCCATTCTCTTAACTTTATAGTAGAAAATCCGCGTTACATTATTTGAACCACCAATCTTGAAAATGCAGAAAAAGATGATAATCGTGTTAGTAGTGGAGGCAATTTTTGTAGCCGGAATGATTGCGGTTACTTTAACGCTCTCCCACACGCACCCTGCGAGATCTATGCTTGTCGGAATCGTGTGTCTCGTCTTCAACATTATTATGTATACATCTCCGCTAACAATCATGGTACAATGTTATAAACAGTAATGAAAACATATTAGTTTCTAAATGTTTTTTATAAGTGTTCTGTTTTCTAGCTGTCACATGCAAGATTGTTTATAGTTAGCTACCTCTAGAAACCAAAACACTTTCAAAAACTTCGTAAAAACAATTATGCTTTCTCTAGACCACCTAGAAATCCAAAATAATCCTGCTATAAACTATAAACCATACCGTTTATCTTAAACTTATCATTGCGTTTAAGGTTTCATGATCCATAAAACAACATTTGATAAACAGAGAACTGTCATCAAGACGAAGAGCGTCAAGTACATGCCGATTTGCTTATCGATCGGAAATCTTTTAAACGGGCTGGTTTGGATCGGTTATGCGTGCCTTGAGTTTGATCCTTACATCATGGTAATGTACTAATGTATACCTAACACATTAATTTCAAATTTTGTAATGAATATAGTATGTAATATAAGGTTCAGCCCATTAGGGCCAAACCATATTTAGGATATCCTGTTGTTAATACATTGATTTTCCAGCTTTTTTATGATCTTTTTTGGGATTTTCACAAGAACAGATTCCTAATGTGATCGGGGCAATTTCGGGGACAATTCAAATAGGGCTATACGCGAAGTACAACAAAACTACCAACTGGGATGACGATGAACCGCCTAACGAGACTGAATTGTCTCCTTCCGCCTCGAACGCATAGATACAAGAGAAGCACGCGTACGATCGATCAATGTTCTACCGGTTGATAGCTACTGGATAGGTGGATCAGGTGTTGTAGTCTCAACATCAGATCCCATCAATGAAGGTTCTCATGTGTGTAAATATTGTATAGATTATAAATCAATATTTAACACTCCCCTTGAGGCTAGAGTATTAGTTCATCCTGCAAGGTTGTCATCATACATCAACATTTTGAATTTTAATGTGTTATTGGGTTAGTTGCAATATGAATAAATATGCACTGATTCCATAAAATATTATATCCAGCGTATATATACTACGTTTTAATGTGTTATCATCAACCAATCCCCAAAAGTTTTGAATGCTAGCACTTGAGATTTTTGAACTTATTTAGAAAAGACTAATCTATATATATTCCATATGAAAAACAAAATGCAAGTCAAAAAGACTAGTAGCGAATTTAATCATATACTTCTTTCTAAATGGTTATTGAATGAATAATGGATTACTTTTTCACGATCATAATTTAAAATACATATGTTATCAGAGCCAATAAGATATTACACATGTCTTAACTATTTAGTCTGTTTTGCGCGTTTCTTTCGACCAAATTTTCAAAGGATTTTACGCAATCCACTACCATAAACGTCTTGAAATATAAAACAAAACATGTTTAGTTGACACTCGAGTGGCAGATAACAGGACAAGAGGTGTCATATATCTATGGTGGTGTAGAAGTAGCATGCTTGACCACAAAAGGACAACACCAAATCATTCAATTCGACAGAATGTGCTCCTGCTAACTGTTGCATCTTTTCCACCACGCAATCCTACCATCACATCCAACTTAATTGAAACCTTATTGTTACTCTCAAGCATGCATAACTACTTTATTCAGTCTTCATTATTTCAATATTTTGTTATGGAATTGAAATACCTATTTTTCGGTTATGTGTTCACCGGTAAAGTCATGTGCAGAAAGAGACTAAGAGTGGTGAAGTTACTCTTGAGGTCAAGATTCGAATCCTGTTTATAACATATTGATGTAAATTAGTAGGTTAGACTGAAAAAAACAATAATAATCGTAAAATAGTTTACGTAGTTACAATTTATTTTATTTTGCTTTATTTACATGTTTATGTTTAGTTAAATTTCTTTTGAGTGAATAGTATTTCGGCCTATGTTCTACTTTTTTATTTTTTTTGTTTATCTATCTTTTCACTTGTCTGTTTTCAAGTATGCCCTTTATCTTGGTGTGTTAGTTTTATCTTCCGACTCATGCAGTTTCTGACGATATGTGAAATAGTTTCTTGTATTTTTATTTTTATTTTTTACTATTATTATTTTTTTTATTGTTATAAAGGTATAAACTTGACTGACTTGGTAGTTGTCGTATGAATGTACCTAAAATGGTTATTTACTTTACTTTGTGCCTATATAGTTCATGGTTGGATACATTTAAGTGGAGTAAATTGTCATTTTCGTCCCTGTGGTTTAGTGAAAATTGTCACTTTAATCCAATAGTTTGTTTTTTCTCATCTGGGTTCCTGTGGTTTACAAATCTTGTCATATTCATCCAGTTCGTTAACTCCATCCAAAATTTCCGTTAAATGAGAGGTATATTGGTCATTTTACATATATGTTTTTATTTTTCTTTTTTTAAACCTGATTTAATATATACTCTTTAAATACATTGCTATTTTAGTCCCTGTAGTTTGAGCGTATTTGCCAATTTAGTCCAAAAATAACCACCACACCACTACCCGTCACAAGAACCACCGAACCACCGCCACCACCCCATCACAAAGCCACCAACACCACACCAGAGCGCCCACCACCACCACGCACATCGGATCATCGCTACCATGTAAACCCTAAAAATCGACAATCAATATTGGACTTGTAACATACCACTTCGAAAATGCATATCAAACCCTACTAATACCTCTACAATACTCGTTTTCAAGGGTTCCATATACGTTTTCAAAGGGGTTTGTTATAAGTTCGAGATTAATGGTTGGTTTCTAGGGTCCACATGGTGGTGGTGATCTAATGTGTGATGGCGGAGATCTAATGTGTGGTGGTGGAGATCTAATGTGTGGTGGTGGAGATCTAATGTGTGGTGGTGGTACCCGTCTGGTGTGGTGTTGGTGGTTTTATGATAGGGTGGTGGTGATGATTTGGTGGTTATGATGGAGTGGTGGTGGTTTTGCGGTGTGGTGGTGGTGTGGTGTGTAAATACGAGGTCCAACTCTGGATGGTTCCAGTCTTGTTGAACTTCGATCCACCGATGCTCTCTGAAGCTTCACACCTACACACAATGAAAACAACACCAGTTAAGGCGTTCCAGGGGGGAAATATCCCTGAAACGACCCTCCGACGTGAGAGTAAGTATTGGTTGAATGGAAATATGTGATAGGGAGAATTAAGGGAGAGTTTTTGTGTGTATTCTTTTGTGAGGATCTCGATCCTCCTTACTTGGTATTTATAGTGTTTGCTTGCTGTAATCGTGTGCTGATTTACAGGGATTATTCCCCGGCAAATTCATTACCTTTTATGTTCTCCGACCGTTACTGAATTATCGGTTATGATTGGGGTGATTCCGATGTAATTAAATGCGGGGCATGTGTCCTGCTGGCTTACCCGTTCCGCGCGCATGGGCCGGGCTTTCGGGTTCAGGTACCCGGTCTTGTGTGGGTTATTTGTACCCTACGTCTACATGGTGGTTCCATCACGGGTGGTGGTGATATGGTGTTTTTATGCCAAGGCGGTGGGATTTTTGGATTGAATTGGCAAACATGTCTAAATCACAGGGACTAAAATAGCAATTTATTTAAAGGGGATACGTTGAATGGGGTTTAAAAAATAGAAAAATAAAACATATATATAAAAAGACCAATATACCCTTCATTTAACGGAGAATGTTGGATGGAGTTAACGAACTGGATGAATATGACAAGATTTGTAAACCACAGGAACCCAGATACGAAAAAATAAACTATTGGATGAAAGTGACAATTTTCACCAAACCACAGAGACGAAAACGGCAATTTACTCCATTTAAGTGAATTACTAACTATTCAAATGAAGCGTATTTGCATGTCACTTGTATAAATTCAATTTTTTTTTCCTATTCTCCCCAATTCATTATGCAATAATAGCACAAAATCATCTCCACTCATGTGTATCTTTGGTTATATTTCAAAAGGCAAACACTTCCTATAAGTTGTCAAAAACTTATATTTATAATAACAGTATATAACACACATATATAGTAGACTATATTATCCTTTTTTTCTGCTATACAGACATTTTTTATTAAAATCTAAAAAAGAATATATAAATTATGAAATTAATTAAATGTCGACATTAACAAATATAAAAATTATAGAAACGACTTCTTTTGTAAATAAAAATGAATAGATATTTAATATATTCATTTAAATTCAACTAAAATGAAACATATTAAAATTATGATTGCACGAAGATAAAAGGGGACAGGCAAAAATATTATATTTGAATTGCATTTACAGTTCATTGGTGGCACAAAATAAACCCACTGATAAAAAGCTGTATCATTTATCTAATTAAGACAGTGGCTATATGATGTATTTGATAATTAAATGGTCATAAGTAAAAATCTTATGAATTATAAGTGATGATTTAAAAGAGAGTAAGTGTATGGTAAGAAGTATTTGTGTTCGTCGATAAATAAATCTAATTTACTAATTACATGCCATGATATATCTCTCTTAATAATTATTATGTTGTTATTATTCTATTACAAATACAAATGCATAATTATTGGAATCTTGAGCATCATGTCACAATTATAGAAGTGATAAATATATAAACTACAAGCAGATATAAACGTACACGTTAGATCATAGATGTTAATAAACATAACACAAGATTATAATCTAGTTTATTTGATAAAAACATTAAAACTATGAAAAAAACATCAAAATTAAAATCAATGACAACAATGAAATTCTCAAACGTGATATGAATTTATGAATAGTAAAACCTTAACTATTTCTTCAATCCGTAGAGGTCCAAGTCATGTCATTCTCGAATATCCAATGGCACACCTCGATGCGACCCGGACCCGGTCCAAGTGCGACGAAAGCTCCATGACCCGGGCTCCATGATGACGTGTCTATATGACATATGGCAACACCGGTGTTTATCTTTACTTTAGTTGACACGTCAAGTATATCGGCTACATAGACTCTCACTTTCGGGACAGAGTGACAATAATACAATAGGTAAGGGTATAAGCTTTGATGGCACGATACCGACTTTGTGATTTTCCCACCGTTGATCCCTCTAACTTCACCGATCATCACCTCTTTCTTTGACCCTTCAACATTCTCCGTGGTCCTAGCCATTACATCGTGACCCAAAACCGAAACGGCAAAATCAACCATGTCCTCAATTGAGCCAACGCACCGCTTGGTCTCCCCTGGGCTCGGTTCCCGCTCACATTCAGAGAGCGTGTTGGTTAAAACACGCTCCAGAACTGAGTTGTCCCGAGCCTGGAAAACCTTCTTCACGTCAGATAGTTTGCTAGTAGCAAACGGTAATTTTGACGTGATGGCTCGGGGCAAAAATGACCTTGGAGGCATTTTATCCACAATGTCAGGCATCATCATAACCCTCCCCTTCTTTAACATTTTCTCTCTAAAGAATTTACCCGGTTCAACCCATCTATTTACCAAACTGCCACTAACCGTCTCGGAACCCTCTTTCGCCCCCGCCTTCGTATACCGACCAAACGTGACACCGGTCTTAGAATACTCTTTAAACGTTGTATTCAAAGCGTAAATACTAAAACCGGTCCTTCGACCCGTGGACCCTTTACCATACTCTCTAAACGAATCAGACCCCGGGTTAAATGACCTCCCATAATTCACGAAACTCGTCTTGCCCGAATTCGACTTCCTCCCGTACGACGTAAACGTATCCGTACCCGCGTTCGCCCCGTCCCGATAACCGACAAAAGTATCCGACCCGGCATTCCCACCACCACCACCATAAGCCTTAAAATCATTCCTAGGGTTATTAGCATTTGAGCTGTACCCTTTAAAACTATCATTCCCCCTATTCGCCAGCTCAGCATAATGCGAAAAAGTAGACCCCACCACATTTGACGTGTCACCATAGCTTTCAAACCCCACCGGAACCCCATTACCATTTTTACCATAGTTAATAAACTGTTGGTTGCCGGAGTTTGTATCATCAACATAGCTTTTGAACGTTAAAGGGTGGTTGTTGCCGTCGCCGGAGTACGATGCAAATCGGAGGTCCGGCACGTTGACACGTGGCATGTAGGAGGTGAACTCGCCTTTGCCGCCGGTGGCTCCGGTGGCGTAGCTGGTGAAGTTGGAGGTGGCGACGTTGGCATCGGTGGCGTAAGAGGTGAAACCCTCACGGTGGCCGGTGGCTCCGGCGGTGTATCTAGCGAAGCCACTGGTGGCAAAGTTGGTGTTCTCTGAGTAGTTCTTGAAGGTGTCGCCGCCGCCGATGCGGTGGCTACCGTAGTTGGAGAAGCGTTTGCCGTCATAGACGGCGAAGTTGGAGTCTTTCCGGTGGCCGGAGTCGATGGTGGTTGTGTCGGAGAAGCAGAATATTCCGGCGGAGGTGCAGAAGGATGATATGTGAGATGAAAGTGAGTTGTTGGAGGCTAGTTTGGTGAATAATGATGATTCTAAGGGTGAAAGTGGAGATGCTTTTGATAGAAGAAATGAAGGGATAGTAAGTTTATTGGTGATTTGTGTCTTCCAGTAACGAGTTACAGAAGATTTAGGCGAAAAAGGGTTTGATTTGGGTGATGAATCTGATGTTTTTCCACCGCGGCGGGTGGCGGCGGCGGTGGTGGTGGCAGTGGTGGTGTAGAGGGTGGTTGGTGATGAGGAAACCTGCATGGGTTTAATTGGATTGTTATGAGAGAATAAGTGATAAGAAATTAAGGTAAAAGACAATTAATGGAAGATGAAGAAGAAGAAGAAGAAGAAGCCAAATGAGAAGAACTTACAGTGAAAGAAGATGAGAACAAGAAGAAGAAGAAGTAGAAGAGGTTGAGTTTGGCTGTTTTGTTGTCCATCTTGATTTGTCTGTGTGTGTGTTTGGTATGGTGTATGGTGGTGGTGAGCTTTATGTAGGGGGTGGAAATCAATTACTATAATTTTACACATGTTTTTTTCGAGAGTAACTTACATGTCAGTAGTATAGTTTACTCAAATTTCATTTTTTTACCGCTATGGTTAAGATAAGAGAAGAAAAAGAAAGAAATTTTAACATGTTATAGGACCCAGTGACCCACTGTTTATTAAAGATTTAAAGGAATGAATTGAAAACCAACCACTCGTCCACGATACGAAACCATCTTTCTTTTCAAACAACCATCTCCCCCACCCACCATCGCTACTCAAACTCTAACCACCGTTAGCATACCACTGTCACGTCCCTGGCTAAATCTCCGTCCGGCCACGGTTTAAACTGTTGGATATTGTATGTTCGATCATCGATCATATCAATGTTATTATTGAGGTACGATTCAAATAGTTACATTTTGAACAACAAAATATCAATATCTAATATTACACGTTGGAGTTCATAATAATATATAAAACGATGATTAAATTAACGCTCTTTGATTATTTAGGGAAATTCTAATTCCCAATCACCCCCTCTCTCTTGGGTTTGTCGTGATCAATGCAAGTTTTGTCCCACGTTTTAGTCAATCAAGTTTCTTTCTTTTTCGTGATTAATATCAACTGGCAAGACGTTATTATTTTCAAAGTGTAAAGATTTAGTTTTAATCGTCAAGGTAGAATCTTCTGTGGGTGCATTTTTATTTCATTTAAAACACCTAGAACCTGATGTGTAATTTGAATGTTAACCTCGAACTAACTTAACGTGTTAAAAATGTTTTTGCATTATTTGTTCAAAGTTTGCAACATTAATAGTAAAGTAACAACTTTAAATGTTAAAACTGATAAATTTTACCCAACATAAACTCAATTCAATTTAATATTCTTTTAAGTTGTTGATTTTTGACATAAGACTCCATTCATGTCAATTATACTAAAATCTGTAATTTTTTACTTTTAGAGACAAAAGATGAAAACCAAGTAAACCTGGTAACCATCCGTGTAATTTACTCTTTTTAATATATATGAAAGCATATTAGTAACATTTGTTCACTTATATTTATTTATTCAACACAAACCTTAAGTAATGACAAAGTTTTTGTCATGTGACATCATAAGTTTTAGTTGTAAAACTAGTCTCTTAGAATAGTGCAAAATAAAGAGAGGTACGTGTATATAGACCCAAGTGACCCTCTGAGATCTTTATGCATCGGGTTTTTCTTTTTTATTTTATTTTTATTTTAAAAACAAGTATGAGATATAGTCTCACTAAAATAAGCATATCACCCTCTTTTTAAAAAATTCACTCAAATCTTGTAAATTGTTTCTTTTTACTTTCTTCTTTTGCATACAATGGTCTAAAGTAATTGCGATACAGTCCTTTATTAAAAGTTTACCACTATCTTTACCGTTATTTATAATTAATAAATTATATTATTATATACATAATATGTTACAAAGTTTGTATGACTATCAAGAACTCGAAGTTCAAATTACTACTATCTTTACCGTTATTTATAATTGATAAATTATATTATTATATACATAATATGTTACAAAGTTTGTATGACTATCAAGAACTCATTTTCATTATATAGTGTAGATGGAGACAGTACGGGCATATATAATTCCTATAAAAACAAATACATGAAACCAAAGGACCAATTTGGTGCCTTCTTGAAGACACTTTCTTTCTACTTTCTCTTTTGAGCCTTCTTTTACAGAAATGGTGAAAAAGACCCCTCCAAGGACCATGCTTTTTCATTTTCGATAACAAATTAAGGACCAGTAAACAATGTGTGGTAACTTATACTCTTCCATCATAACTACCTACAGGCTTTTATTCTTTATGTATGTCTCTATATATGTATGCATGCATACCCATAAAATAATAATAATAATAATAATAATAATATTGTTATTAATAATTTGTAAAGATTATTAAGAAAATAAACAAATTTTAAAAATGAATTGGATTTAAAAAGTCCAGGGGGTATTTGTGAAATTAAGGAAACTTAAATTAAAAATTCATAACATAAAATGATAACATATTAAACCACAGGGACCATATGTGTAAATTTGAATATTCCGAAACCCTTTCTCTCCCCTACCCCGCATTTCCGGCGGGTTTTCCGACCACTGTTCTGGCCATGTCCGTTCGGCGCCGGCGACCCCCAAATCGCCTCAAAACTTGACCATTTTGCTCCAAATCGATCCCATTACGCTCGTGAACATGATTCGAACCTATCAACATACTTTAATCGGAGCAAAATCATGCGGATTACACGGTAGTGGACCACTAACCAATCCACTTTAACATACCTAACCGAATCCACTCAAACACAAATAATAAACAAATTGATCCGACCTAATCCATCATATATCCATTTCTAATCGATTACAGCTCTCAATTCCATCTAAAACACACTCAAACACTCTGTCCGATTCCATCTTTCATCGTGACCTGCAACTATTCGAATACCATCTTCAATACTTCAAAACTCGAAATTGACAAAGGGCTTTGGTTCATTGAGATCACTAGACGGTATCTGTGCATCGAATTGGTTTATCATCATCATTTGCACCTCGAACCATTTCTCCCCTGTCGCGGCTTGTTCTTCGGGTGTTCTAAGCATCATCTCAAATCAAAACGGGTAATTAAATACACCTAAACACTCGTATCTACATGGGGAACAAAAGCCCTATGAATCCTAACACCTTAGGATTCGAATTGATCTTCAATTGAATCGAAATCGTTTCTAGGGTTCTTGGAATTGGGGTTTTGAATGCGGGATTGGTTAAAAGAAATTAAAAACCAGTTTAGGTCAGGCGCAGGCGCCCTAGCCTGCTGGTTAAGCGTAAGAGGGATAAGCAAGGGGTCCCGGGTTCGAACCCGAGCCCCTGCCATTCTTTTTTTAAAAGCCTTTTTAACCTTTAAAAATTATGTAAAAATTCCTAAAAATTATAAAAACAACTTTTATAAACTCTGTTTATTTTAAAAGTACCCAATTAATTTTCTATAAATTTAATTATTTAAAAACCTTAACAATTTTTATATATATTATTAACAAACGTTATAAATAGTTTGTTTTGTTTAAACATAAACTTTAAATAGTTGACTTAGGCCCGTATTTTACAGCCAACTTACTGAGGCCATAACTTTTTCATAACAGATTCAAATCAGTGAAACCTTATGTCCATGACGAAGTTCGTCGAAAGACGAATCCGTTGATATATAAAAAATCAAAAAACTCATTCGTTTAGACCTCCAAACAGTCATTTTCGTAACAGCTAGCAGTTCTGTGCAACTGTAAAATCCACGTTTTTCTCATATTTCGGTAATCGAAATCAGAAACTTTTCTAAATGAAAGTTGTTCAAAAATCACTAATCTAGTAAACTGGAGATTTTCAGAATTTTTAAACGTCGTTTAGTATTTTTAACGAGTGCGAACAGACAGGGGCAGAACTGGAACTTTTCCAATCTCAAATAAGAAAATCCAAACTATAACTTGAATTACAATATCGTAGGTTCTCGCGGCGTTAACCGAGCCTAGACCTTGTTTCTGATTATTGTCATTCGTGTATAAGGTACGGATTCTTGGTTCTTTTTATTCTAGTATAAATTCTATTCTTCCGTTACTTTGTAGTACGGATATATGATACCTCTAGTATGTCGTCTTCGCTTCCGTTGATATGACTTGTTTGGCCTTCAGCATGTTACTAGTCGTCTATCATTATTTATTTAGTTATGCTCTGACTCGTTCGATTTTATTAGTTTTACTTATTGAGACCTGTAGCATGCAATATATATTTTATAAATTGTGCTCATTATTGCATGTTCCCATAAATATTGTATTGATACGTTATATGTTGGTAGCTATACTACCATTTGATTTAGCACTCTGTTACCCGAGCTTGTCCGACATGTCATTGTGGCGTCAATGACATGACAATTTTCATGACGGTGTTTATAAATAGTTCACGGCGTCTCCGTTAACACGTTAGTACTCAAGTAGTACTTTGGCCATAATTATTTGGGAGGCGGATGGATGGATCCTAGTTCAGTTCAGATCAGTTCAGTTTCGGGGGATGGAATCATGTGTGTACGCCCACACACCATCTCATTTGTGCATATTCTAGCTAGCTATGTACTTATCAGTTCAGTTTCGGCTCTGGGTACTTCTTATATTACACGACTGAATTTGTTTGTATATACGCGTCGTGTAGATCAGTTCAGTTTCAGTATTACATGTTCAGTTCAGTATCGGTATTATATGTTTAGAATCAGATTTCCGTTTCAATACCATATGATCAGTTCAGGATCAGATATTAGTATTTTATGCTTCGAATCGCTACTATTGTTCTTTCCGTCACTGAGCAACTTTTGGCTCAGCCGTATTTTCTTTTGTGGTGTTTTTCTTATTTTATTATAGGTAATCAGGGTAATCCGAGAAATCAGTGAAGAGTGGATTGAAGACCAAGATTATCTTTTATTTTAATTGATGTATTGAACATCTTAATTAGGTTCTTTCGGATTATTTGGTTTGTTTGAAGTTATTTCTTCTGACCGTCTCTTTAATATCATGGATTTGGTTTTTGATTTGATATCTGTAATAGTGACACGTCAGCATCTCCGGGTTGGGGTATTACAGTTGTGGTATCAGAGCAAAGGCTTTTCCTGTAGAAAACTTAAACATTAATAATAAACTTGTGAGGTAATGGGTAGACGTTAGGTTAGGATCTAACTTTTTTTTTCCAATCTAAATTCTAGTGTTCACACGAATATCTTCATTTCAGATGGCTCCTAAGAGACGTGTGAACAACCGCAATAACTCGAATGACCCCTCGTCTGATGCAAACTTGGAAGCACTAGTTGCTAATGCTGTCAACACTGCTATTTCGGGGATGCTCCCTAACATGATGGCTCAGACTGCCCAAACTGTTTTCCAGCAAATGCAGCAGGCTAATATAGTTGCAAACCAAGGGACACCACCTACTGGCAGTGCCACTGGAATGCCACCAGTTGGAAATGTTACCGGAGCACCACCTGTCGGTAACGCCACTGGCGCACCACCTGGTGGAAATGCCACAGGGGCATCATCTGGTGGTAATGCCATAGGGGCGCCTCCTGGTGGAAACAATACAGGAGCACCTTCCGGTGATAATACACCACCACCCCATGACGGTATTCATGTCTGGTTGGAACGTTTTCAGAAGCAAAGGCCTAAGTCTTTCAGTACTTCTAATGATCCGGTCGAGGTGCAAAATTTGATCAGTCATATTGAGAAATTGTTTGAGGTACTTGGTGTTGAGGACGTATACAAAGTAAGATTGGCTACATACAAGTTAGAGGATTATGCTCATAGATGGTGGACGACTGTGAAACAAGCTAGAGGAGGAAACGAATATGCAGCTACACTTCCTTGGGATAAATTCCGAGGATTGTTTTATGAGGAGTACTTCACTGCTGCTGACCGCACCGAGCACATAACAGATTTCAAGACACGATTTACGCGGTTAGTTAGTTTTCTTGGTGCATCTGCAGGCTCACCGCATGAGCAGACAGAAAATTTTCAGTGGGCCATATGTGAAAGAGATCGAAAGTTTATATTGAATCATCGGTTTAAAGATATTAATGAAGTGGTGGATGCTGTTAAAAACTTATATAATGAAAAGAAGAATGGAAAGAAGTCGTATGATGATAACCGCAAGTGGCCTAGAGAGAATGACCAGGATCAGTCTCCTTCTCATACGAATAAGAATCAGTCTTCACCACCACGAGACCATCGAAACCGTTTTGATCGCAACAACAACAATAACTCCCGATCATGGAAGAATCGAAACCAGAATCAGAAATCAACTCATAATCAGACTCAGCAGGCTCCTACTCGTGCTCAACCACTAAATCAGCAGCACCCTAATCAGGATCGGAATACTACCCCTCAGTGTAACACATGCGGGAAACTTCATAAGGGAGCTTGTCGTCTGGCCGGAGGATTATGTTTCAGATGTGGGCGTGCAGGACACATGATTAGGGATTGCCCTCAGCACGACCCTCGTAATAATGCTGGAGGGAATCAAGCTAAACCTGCAACCGAAGGACGAGTTTTTGCACTCACTGCAAATGAAGCAGCTAACGCACCCGGTATATTTCTGACCCCTTAGTTAGGGATGTATTATATACATATATATGTCTTATCCGATACTGATAGTAAACGCCCTAGGTATGATCTTCGGTACCCTTTGCATAGGGAAGTGCGATATTTATGTCTTATTTGATACGGGCGTTACGCATTCTGTCGTATCTCTTTTGTTTGCTAAGTACTTAATGACTGCACCGACTGCTTTAGAGCACGCTTTGGCTATTACTACTCCATTAGGAGATTCGACTATCATCTCGCATGTCTATAGAGATTGTCCGATCAGAATCGAGTCTATTATTTGTAAAGCTGATTTGTTTCCTATGCAAATGAGTGACTTTGATGTCATACTTGGTATGGACTGGTTAACTCGACATCACGTTACTATTGAATGCCAGACTCGTCGTGTTTTATTTGGAGATCCTCAATGCCCTGAACTCGTTTATTAAGGGACTCAGCCTCGGAAATCGTTGAAAATCATCTCTACGTTTAAGGCTCAGAAGTTCTTATCGCACGGTTGCGTGGCCGCGTGGGATTCCTAGCTTCAGCGAAAGCTACATCTTCTGATGAGTTAAACATATCTGATTATCCGACTGTATGTGATTTTCCTGACGTGTTTCCTGAGGAGTTACCCGGACTTCCACCAGATCGCGAGGTAGAATTCACTATTGATCTTATTCCAGGTACTGAGCCGATTAAGGCACTGTATCGCATGGCACCTATGGAGCTTAAGGAGTTAATTGAGCAGTTACAGGAATTACTAGATTTGGGATTTATTAGACCAAGTGTCTCGCCTTGGGGTGCACCGGTCCTATTCGTGAAAAAGAAAGATGGTTCTATGAGACTCTACATTGACTACAGAGAACTTAACAAGATCACTATCCGTAATCGTTACCCTCTGCCTCGTATTGATGATTTATTTGATCAG
The DNA here is from genome assembly GCA_024085815.1 of Flaveria linearis. Taxonomy (NCBI): domain Eukaryota; kingdom Viridiplantae; phylum Streptophyta; class Magnoliopsida; order Asterales; family Asteraceae; genus Flaveria; species Flaveria linearis. Next base: position 68,031,433 of record CM044011.1, read on the forward strand.
CTTCAGGGTGCAAAGTGTTTCTCTAAAATCGATCTGAGGTCTGGTTACCATCAGCTAAAGATCAAGGATTCTGAAGTCCCTAAATCTGCCTTCCGTACTCGGTATGGTCACTATGAGTTCCTGGTTATGCCGTTCGGGTTAACTAATGCCCTGACCGTATTCATGGACCTAATGAACCGAGTCTTTCGCAATTTCCTCGATAAGTTCGTCATTGTATTTATCGACGACATCTTAATTTATTCTAAAAGTAAGGAGGAGCATGAGAATCATCTTCGTATCGTGCTCGAAACACTACGTGAAAAGAAGCTTTATGCTAAATTTTCAAAGTGTGAATTTTGGCTAAGCAAGGTAGCCTTTTTGGGTCATGTCGTTTCTGCGGATAGTATTATGATGGACCCTGCTAAAATAGAGGCGATCACTAAGTGGCCTAGACCTACCTCAGCCACAGAAGTCCGTAGTTTCCTTGGCCTTGCTGGTTACTACCGCAGATTTGTCGATGGTTTTTCTGTTATAGCTTTACCCCTTACGTAACTGTTAAGGAAAGGGGTTAAGTACTCTTGGAATGATGAACGAGAGAAAAGTTTTAAAGAGCTCAAGAAAAGATTGGTGTCTGCTCTTGTTCTCACACTTCCATCGGGCACGGGTGGATATCAGATTTACAACGATGTCTCTAAAAAGGGACTTGGATGTGTGCTAATGCAGCATGGTAAGGTCATTGCTTATGCTTCACGGCAGTTGAAACCTTACTAGGTTAATTATCCTACGCATGATCTTGAACTCGCTGCCGTTATTTTCGCGTTGAAAATATGGCATCACTATCTTTACGGAGAGACTTGTGATATTTTTACTGATCACAAGAGCTTGAAATATATCTTCACACAAAAGGAACTAAACACGAGGCAGAGAAGATGGTTAGAGTTGTTAAAAGTTTATGATGCCAATATTCAGTATCATCCGGGAAAGGCCAATGTGGTAGCTGATGCTCTTAGCAGGAAGAGATCAGGAACAGTAGCCTCCCTACAGCTACAGCCTCAGAACATTACCGATCTCGATAGATTGGGTATTGGCCTACATATTGGCAAGAGCGACGGATATCTCGCTAGACTTCAGATTGAGTCAGACTTAATATCCCGGATTAAGAACGCACAAAAATACGATGGTGAACTCTGGGCAATCTTACAGAATGTGGAGAATGGTAAACAATCAGAATTCAGAGTAGATGAGCATGGAGTTATTTGGTGTGGTAAGCGGTTGTGTGTGCCAAATGATTTGACTCTTCGAGAATCTTTATTAGCCGAAGCACATAGTTCATCATTCTTTATTCATCCTGGATCTACTAAGATGTATCGGGATCTTCGTTAGAACTTTTGGTGGAATGGAATGAAAGAGGATGTGGCTAAGTATGTTAGCCGTTGTCTTACTTGTCAACAGGTCAAGATTGAGCATCAGAGAGCTAGTGGTTTGCTTCAGCCACTATCTATTTCTGTATGGAAATGGGATGATATTTACATGGATTTTGTGACAGGGTTGCCAAGAATATTCAAGAAGAATGATGCAATATGGGTTGTAGTCGACAGTTTGTCAAAGTCGGCTCATTTTCTTCCAATTCAACAAGGATTTTCGGTTAGCAAACTATCTGAAGTATTTACACAAGAGATTATTAGACTTCATGGCACTCCGGTCTCTATCGTGTCTGATCGAGACCCGAGGTTCACCTCTCGCTTTTGGAAGGGTTTACAAGCTGCATGGGGTACTAAGTTGAGGTTTAGTACAGCGTTTCATCCTCAGACTGACGGTCAGTCGGAGCGTACTATTCAGACACTTGAGGACATGCTTCGAGCTTGTGCCTTGGAGTGGAATGGGAACTGGGATGAGTACTTGTGTTTGGTTGAGTTCGCTTACAACAATAGTTGGCAAGCTAGCATTGGCATGGCACCTTTCGAATTATTGTACGGTCGTAAATGTAGAGCACCTATTTGTTGGGAAGAGGTCGGTGAAAGAGTCATTGAAGGACCCGAGTTAGTTCAAATCACGAATGAGAAAGTTGCTATTGCTAGAGAAAAGTTAAAGGAAGCTCAAAGTAGACAGAAAAGTTATGCAGACCGACACCGTCGACTTTTGGAGTTTAAGGTCGGTGATAAAGTATTTTTAAGAGTTTCACCTTGCAGAGGCGTACGTCGTTTTGGCATCAAAGGAAAGCTCAACCCTAGATTCATAGGGCCATTTGAGATTTTAGATAGGGTTGGTGAAGTCTCCTACCGTTTGGCTTTACCACCTCAACTGTCACATGTGCATAACGTCTTTCATGTATCTCTTTTAAGAGGGTACAATTATCATCCTCTTCACGTTGTGAATTATCCGCTTCATTTGATTCGCGAAGACTTGTCGTTCGAGGAGGAACCCGAGGCCATACTTGACCGACAAGAACGTATTATGCGTAAGAAAACTATTCCTTTTGTTAAGGTATTATGGAAAAACCATTCTGAACGCGAAGCTACATGGGAGATAGAAGATACAATCCGTTCTCAATATCCGTATCTATTTGCCTCTTAGTTATTATCATTTATGTGTTTTGGTATCAGTTATGAGATTATCAGTTATCTGTTTCTCGGACACCACATTAGTCATCTCTTATACGATTTCGTCTATCGAATCGATTCCGTTTCAACAATTGAATAATTATGAGTGATTTCGTTCACTTGTTGATTTATACTACTCCGTGTACGTTATGTCATATCTTGTTCGATCTGTACCTAGCAATTTCGTGGACGAAATTGTTTTAAGGGGATAGAATTATAATACCTATAAAATAATAATAATAATAATAATAATATTGTATTAATAATTTGTAAAGATTATTAAGAAAATAATCAAATTTTAAAAATGAATTGGATTTAAAAAGTCCAGGGGTATTTGTGAAATTAGTGAAACTTAAATTAAAAATTTATAACATAAAATGATAACATATTAAACCACAGGGACCATATGTGTAAATTTGAATATTCCGAAACTCTTTCTCTCCCCTACCCCGCATTTCCGGCGGGTTTTCCGGCCATTGTTCCGGCCATGTCCGGTCGGCGCCGGCGACCCCCAAACCGCCTCAAAACTTGACCATTTTGCTCCAAATCGGTCCCATTACGCTCGTAAACATGATTCGAACCTATCAACATACTTTAATCGGAGCAAAATCATGCGGATTACACGGTAGTGGACCACTAACCAATCCACTTTAACATACCTAACCTAATCCACTCAAACACAAATAATAAACAAATTAATCCGACCTAATCCATCATATATCCATTTCTAATCGATTACAGCTCTCAATTCCATCTGAAACACACTCAAACACTCTGTCCGATTCCATCTTTCATCGCGACCTACAACTATTCGAATACCATCTTCAGTACTTCAAAACTCGAAATTGACAAAGGGCTTGGTTCATTGAGATCACTAGAAGGTATCTGTGCATCGAATTGGTTTATCATCATCATTTGCACCTCGAACCATTTCAATTTCAGATCCCACCATTTTGTGGTTCCAGCACTCGGTTTCAAACCTTTGTACTTCTTCTCTCGGACAGAATTCTTCCATCATCAGTTGTTTGAATTCCTCCCAAGCCATAGCATTGGCTAGGGAGAGAGTAAGCCTTGAAACTTCTGTCTTCCAGAACGAGAGTACAGCTCCACTCAAGGCTCCGGAGGCATATTTGGTCCTACTCTCATCGGGACATTCAGATATAGCGAAGATGGATTCACATTTCTCGAACCACCTTATGAGCCCAATGGCCCCTTCTGCCCCAGTGAAGATTTCTGGCTTGCAGTCTAGGAACTTTTTATACGAATAGTGATGACCATTCTGAGCAGCCTGAGTGGCTAGGGCTGCAGCAACACCTTGATTGACCAAGGCTTGTATTTCTTCAGGAGTCATCCCTATTGGGACAGTTCTTCTGGCGCGTCCTCTACCTCTGCCTCTGCCCGCTGGTGCGTCCATCTATCATGAAATTGTTTGGTGAGAATTCACACTTTGACATATTCAATAGATGCATTTTATATCAAATATTCAAAGTATGGACAATTACTGTAGGACAGATGGGAATTTAAGAAAACTGGGTTTTTCGATTAAATTCGGCAAGGCACGAGTACTAAGGAAACAAGTCTCGCTTTAGGTTAGGATAAGCGTAGCTTAGATTACCAAATGGAACATATCAAGGTAATTTGACCTATTTGCCTTAAAGACTTGTATATGACTGTAGTAACTTCACGTGCTACAATAGCAGAAATCTTACGGCCAGAGTTTCTAGACCGTGAACGGATTGGACGAGAAGCCATTCTGAAGTATCATTAAGAATTTTCATGGAAATCATGAAAACGACAATTGAGAATTTAGCATAATAGCAATGAGATGTTCCAGGGGTAATCGTTTGATTCGTAAATCAAAGCGAGTACGTTGACTAATCAAAGTATTGAGTCAATCACAACTTTGTTGAAGACATGCGTACCTATAAGCAGATACTCATCCCAAGGGTTCCCAGGTAAGGTAAACAGGTCCATCGGTTGATTTGGATTTATGCGAATACCTTGCCTAGACAGAACACCCCGAGATACAGGCATCACGCTCTTCCAGCATTACATGTTTCAAGTTGTAAGACACAGACTTTGACGAATTTTTTTTTTTAAAAATTTGATTTAGGCACGATGATAAGTGTAGATCCCATATGTCGTTGAGAATAAGTTTAGGAATTATCGAAAAGAGTCAAAGAGAAACAACTATCTAAGTTTAAGCATATAACTTCTTAATCCTATTCTATCTCTAACTAAGGCAATTTACTTTGTGCAACTATTGTGTGTGGCTATAGGCTAGATGCAATCCCTAACTCAGTATAACCAATGGCTCTGATACCAATCTGTCACACCCTCAAATTCCGGGTCTGGAATTTATCACGGAGGGGTGAACAAACAGGATCGAACACAGTAGTTACACATGAGATGCAGTTATCTATATGATAAGTTTTAGATAAACATTTCATTAATAATCAGAGCAGCGAAAATGAAAGATAGATTGTTTTCTTGACAACATTTCTTAATCATAATTCAAATAATAATCAATAGGTATCTTGAGCTCTTATATGATCCTACGTGCATGTCCATAAGCTCCTAGTAGATACCTGAGAATACATGTAAATCAAGTGTCAACACAGGGTTGGTGAGTTCATAGGTAAGTAAAACATAATGATAAATCATCAATTATCTTCAATTAGGATTTGCTGTAAAAGTGTGAGTTTAATTTACTCACCGGTATATGAATAGCCTGTCGGAACCCTTTTATTAAGGTGAACCCGCTATCCCACATACCCACTATGTACAAGCCCAACAAGTCCTTCATATAGGATTTGTCCATGTACCATAGTTTAATATCCTTTTCATGTGTATATTATATTATCATAATAATTTCAAATCAGAGGGAGCAAATCTTCCTTTACATTTATCCTCATATGGGTTGTAAATGGAACTAAAATGCAAACTATATAAAGTGCACATCTGCCTTCTCACTACAGAAACAGTCATCCCGAATGACATCAAGATCTTTGTGCATCTGATATGGATCACATGTCCATACCTTTGTGGGGGTAAGTCACTCCCCGATAGTACTATCCAAAAGATCCCTGCTTATTTATAGTCCAGTATACAGAGAAGGATTTTCATAGTAACCATATGTAATCATAAATGTGATCAAATTATTATTTAACGTAATACACAAAATAATTTGTAATTTCAATTACAACATGTATTCCAGCCCCAAAATATTTAAATGATTAAAAAGGGGAATAGTTATGAACTCACCTCAGTCTTTGTGTGGTGTTGACAAACTAGTAAATTCCTCCTAAGGAATTATAATTCACATAAGCAAATATATACAAATCCATAACCTAAATAAGTTAGATCTTGAACCTGGTGTTCAATTGATCTAGGGTTTGGTTTTCTGGGATTTGTTATAATCATTAAATCATTTAATTATTTTTGTTAATAATTAATGATTTATATAAAATTTAATTAGCTTAATAATGATTTTAACATATCATTATATTCTAATTAAATTATAGACGTTATTTAAACATGTAAGGTTATATTTAATTTTTGTAAGATTTTATAAATATTTAAATTTATAAAATCTAATTTGTATTTATATTATTAGGATTAATCCATAAATAATATAATGTTCATTAATAATTTGATGGTTTAATTTATTATTAAAAATCCATTTTTATATGGATAATAATTTATAACATATGTAATAATTATTTACATAAATAATTAAGGTTTTTAAATAATTAAATTTCTACAATTATTATGATTTATCATTAATTAAAAATAATATGGTGTCTAATTAATGGATTATTACTTTACATTATCATTTAAAGTCTATTTTTATAAAAATGGTTATTTATAATATTTTTAAATATCATTTTATAAATTTTATTTAAGGTGTTTTTAAATAAATAATTTACAGAAAATTATTTAAAGGCTTTTAAAATAAAAGAAGTTCTTAAAAAATATTTTTATAATTTTTGGTAATTTTTATATATTTTTAAAATGCTTAAAAGGCATTTAAAAATAATGGGAGGGGACCAGTTTCGAACCCGTGACCTCCTCCCCATACTCCCACACCCAAACCAGTGAGCCAAAGGCTCCAAGTCGCACAGAACTCGGGCCCAAATCCTTTTAAACACTTAAACCCATCCTTCCCCAAATCACATGAACCCTAGAACCAACCCGATCAAATTGAACATTCAATCGGGTATGATAATGTATGGATTCATGGGGCTTTTGTTCCCCATGATAAACCGAACAAGTTGATGTATTTAATTTACCAGAAAGAAGTTCGATCGATGATGAACACCTCGAAGACAAGTCGCGACTTATATGAAATCTGCTTGTTGCTCAATTGTTGTTTATAATCGAATTGATTGCACAGAAAGCTTCTAGGGGTGTTGGTGGTCAAAAGCCCTCTGTCAATTTGGGTTTAATATGGTTCTAAGCTGGAGTTCGAGTGAGTTGCAGGTCGCGGAGAAAGAAGAGGATCGAATTCGATGAATGTGTTTGTTTCAGAGGTAATTCGAAGTGTAGACGGATTAGGTGTATTTATAGCATAGTTTGGGTTCAATTAATTCGATTATATTTGCAGTTTCAGTGCGATTTGGTTCTGTAAAGGAGCCGACAGTGATCACGGGCGGTTTAGATCGCACTATCAATTTGATTCTCAAATTATTGTGGGGTTTTGGTTCGCATCGTCCATGTTAGGACCGTGTACGTACGGAGTACTAACTGATTCTAAGTTATACCAGATTAAATAGTGCGGAATCCTATTTGATTGGCGATCCAATCAGGGAGAACGAAATCAAGATCAATCCTAACGATTAGAAAACGTTAAGAATGGATTAGGAATGATCTAGGACGTTCTGTGAAGTTGGAATGAACGAACAGGGTTCTCTGGGTCGACTAGGGTTATGAATATTCGAAGTGTTATATTTTTCCACGAATTAAGTGGTATTTATAGGTTACAGATCTCATTCGTGCGACTGAGCCTTGCGACTGGCTCAGTCGTGCGATTGAGTAATACGATTGATTCATTCGTACGCTTGAGTCAGTCTTATGACTCTAACGGGCGATTGACTCAATCTTCTTATTCACCCGTGCGATTGGACCATTCGCATGGTCCAGTCGTGCGACTGAATACTATGCTTAGTCAAACACATTCTTGAACCTTTAATGATTCAGAACTGTGTATCATAACTGTAAACCTATATAACATGGTCATATTATGCGTATAACAACTAACAATAATAATAGATATGACATTACGCAATCAATCAAACATTCATTGAAGAGTTTTCATTACAATGATTAAACCTTACATACGTGATACAAGATAGAAGTCTATTACATTTGAGCTCACTAGACTAGAACTGGGGACATGTGTACCAACAGTCCATATGGGAGTGTCGGGAACATTTATTTGATTAAAAACCGTGTAGTTTTGGCGTTTTGGGAGTCGCCGGAATCATCACCGGAGGTCGCCGGAGATGGCGCCGGAAAACCGAGGGGATCAGGGGTTGGGTTTGAGTTAATTACAGAATGGTCCCTGAGGTTTACACCTTTTATTATTTCATGTTAAAAGCTTTTATAACAGGTTTCAAAAATTACAAATCACCCCCTGGACTTATTAAATTAATTTTAATAAATTTTGTAAATTATTATTAATAATAATAATATTTTCATTATTATTATTATTATCATTTTTAGCATTATTATATTTAATAATATCATTATTATTATTATTATTACTGTTATTTATATTTTTATTATTAATAATATTATTATCAAATAATAATAAAAATATAGAAAAAATTTTGTATAATCACATAAATACTTGATTTGCATATATATAAACCATGAAATTTTTCCGAGTTGTCACATCATCCCCCTGTTACAGGAATTTTCGTCCCGAAAATTAAGAAGTACTGGCAACATTCTTGAACAGGTTGGGATACTTGCGCATCATTTCGTCCTCTCGTTCCCAAGTGAACTCAGGACTACGCCGGGAGTTCCACCGAACTCTGACAATCGGAATCTTGCTATGCTTAAGTTGTTTAACTTCTTTATCCATGATTTCAACTGGTTCCTCGATAAACCTGAGTTTCTCATCTACTTGCAGTTCCTCTAAAGGCACAACAAGTGATTCATCGGATAAACACTTCCTTAGATTAGATACGTGAAACACATTATGCACACCACCAAGTTCAGCAGGTAGATTTAATTCATAGGCTACTGGGCCGATCCTTCTGACAATTTCAAAAGGTCCCACGTAGCGAGGGTTCAATTTCCCTCGTTTTCCAAAGCGCATAACTCCCTTCCAGGGAGATACCTTTAGCAAAACTTTATCTCCTTCCTGAAATTCCAGTGGCTTACGGCGTTTATCAGCATAGCTTTTCTGGCGATCCCTGGCAGCAGCCATACGTTCTCTTATCTGGACAATTTTCTCATGAGTTTCAAAGATCAACTCCGGACCAGTAAGTTGACTATCTCCAACTTCTGCCCAGCAAAGCGGTGATCTACATTTACGTCCATATAAGGCCTCGAATGGTGCCGCCTTGATGCTCGAATGATAGCTATTGTTATATGAGAACTCTACCAAAGGTAAATGACCTTCCCAGTTCTTTCCAAGTCAATAACACAAGCCCTAAGCATATCCTCAAGAGTCTGTATGGTTCTTTCACTTTGACCATCAGTTTGAGGGTGATAGGCTGTGCTCATATCTAGGCGAGTGCCTAGAGCTTTCTGAAGCTTACCCCAGAAGATTGATGTAAACCGTGCATCACGATCAGAGATAATAGACACTGGCACTCCGTGTCTAGAGATAATTTTTTTGAGGTACACCCTTGCAAGCTTCTCCATCTTGTCTTTCTCACGGATGGGTATGAAATGAGCGGATTTGGTGAGACGGTCAACGATAACCCAAATAGTGTCATTGCCCGTTTGAGACTTGGGTAAACCAGTGACGAAATCCATGGTTATCATTTCCCACTTCCACACGGGAATTTCTGGTTGGGTCAACATACCTGAAGGCTTTTGGTATTCGACCTTGACTTTGGAACAAGTCAAGCACTTTGAGACATAGGTTGCAATATCTGCCTTCATTCTTGGCCACCAGTAAACAAGCTTCAAGTCGTAATACATCTTATCTGCACCTGGGTGGATAGAGTATCTAGACTTGTGGGCTTCATCCATGATTAAGCTTCTAAGATTCCCGTATAGGGGTACCCAAATCCTTCCTGCTATAAAGCGTATCCCATCAGAATGAACTTCAAACTGTTGGTCTAGTCCTTGAAGGTTTTCATCTTTAATGTTCTCTTCTTTCAGGGCTTCAGTCTGAGCATTCAGAATTTGTGCTGGTAGGTTGCTTTGAATAGTAAGTTGTAGAGCTCGTACTCTACGAGGCTTCATATGTTCTTTCCTACTCAAAGCATCAGCCACAACATTTGCCTTACCGGGATGGTACTTGATGGCACAATCGTAATCATTTAGTAGTTCAAGCCATCTCCTCTGCCTCATGTTCAGCTCCTTTTGATTATACAGGTGTTGAAGACTCTTGTGGTCGGTATAAATAGTGCACTTAGTACCGTACAAGTAGTGTCTCCATAATTTAAGAGCAAACACAACAGCTCCCAGTTCTAGGTCATGAGTTGCATAGTTCTTCTCATAAGCCTTTAACTGTCTTGAGGCATAGGCTATGACTTTGTCTCGCTGCATCAAAACACATCCCAGTCCCTGAACAGAAGCATCACAGTAGACTACAAAGTCTTCAATACCGTCGGGTAGGGACAATATAGGTGCACTGCATAACTTTGTTTCAGTGTTTGAAAAGCAGCCTCTTGCTTGAATCCCCAATGATATGCTACCCCCTTTTGGGTAAGCATGGTCAATGGTTGAGCTATCTTGGAGAATCCCTCTATAAATCTCCTATAATAGCCGGCTAGTCCCAGAAATTGTCTAATTTCCGTTGGATTAGAAGGTGTAGGCCAACTTTTTATGGATTCAATTTTAGCTGGGTCTACATGAATTCCATTAGCATCAATCACATGACCAAGGAATTGAACTTCTTTAAGCCAGAAATCACATTTCGAGAACTTAGCATAGAGCTCCTCTCTCTTTAGTAGTTCAAGGACCAATCTCAGATGTTCTTCATGCTCATGCTCATTTTTGGAATAGATCAAGATGTCATCAATAAAGACAATGACAAACTTGTCTAGGTAAGGCTTGCATACACGATTCATGAGATCCATGAATACGGCAGGTGCATTTGTTAGCCCAAACGGCATGACTGTGAATTCAAAGTGACCGTATCGCGTTCTGAAAGCCGTCTTCATAATATCTTCGTCTTTGACTCTCAGCTGATGATAACCGCTTCTAAGATCTATCTTGGAGTAAATGCTTGAACCTTGCAGTTGGTCAAATAAGTCGTCAATACGTGGCAAGGGATAACGGTTCTTGATCGTCACTTTGTTCAGTTCCCGATAGTCAATGCACATTCTGAAGGTTCCGTCTTTCTTCTTCACAAATAACACTGGTGCTCCCCATGGTGACGAGCTAGGTCGGATGAATCCTTTATCAAGGAGTTCCCTAAGCTGGTCAGATAGTTCTTTTAATTCAGAAGGTGCGAGACGGTATGGTGCCCGAGCTATAGGTGTAGCTCCAGGTACTAACTCGATTGAAAACTCGACCTCTCTTTTAGGGGGCAACCCAGGCAGTTCATCAGGAAACACTTCAGGAAATTCCCTGACGACGGGTACATCTTCAATCTTCCTTTCCTTCTTATCTTTGTCAGTGACTAAGGCTAGGATAGCAGTATGTCCTTTTCGAAGACACTTTTGAGCCTTCAAGTAAGAAATAACTCCCATCACGACACCAGTCTTATCTCCCTCCACACACAGGACTTCATCATTTGGTAGGGGGATGCGAATCATTTTGTCTTTACAGATAATTTCTGCAGAGTTTTTGGATAGCCAATCCATACCAACTACCACATCGAAGCTTCCCAAAGTAATGGGCATGAGGTCTATTGGTAGGATATGACCTGATAAGTCTAATGTACAATTTTTCAGGATTTGTGATGCGGTCAAGGATTTACCATTTGCTACTTCTACAACATATGGCTCATCTAGGGATACAGGTTCTACATTCAAGTGCTTATAGAAAGTATTAGATACGAAGCTTCTATCAGCTCCCGTGTCAAATAATACTATAGCATAAACATCATTCACCAAAAATTTTCCCATAATAACGTTAGGGTCTTTTAGAGCCTCACCTTTGCCAATCACGAAGGCTCTGCCCTTGGCTGTATCTTTCTTTTCACCAGTGCAGTCTTTAGCAATATGGCCCTTTTCTCCACATCTGAAACAAATAACTTCCTTCTTTCCACTATTCTACTGATTACCATCCTTCTTTCCTTGGTCTTGAGTCTTTGTTCTACATTCAGGAGCAGTGTGCCCCCTCCTGTTGCATTTGTAGCAGATGATTGCAGTACACTTGCCATGGTGACGCTTGCTACACCTCTGACATCTAGGCGGAATACCCTGATTGTCATGGGGCTTTTTATGATCTTGCTTCTTGCTTGTACCTTGACTCTCACTGTCTTTAGCATCTTCAAACTTTCTCTTCCCCGAGCTTTCAGCAGCAACACCCTTACCCTTGTTTCTTGGTGGTAACTTCCCCTGAGCCACAGCCTCATTAGTCAGCTTGTGAGCTATCCTAATGGCCTGTTGGATTGAAGTTGGGTTGGAGGAAGTGACCATAGATTGAATGACTGGTGACAGTCCACGGATATAGCCTTCAATTCTTCTGTGAGCAGGCTCCATCATATGAGGACACAAAGTTGCGTACTCATGATTTTCGGTGGTATACTTTTCAATTTCAGATCCCACCATTTTGTGGTTCCAGCACTCGGTTTCAAACCTTTGTACTTCTTCTCTCGGACAGAATTCTTCCATCATCAGTTGTTTGAATTCCTCCCAAGCCATAGCATTGGCTAGGGAGAGAGTAAGCCTTGAAACTTCTGTCTTCCAGAACGAGAGTGCAGCTCCACTCAAGGCTCCGGAGGCATATTTGGTCCTACTCTCATCGGGACATTCAGATATAGCGAAGATGGATTCACATTTCTCGAACCACCTTATGAGCCCAATGGCCCCTTCTGCCCCAGTGAAGATTTTTGGCTTGCAGTCTAGGAACTTTTTATACGAATAGTGATGACCATTCTGAGCAGCCTGAGTGGCTAGGGCTGCAGCAACACCTTGATTGACCAAGGCTTGTATTTCTTCAGGAGTCATCCCTATTGGGACAGTTCTTCTGGCGCGTCCTCTACCTCTGCCTCTGCCCGCTGGTGCGTCCATCTATCATGAAATTGTTTGGTGAGAATTCACACTTTGACATATTCAATAGATGCATTTTATATCAAATATTCAAAGTATGGACAATTACTGTAGGACAGATGGGAATTTAAGAAAACTGGGTTTTTCGATTAAATTCGGCAAGGCACGAGTACTAAGGAAACAAGTCTCGCTTTAGGTTAGGACAAGCGTAGCTTAGATTACCAAATGGAACATATCAAGGTAATTTGACCTATTTGCCTTAAAGACTTGTATATGACTGTAGTAACTTCACGTGCTACAATAGCAGAAATCTTACGGCCAGAGTTTCTAGACCGTGAACGGATTGGACGAGAAGCCATTCTGAAGTATCATTAAGAATTTTCATGGAAATCATGAAAACGACAATTGAGAATTTGGCATAATAGCAATGAGATGTTCCAGGGGTAATCGTTTGATTCGTAAATCAAAGCGAGTACGTTGACTAATCAAAGTATTGAGTCAATCACAACTTTGTTGAAGACATGCGTACCTATAAGCAGATACTCATCCCAAGGGTTCCCAGGTAAGGTAAATAGGTCCATCGGTTGATTTGGATTTATGCGAATACCTTGCCTAGACAGAACACCCCGAGATACAGGCATCACGCTCTTCCAGCATTACATGTTTCAAGTTGTAAGACACAAACTTTGACGAATTTTTTTTTTTAAAAAATTTGATTTAGGCACGATGATAAGTGTAGATCCCACATGTCGTTGAGAATAAGTTTAGGAATTATCGAAAAGAGTCAAAGAGTCAGAGAGTCAAAGTTTTCTTGACAACATTTCTTAATCATAATTCAAATAATAATCAATAGGTATCTTGAGCTCTTATATGATCCTACGTGCATGTCCATAAGCTCCTAGTAGATACCTGAGAATACATGTAAATCAAGTGTCAACACAGGGTTGGTGAGTTCATAGGTAAGTAAAACATAATGATAAATCATCAATTATCCTCAATTAGGATTTACTGTAAAAGTGTGAGTTTAATTTACTCACCGGTATATGAATAGCCTGTCGGAACCCTTTTTATTAAGGTGAACCCGCTATCCCACATACCCACTATGTACAAGCCCAACAAGTCCTTCACATAGGATTTGTCCATGTACCATAGTTTAATATCCTTTTCATGTGTATATTATATTATCATAATAATTTCAAATCAGAGGGAGCAAATCCTCCTTTACATTTATCCTCATATGGACTGTAAATGGAACTATAATGCAAACTATATAAAGTGCACATCTGCCTTCTCACTACAGAAACAGTCATCCCGAATGACATCAAGATCTTTGTGCATCTGATATGGATCACATGTCCATACCTTTGTGGGGGTAAGTCACTCCCCGATAGTACTATCCAAAAGATCCCTGCTTATTTATAGTCCAGTATACAGAGAAGGATTTTCATAGTAACCATATGTAATCATAAATGTGATCAAATTATTATTTAACATAATACACAAAATAATTTGTAATTTCAATTACAACATGTATTCCAGCCCTAAAATATTTAAATGATTAAAAAGGGGAATAGTTATGAACTCACCTCAGTCTTTGTGTGGTGTTAACAAGCTAGTAAATTCCTCCTAAGGAATTATAATTCACATAAGCAAATATATACAAATCCATAACCAAAATAAGTTAGATCTTGAACCTGGTGTTCAATTGATCAAGGGTTTGGTTTTCTGGGATTTGTTATAATCATTAAATCATTTAATTATTTTTGTTAATAATTAATGATTTATATAAAATTTAATTAGCTTAATAATGATTTTAAGGTATCATTATATTCTAATTAAATTATAGACGTTATTTAAACATGTAAGGTTAAATTTAATTTTTGTAAGATTTTATAAATATTTAAATTTATAAAATCTAATTTGTATTTATATTATTAGGATTAATCCATAAATAATGTAATGTCCATTAATAATTTGATGGTTTAATTTATTATTAAAAATCCATTTTTATATGGATAATAATTTATAACATATGTAATAATTATTTACATAAATAATTAAGGTTTTTAAATAATTAAATTTCTACAATTATTATGATTTATCATTAATTAAAAATAATATGGTGTCTAATTAATGGATTATTACTTTACATTATCATTTAAAGTCTATTTTATAAAAATGGTTATTTATAATATTTTAAATATCATTTTATAAATTTTATTTAAGGTGTTTTTAAATAAATAATTTACAGAAAATTATTTAAAGGCTTTTAAAATAAAAGAAGTTCTTAAAAATAATTTTTATAATTTTTGGTAATTTTTATATATTTTTAAAATGCTTAAAAGGCATTTAAAAAATAATGGGAGGGGACCAGTTTCGAACCCGTGACCTCCTCCCCATACTCCCACACCCAAACCAGCGAGCCAAAGGCTCCAAGTCGCACAGAACTCGGGCCTAAATCCTTTTAAACACTTAAACTCATCCTTCCCCAAATCACATGAACCCTAGAACCAACCCGATCAGATTGAACATTCAATCGGGTATGATAATGTATGGATTCATGGGGCTTTTGTTCCCCATGATAAATCGAACAAGTTGATGTATTTAACTTACCAGAAAGAAGTTCGATCAATGATGAACACCTCGAAGACAAGTCGCGACTTATATGAAATCTGCTTGTTGCTCAATTGTTGTTTATAATCGATTGATTGCACAGAAAGCTTCTCGGGGTGTTGGTGGTCAAAAGCCCTCTGTCAATTTGGGTTTAATATGGTTCTAAGCTGGAGTTCGAGTGAGTTGCAGGTCGCGGAGAAAGAAGAGGATCGAATTCGATGAATGTGTTTGTTTCAGAGGTAATTCGAAGTGTAGACCGATTAGGTGTATTTATAGCATAGTTTGGGTTCAATTAATTCGATTATATTTGCAGTTTCAGTGCGATTTGGTTCTGTAAAGGAGCCGACAGTGATCACGGGCGGTTTAGATCGCACTATCAATTTGATTCTCAAATTATTGTGGGGTTTTGGTTCGCATCGTCCATATGGGAGTGTCGGGAACATTTATTTGATTAAAAACCGTGTAGTTTTGGCGTTTTAGGAGTCGCCGGAATCATCACCGGAGGTCGCCGGAGATGGCGCCGGAAAACTGTGACAACCCGGAAATTTTTTTTTATTTATTTAATATAATAATTAGGTGATTGGTATTTTTTAATAATAAAAAAAATAATGATAATAATAATAATATTATTATTATTAAAAATAATGTTGATAATGATAATAATAATAATAATGAAAATATTATTATTATTAATAATTTATAAGAATTTATTAAAAATTGGATTTATAAGTCCAGGGGGAATTTCTGTAATTTTTGAAACTTGGTTTTAGAAACTTAAAACATAGAATTTAAAACATTTCAAACCACAGGGACCATTCTGTAAACTGTTTAAAACCCAACCCCCGTTCCCACCCGTCGACCACCTCAACGGCCGGCGACTTTCCGGCCAACTCCGGCGACCCCCCAACACCTAAATCGAACGCGGTTTTGACCAAATTAACAATCCCGACAAACTCTTGTGGATAAACCGAACTCGGGCCACTTTTCAATTTAAGAAATGGTAGTGCAAATACCACCAAACCGACCACCCACATTTCGACCAAACTTTCGGCCGACCCACCCACGAAATCGAGCATTATTGCACTAAATTAATACAAATAATCGAGTATAAATACTCATTGATCGGTTCCTAATCGAATGCACCTATCAATACAATCTATAACATACAAACACTTCGAATTCGATTACCTCTCTCTGCCGAAACCTGCAACTCTATCGAAACCCACCCTCTGACCTCTATAACTTGCAATCTACAGAGGGCTTTTAGTCCTGACCATTGTTCAAAGCTACCCACGAAATTAATTTGATTATCATTAAGTATTTCTCACCCATTGATCATCAACCGGCCGCGACCTGTTCTTCATCAAATTCAGTCCCAAATCGACACCATACAGGTAATTAGACACTCACACACACTCGAATTTTCATGGGGAACAAAAGCCCCATGATATCAGAAGCAATCGAAATCAAATTAGGCTTCAATTGAATCGGATTCGAACCTAGGGTTCTTCGATTTGGGGGGAAACAGGAAACATTAATATAAAAATATTTCGGGTGGAGTTCTATCGCGGCTTAGAGCCTTGGTTTACTGGTTCGGTGTGTGTGTGGGCAGGGAGAGGACCCGGGTTCGACCCGGGCAGCCTCTTTTTATTTGTTTTATTTTTTAAGCTTTTTAAAATACTTTAAAAATATGGAAAAATTTCTAAAAATTATAAAAATAAATTTTATAAGTTTCCCTTACTTTAAATCTTACAAAACATTTCCTGTAAATTTATTTTATTTAAAAACTTTAATAAAATTTTATAAAATATTATTTAAAAATACTAAAAATACTTATTTTTGTAAAATAAATTCTAAATCGTGTATAACTATGCAATAATCATAAAAATCATAGAAATTATACATAAATTATTTATAAATATTCTAAATAGTTATTTCTATAAAATAAACATTATATTTAAATAT
This sequence comes from Flaveria linearis, assembly GCA_024085815.1. Lineage (NCBI taxonomy): Eukaryota > Viridiplantae > Streptophyta > Magnoliopsida > Asterales > Asteraceae > Flaveria > Flaveria linearis. Next base: position 68,048,936 of record CM044011.1, read on the forward strand.
AGATTAATATATTTTATCAATTCCCAAATTATTTATAAATGAAATTGTGGGTTATTTCTTGTAAAATATATTAATACCTTATTATTAATCAAAATGCCATAAATGTGATTATCTTTATTTGTAAATATTCTTGGATAATTATAAATTATATAATTAAACCATATCATTTTTATATTTAATTCTAAAATATTTAAATACATATATGAAACCCTTTCAGTAAAACCAAAATGTAAATAATTATTTGGTAAAACTTAATGCTTATTGATAATTATTTATTGATACATAAATAACCCTATCAAAATCTTGTAACATATATACATCTAATTGTGTACGTGTCACATGTTAAACCAAACCAACCCGAACATTACCAAATATATTTATTCACCATGAACACATTTTAAAGACTCAATTACGATCAATAATAGGTGTTGAACGTGCTTGATCGTGTATTACCTTATTCTTTGAAGTTCTTGTTCATTTCGTTTCATCAGTTCAAGGTGAGTTCCACGGCCCCTTTTTACTATCTTTTCTTTTTGGGGGAGGAAACATGCAAACACTATTTTTGTCATGGTTGCCAGTATTATTGATATCGCTTGTTATGTTAGTGCGAAACGCAATTGAAAGTCCTTACAGTATCAAACCGTTAGTAACACGATTAGCGAGGTAATTTTGAGTAGTACTACTGGGTCTGACAAACCCCGCCCGGGCTAGTCGCGCTAGCTTGATTGGAGGTCGAACGGGTGCTTAATTGACCTGTAACGATTGCCACGGTCGGTTAAGACGTGGTGGAAAGGCACTAAACACACACAGTCAGCTTCGGTTTGAAACACTAACTAACTTGTTTATAGGGTCGCGACCTATCGATATGCTTTATATACTAAACCATGTGAAACGCTTTTTGGACACAGTTCTGGTTGATGAAACATATGAAACGCTTTCTGGTACATTTCTTGTTGATTAAAACATATGGACTCACCAACTTTATGTTGACACATTTTAGCATGTTTTCTCAGGTCACAGAAACGCACAAGATTAAGAACTCAGCTAGGATGCATGCATGGCATACATCACAACACAACTGGTTTAATTTGTGAAACGCTATTGATTCTTATGGTTAAAACGCATGTTGAAACGATTCACTGTTGATTTCTATATTTGAAACGCTTCCGCAAGTCTGAAACACTCATGTTTGATTTAAACAACTAATTCTTAATGTTATGTTTTGTAATTACTGTGTTTGGTGTAACTGATGCTTATCTGAGATCCTGGTGTGTCACACGCCTGACGGTAAAACCCCGTTAGCGGATTTTGAGGGTGTGACAGATTGGTATCAGAGCATTAGTTATAGCGAACTAAAATGGACTTGCATCTCATTTGCATTGCATTTTAGACTATAGCTGGATTTGCATTAGTTACACACACATAGATTTCTAAGCTATGTTTACTTAATCTGGATGCTTGAAAACTTTTACTTTAACATACGGGAGGGTTTGAGTGTCTAATTCAAGTGATTTCAAACTCCAAAACTCGATTGTTATTGATGGATTCCAAAATCTCGTCAAAGTCTGTGTCCCACCACTGAATACATGCAATGCTGGAAGAGTAAGATGCCTGTATCTTGGGGTGTTCTGTCTAGGCAAGGTATTCGCATATATCCAAATCAACCGATGGACCTGTTTACCTTACCTGGGAACCCTTGGGATGAGTATCTGCTTATAGGTACGCATGTTTTCAACAAAGTTGTGGTTGACTAAATACTTTGATTAGTCAACGTACTCGCTTTGATTCACGAATCAAACGAATACACTCGAAACATCTCATTGCCGTGTCGAATAATTCTTGTCCTTGATTTCGTTTTCCCGATTTAAACTATCCAAGATTTGAAAACCACAGCAAACTCTATCGTACTCGTTTCTACTTCCAACATGCCCTATCATCTTCGTTAGTCTTAACAGATAGCACTCGGTACGTGACAAGGTATGTTATCACGAATGGGAGGAACCATGAGTGACCATGCAAAGTAAATTACCAATACGGGTTCACACGAAATTGCAATTTGCACTGCATAAGAAGCCTGGCAAATCTTACCATGAGGTAACAGTCAGGAGTATCACAAGTTCTCTATTCTATACCCTAGGGTGCTAGGATCATAATTCTAGTAAGACCTTGTTAAGGGTAACAAAATATTACTAACACTTGCTAATACTTAAGTCCTGTCTATTTAGAGCCTTCATGGTATTTCCTATCATGACATTGACCTTATCCTTTATGAGACATTCCTTCACTTAGTATTTTAGTAACTAAGGAACTGATTGAATACTTAGAATGAAAGTGGACTACAAGAAATGTATAGGAGCGATGATACTCTCCACACATACAGTACCTTACTCTTTAAGATGATGCTTATATATAGGGTTATTAGGTGAGTTCAAAACCTTGGTGATTGAGTACTATTACTTAGGAATGAAATGCAAAAGTTAGAATTGTAATTCTAAGATCGTGCAATGATAGGATTAGGTCGTGCTCTTTATACTGACAAACTCCATGAATTGACAAAGCTGATGTCATAACTTATGACATTAGACCAGATAGAATTAAGGACACTGGGAAAATCTAGTAAGTAGTAGAAAGAAGTTGGAGGGTTGAACAAGCAATCTAGCGATAAGGTAGACAAGAATGCTAATATTGTGAACCTAGTTATGTTGGTTGATACGATTAAGCTAACCTGCGTTAAACAGGAACATTAAGAAGGTTGGAGTTCCGACCATTACCATAAGTGTGCCCTAGGTCGATTAGGACCCAAGGACAAGTTAGAAACAATCAGAATTAGGAAATGGCAATAGCTAGAAAGTAAGAACAGTTAAATTATGAGAATTATTGACCGAGAGGTCAAGATACTCAAACACAGTCGTATTGTCAAAGTTCGGTGGAACTCCCGGCGTGGTCCTGAGTACACTTGGGAACGAGAGGACGAAATGATACGCAAGTATCCTAACCTGTTCAAGGATGCGGTCAGTACATCTTAATTTTCGGGACGAAAATTCCTCTAACAGGGGGATGATGTGACAACCCGGAAATTTTTTTTTATTTATTTAATATAATAATTAGGTGATTGGTATTTTTTAATAATAAAAAAAATAATGATAATAATAATAATAATATTATTATTAAAAATAATGTTGATAATGATAATAATAATAATAATGAAAATATTATTATTATTAATAATTTATAAGAATTTATTAAAAATTGGATTTATAAGTCCAGGGGGAATTTCTGTAATTTTTGAAACTTGATTTTAGAAACTTAAAACATAGAATTTAAAACATTTCAAACCACAGGGACCATTCTGTAAATTGTTTAAAACCCAACCCCCGTTCCCACCCGTCGACCACCTCGCCGGCCGGCGACTTTCCGGCCAACTCCGGCGACCCCCCAACACCTAAATCGAACGCGGTTTTGACCAAATTAACAATCCCGACACACTCTTGTGGATAAACCGAACTCGGCCCACTTTTCAATTTAAGAAATGGTAGTGCAAATACCACCAAACCGACCACCCACATTTCGACCAAACTTTCGGCCGACCCACCCACGAAATCGAGCATTATTGCACTAAATTAATACAAATAATCGAGTATAAATACTCCTTGATCGGTTCCTAATCGAATGCACCTATCAATACAATCTATAACATACAAACACTTCGAATTCGATTACCTCTCTCGGCCGAAACCTGCAACTCTATCGAAACCCACCCTCTGACCTCTATAACTTGCAATCTACAGAGGGCTTTTAGTCCTGACCATTGTTCAAAGCTACCCACGAAATTAATTTGATTATCATTAAGTATTTCTCACCCATTGATCATCAACCGGTCGCGACCTGTTCTTCATCAAATTCAGTCCCAAATCGACACCATACAGGTAATTAGACACTCACACACACTCGAATTTTCATGGGGAACAAAAGCCCCATGATATCAGAAGCAATCGAAATCAAATTAGGCTTCAATTGAATCGGATTCGAACCTAGGGTTCTTCGATTTGGGGGGAAACAGGAAACATTAATATAAAAATATTTCGGGTGGAGTTCTATCGCGGCTTAGAGCCTTGGTTTACTGGTTCGGTGTGTGTGTGGGCAGGGAGAGGACCCGGGTTCGACCCCGGGCAGCCTCTTTTTATTTGTTTTATTTTTTTTAAGCTTTTTAAAATACTTTAAAAATATGGAAAAATTCCTAAAAATTATAAAAATAAATTTTATAAGTTTCCCTTACTTTAAATCTTACAAAACAGTTCCTGTAAATTTATTTTATTTAAAAACTTTAATAAAATTTTATAAAATATTATTTAAAAATACTAAAAATACTTATTTTTGTAAAATAAATTCTAAATCGTGTATAACTATGCAATAATCATAAAAATCATAGAAATTATACATAAATTATTTGTAAATATTCTAAATAGTTATTTCTATAAAATAAACATTATATTTAAATATAGATTAATATATTTTATCAATTCCCAAATTATTTATAAATGAAATTGTGGGTTATTTCTTGTAAAATATATTAATACCTTATTATTAATCAAAATGCCATAAATGTGATTATCTTTATTTGTAAATATTCTTGGATAATTATAAATTATATAATTAAACCATATCATTTTTATATTTAATTCTAAAAATATTTAAATACATATATGAAACCCTTTCAGTAAAACCAAAATGTAAATAATTATTTGGTAAAACTTAATGCTTATTGATAATTATTTATTGATACATAAATAACCCTATCAAAATCTTGTAACATATATACATCTAATTGTGTACGTGTCACATGTTAAACCAAACCAACCCGAACATTACCAAATATATTTATTCACCATGAACACATTTTAAAGACTCAATTACGATCAATAATAGGTGTTGAACGTGCTTGATCGTGTATTACCTTATTCTTTGAAGTTCTTGTTCATTTCGTTTCATCAGCTCAAGGTGAGTTCCACGGCCCCTTTTTACTATCTTTTCTTTTTGGGGGAGGAAACATGCAAACACTATTTTTGTCATGGTTGCCAGTATTATTGATATCGCTTGTTATGTTAGTGCGAAACGCAATTGAAAGTCCTTACAGTATCAAACCGTTAGTAACACGATTAGCGAGGTAATTTTGAGTAGTACTACTGGGTCTGACAAACCCCGCCCGGGCTAGTCGCGCTAGCTTGATTGGAGGTCGAACGGGTGCTTAATTGACCTGTAACGATTGCCACGGTCGGTTAAGACGTGGTGGAAAGGCACTAAACACACACAGTCAGCTTCGGTTTGAAACACTAACTAACTTGTTTATAGGGTCGCGACCTATCGATATGCTTTATATACTAAACCATGTGAAACGCTTTTTGGACACAGTTCTGGTTGATGAAACATATGAAACGCTTTCTGATACATTTCTTGTTGATTAAAACCTGTGGACTCACCAACTTTATGTTGACACATTTTAGCATGTTTTCTCAGGTCACAGAAACGCACAAGATTAAGAACTCAGCTAGGATGCATGCATGGCATACATCACAACACAACTGGTTTAATTTGTGAAACGCTATTGATTCTTATGGTTAAAACGCATGTTGAAACGATTCACTGTTGATTCCTATATTTGAAACGCTTCCGCAAGTCTGAAACACTCATGTTTGATTTAAACAACTAATTACTTAATGTTATGTTTTGTAATTACTGTGTTTGGTGTAACTGATGCTTATCTGAGATCCTGGTGTGTCACACGCCTGACGGTAAAACCCCGTTAGCGGATTTTGAGGGTGTGACAAAAACCGAGGGGATCGGGGGGTTGGGTTTGAATTAATTACAGAATGGTCCCTCAGGTTTACACCTTTTATTATTTCATGTTAAAAGCTTTTATAACAGGTTTCAAAAATTACAAATCACCCCCTGGACTTATTAAATCAATTTTAATAAAGTTTGTAAATTATTAATAATAATAATAATATATTTTCATTATTATTATTATTATCATTTTTAGCATTATTATTTTTAATAATATCATTATTATTATTATTATTATTACTGTTATTTATATTTTTATTATTAATAATATTATTATCAAATAATAATAAAAATATAGAAACAATTTTGTATAATCGCATAAATACTAGCTAGCTAGCTATGTACTTATCAGTTCAGTTTCGGCTCTGGGTACTTTTTATATTACACGACTTAATTTGTTTGTATATACGCGTCGTGTAGATCAGTTCAGTTTCAGTATTACATGTTCAGTTCAGTATCGGTATTATATGTTTAGAATCAGATTTCCGTTTCAATACCATATGATCAGTTCAGGATCAGATATCAGTATTTTATGCTTCGAATCGCTACTATTGTTCTTTCCGTCACTGAGCAACTTTTGGCTCAGCCGTATTTTCTTTTGTGGTGTTTTTCTTACTTTATTGTAGGTAATCAGGGTAATCTGGGAAATCAGTGAAGAGTGGATTGAAGACCAAGATTATCTTTTATTTTAATTGATGTCTTGAACATCTTAATTAGGTTCTTTCGGATTATTTGGTTTGTTTGAAGTTATTTCTTCTGACCGTCTTTTTAATATCATGGATTTGGTTTTTGATTTGATATCTGTAATAGTGACACGTCAGCCTCTCCGGGTTGGGGTGTTACAACCTACAGGCTTTTATTCTTTATGTATGTCTCTATATATGTATGTATGTACGTACGTACGTACGTACGTACGTACGTACGTACGTACGTATGTATGTATACACTCAGGTAGGTTATTGTACAAAGTGATCTTGGAGTGCTAAGCGTATAAAATCATCATGATGCGGCATGTATCATATCTAAGGGCGAGGGTTGTGTCAATATAGTTGTGTCATAATACATCTGATGAATATGCAGAATAATATGCTGTATATATATTAATAGTTAAGCTTCATGTATTATGCTACATATATGATGTCAAATACATGTTATGGTAGTTTTTTTCAATTATATATCATAATGTTATACTTTAATTAAAAATATTATAGTTCTTGAAGTTGTTGTATGCAACTAAATCATAATAAAATGTATTAAAATCATTTGAGTTTAAAATAATTAAGTGTATTAAAATCATATAAGTAATAATCACACACTTTTCCAAATTTGCTTCAACGAGCCATTTAATTCGTTCAATTGTGGACCAGTAACACTCTTATCATCTCAACAAACCATTGATTATTCTTGATTAATAGATTAATAGATTATATTACTTTTTTTATTTCTTATAATAATTTCACTTGTATTGATCTTTATTAGCTTTTATTCTCTATGTATACGTGTATTACGTGTATTAATGTCCCTCGTCTAAACGGTGTTAGATTCAAATCTCATTTCAGATAGTGATAATTATTTAAAGTGAAGTAGAGTAAGGGGTTGTTTAGCAACCTCTTAATCAGTCTCTTAATGGTTCAGATGTCTGAATGGTTCAACATTTAATGGTTCAGACTGTTTGTTTCACGAGCAAATGTTTAAATGTTTAAGACATTTGCCTCTGCATGGTTAAACATTATACTAATGCTGAATGGTTAAAAGGTCTAATGCTGAATGGTTAAGAGGTCTAATGCTTAATGGTTAAGAACTCTTATCTGAATTGGTCAGACATTTGTCTTTGAATACTTAAGCGATATACTAGTTCTTAATGGTTCAGACTCCTTAATGATTCAACACTTAATGGTTCAGACCTCTTATTGGTTCAGTACTTAATCATTTTAGACCTAACACTGTTAACAAAATATGCGGGTATGGGATTAAAAGTAGAGAATATGATACAATCAACCACTTGACCATCAAATGATTAGCATTTATTAATACCCCATTACTTAAGTTTCTCTCAGTATGAACCATAAACATTCACTGACAGGGTTGGTTGCCAAGACCTTGTTACAATTAAACAATGTGTTCATTGTTTGATGTGAAGTCACCACTCTGGTTTCAAGTTTAAAACCCTTGAATATATGTATATATATAATTCATCTGTTAGATCTAACAAGATGGATGATAGTTATAAACAAATGAGCAGTATCTTAGTGATGCCCAAAAATCAATGCATCAAGAATATTTTAAATGCATGTGGATTATATATTCAGGATCAACCAAGAGTGGAATAGATTCCTTCTGCAACATGCACCAATTTCAAAGACCAGAAGCTATGAGACAAAAACATCAAAGGAATCTTTATGAAAGTTTGCCACAACCCTATGTAAATAGTAAAAAGAATGTTTAAATAAGCTGTATATAGATTGTCATTCAGTACTTCAATCCTCATGAATAAAGAAGGCATTAATGCTTAAAGCAAGATCTTTACTTAGTACAAGATCAGATATGTAGTAGCTTTATTCACTGCATAATAATACTCCTCAAAAATCAGTTAACTGTTTCAACTTTTGTCATTTTATTTACTTGCATTTTACAGCTCAAATCACAGCTGACAAAATTGAGGAATGTTGTTTGTTGATTTTAGTATCATCAATTAATATATTTTTAGTAATCAGAGTATCAGATTTACTTATGACTTAAGAAAAATCCGAAATGGTTGCGTTATAGGTTAGAAGGTGCATCATAATTTAATTAATCGCTTCGTTTGTTGGTGATCTTGTTGTTGTACATGTAAACAAATCTTGTAATCTTGTTGTTTTCACAAAGTGAATCATTATTCTCATTATTATTTTCACAATCATTCAAATTTGATACTATGCAACATTGTTTTCAAGTCAATTGTTAAATCGAAGTTGTTTTTGTAATTAAGCTAAGAGTAATTGTATTACACTTACACTTTTAACAAATTTCTTGTAAAGATGACTTTACTTACCCGTACTAGTATAGGTGAGCAAAGTCTTATGTTTAACTTGTTTTTAAGGAAGGGATGACATACACGCCTTTAGCAGGCGGAACCGCGACAACCACTCTCTCCCCCTTATAAAGGTGATGTCTTTGTTCTATAATGGGTTAAATATATATAATTGCTAGGATTTTGTTAGAATTATAAAAAAAAAATATATGCATGTATTTATAACAATACTGAAAAAAAAACCAATGATTCAATCAAAATGTAACTGTTGATATATACGGGTATAGGTCAATTCAACTTTTATTGTGTTATTTGTATTTTTTGTTTATTTCATAATGTTTTGTAATAAGTTGTTTAATATATTTGTGAGGTTATTGGGTCAACTTGGACCAACTAGCCAGCCCAGCTGGGATAAGAAGAGTGGACTCTTGCTGCTTATTGGGCTAAGCTGGATGGGCCGAACTTAGATGTGGATGAATGTCTTGATCCGATTTCTAGGGTTTGAGAATTGAGACGCGACATACTCGTTCACTCTCTCGTTCATACGCTCTAAGCCACTCGTCGTCGTTCTCCTCGATCATTTTTCATTAGAATCGGCCCGTAGATTATGAATGCCCATACGTGTAAATTGGGTCCTTTAGAATAGAAACTTATGCATATAGATAAAATTCATAAGGAATATGCTAATTGTTAATAAATAAAACAAAATTATTGTAGTAAATTCATGATGTATATAGATAATATTCATAAGGAATATGCTAATTGTTAATAAATAAAACAAAATTATTGTAGTAAATTCATTTATCTAATAGAGTTGAACGCATCATGAGACTCTTCTAATGTATTTGGAAGCAAACTTGTTAAATAAAATAAGAATTTTATTTTTAACTTAATTTGGTTAATGAATTTCTCTAGAATATGTTATTGAGTTTTAAACGTTTGTTTATTTATCGAGCCCCTTTAGAACATTTAACTTCTAATGAGTTTGTATTTTTTTACGGAATATGTTAATCGCCCATTCAACGCACCCTCAGGGTCAGCCTAGTTGCCTTGCTTCTCATTTAACTTGCACCTTATTGTTGCATGTGTGTTTTTCATCCAAAATAATATTATAGTTAGCATATATCAATATGTGACGACTCCAGACCTTAGTTTACGGTATTCATTCCCCGATTAATGTTGGAACCCATGGAAAGTGTTGCCGATGTATATTTCGCTTGAGAATTTTTATTAGCGATTAGGAGCAAGAGAAAATCAAGACACTCATTGCTTATTAGATTTAATCTACATACATGACATATGTGCTCATTATTATCCTATTATTACAATCTTAATTACATCCATTAACTTGTATCACATATCACATTCCAGTCTTATCTATTCTAAGAGAACAATATAAAGTGTCCTTTTTACCCATTTTATGCTACTATTTTCAAAAAAGCTTCATCTGTTTACTTTTAATCTATGATAGAAATAAATTATTCAAGTTCTCATAGTATATGCGACTCTTGAAATGATTCACCCTCTATGTGTATGTATGGACTATCAAATAAAACTATTATCTTTGTGTGAGAGCATATGAAGGGTCTATATTCAACGTCATTATGTATTTTTATATTCGTAGAAATATAAGATAACATCAATATTTTCTATCATAAACTAGATAATATAACAAAACCCTCATGTGCACCATTTTTCAATCTTTCATAGATACATTATCTTTACGATTATGACACTTTTCCTTATCATCACTATGGTGTTGTTGATGACAACTCATCTTTTCTCGACAACAATAATTTAACGTTGATTCTTGTTCTAGATTATGTGTTTTGGATTAAACTTTTTTTTATCGTAGTTGAGAAGAAATAGCTTGAATTTTTTTACTTATGTTGTACATATAATGTTTGTCTTTTTAGAAAAGTAGCAAAACGTGCTAAAGATTTATATAAATGTTTGAACAAGGGCGGCTCTAGCTTATAACAAGTGAAGCAATGGCTTTAGGCCCCCATATTTTAAGGGCCTCCAATTTTGAAATGTTATTATTACATATTTTTAAGCTAAATATATATTTAAATAATGTAATATTCATGATCATGGAGAAAGAAGAGAATACCAAAAACGATTTATGGATTTGCTCTGTTTTTTGTGTTATTGTGTTACTGTAATGTGATGTTGAAGTGTTGGAGAAGATGATTTTAAAGAAGATGAAAGAAGTGCTAACATCGTCACATCGGTTACTGGAATTTACCTTTTAGCATTGTTTTCAGGCTCGGATCGGACCGGCCGGTCCGACCGGTCGGACAGTGATTCGGTGGCCTGGCCGATCCGATCCACTATGGTTCGTTTTGGTTGAGTTGAACCGACCGGTTCAAACCGAGTCGGCGGTTGGACCGGCGAACCGGGCCGGTTCCGACCGGTTTTCCAAATTTTTTTTTTTTTGATTTTAGTGGGTAAAAACGGGGTGTTAAACCATAAATTAGTACTTCGGATATACAAATATAGTTAAGTTTTATATATAACTATAAAATATGTATAAATCATATATAAATTACTTATATTTAATTACATATATAAATATAATTAAAATATAGTTAAATCCGGTCCATCCGGTCCGACGGTCTGACCGGTCCGACCACCAAACCAGTAATGCGTCCGGTTCGACGTCCGGTTCGACGTCCGGTCCGGTTCTGAAAACATTGCTTTTTAGTAAAAAGCAAATAGGAAGCACGGGGTCATAAAGACTCTTGTTTCATTATTATTCATATTTAAAATATTATATTTTTATATACCACGGGAACCTACTTATATTGTGATACAATCCGGCATTGGATTGTTTATTTTGATTAAAATTTACTTAGATAAAAATTACTTATTAATTTATAACCTTTCAAAAGTAGTTTATAAAAAATATTTGGGTTAATTTATAAACTAAAACGTTATAACTGTTGGGTTCAGTGGTATCTTCGTTAGGTTTATTTATCAAAAACAGTTTGATAATTATTAATCAGATTAATAACAGTTAACGCAGCGGAGTAATAATAAAATACCAGAATGAACCGACAGGATCTGGGTTACAAACAATGCAAATACAGAATATAAATAACCTACTGATGAGATATAATATACCTTTGTGGTTGATAATTAGCCGTTTGAGACACCGAGGGACAATAAATGAATGCTAGAATCAACGAACGCTAAATTGGAACACAGTGGTTGCGGCTCTAAGAGGCGTGATCCACGGTTGCAATCAAATATATCGGTTGTTTGTGATAGGTAGAAAAATCCAACTATACCTCTTCTTTTCAAGAGGCAGTAGCAATAGTGAATGAATCAGATGATGACCTTTGTGAAAGATGAAGAAATTATGAATCTCATGATCATGAAAAACCCATGAAAGCCACTCATCTGATCATCATGTGAAAGAATATATTGGAGACCAAAAGCATAAGGGAGTCAGTGGAATAGGGGAGTAGGGTGAATGCTTTTTATTCTTTACAAATCATTCACTCAATAATTGAGTGAACACTTTCCTCCTTTTTTTTCCGTGAATTAAGCTTCAAATTCAAAAAGCAATATCATTTTTCCTTTAATAAATAAATATTAATACTAAATAATTTATAACAATTATAAATTATAAAAAACCGATATAGTTCGTAAGTGCCAGTTAATCAAATTAAGTGGACTTAATATTTGTTGCCCAAGATGTAACTCTTACGGGTCATAGCTCGGTTGGCAACGTGACGTAACCGAACCCGTACATAATCCAACAATAACATGATCAAAAAAGACATAATTTAAAATTAGGGGAGTTAATAAGAGTAGCAGAGAGCTATAATAGAAAATTAAATTAAAAGTAGTTTCAAAAGTTAATATGTAACACTTTCATTATTTTTTAAAACCTATTTTTCAACTTACATGAAAAGTTAGTTTGAAAAGTATTTTGGAGTTTGACAAACACTTTTTTTAACTTATTAATTTTTAAAAAGTTAATAAGTTAAAAATCACTTATTAAAACTTAAATGTTGTTGCCAAACATGCAACTATGGTGAGTTTTAGTTGCTTACTAAATATATGATTAGTGTCACAAAAAAAATGATGTATTGATATTACTATAATATTCTCTTGACATACATGTTTATTGTTTTCGTTTAAAAAAATATATTATTCTCGATTGAATTTTTTTATTGTATTTAGATATCCAAAAATATATTATATAAAATAGAACTTAATTTGTAATTAATTATATATATTTTGTAAACTATAGATAGAAAAATAAACTAGGTAAATTAGTAGGGTAAAAGTTGTAACCAACTTAATTCTACTGTTGAAAACTACACATTATGTTTAATAAAACAATTAGAAATACTATTTATTTGTGTTGATAAGTTATTTAAATAACGTTTGTTTGGATGAAAAGTTTAATTTAATTTTTTTATTACACTTCAAAAATAATTTACAAAAAAGGCCTCAACTTCTTTGTTTGCTTTAGGCCCCGCAAAGAGTTAAGCCGCCCCTGTGTTTGAACTTGTGCATCAAACATGTGTAATTCAATCAACCGTTATAATATATCACACACATTGTCATGTATACACATACATGTATGTGCATTAAAACTCATTATAACAAATATCAAACCAGTAAAGTTGAATGCACCGTTCTAATATTTTAGAAGTATCATTATTTAGTGCGTATGAAAACTAAATACAAGGATGAATCAAAAATAAGAAGTTAAATCACATAATTAAGTTAGACGCCAACTGTATATGCATGAACAGTAAGTATAATTAGGACATGAATCACACATAAAAAATTAGATGCAACGTGTTTTAAAACCATGTAAGTTTTAAGACGTTGCATAAACCTAACTAGTTTGAGTTTTAAAAAACTAATATTTGATTCTTGTATCCGAAAACCCTCCATGACATTTTTAGTGATCGGCTTATGTGTTTTAAATTCAGGGTTTAAGCAGGTATGGATGATTTTTCTATCTCATCTATATTCCTTAATTTATCAATGAAAGGGCTTAGCAACGAAGATTGTCACCGATGATCCGTTGGAAATATGATCATGAGTGAGTTTTTCCAACATAATCTGTAGCAGTTCACCAAAGGGTAGCCGTGAGAGATCTTAACGATAGATTTTCAGTGGACTTTAATTTTTTTTATTTTTAACTTTATGTTTCATTTATTTTGGTAGCAATTATTTTAATAATTGATCTTATTTCATAGTGTTTTTTAGTTTATTTTTCACGGGTTGATGTTCGTGGACAATGGGCTTGTCGTTTGAATGGGATTGCAAGTCATATACACTCTTGATGCTCTTATTTCTAGTTGAAATATACTTTAACTCATTCCTGTAGTGTTATAAGTTGTAACTCTGTGAATGATAGTGTTATAAGTTGTAACTCTATGAATGAGATGAGGTGTTTGAATGTGCGTTCTCAAAGTGATTATTTACAAGAATCAAAATCAGAGAATTAGCTGATTTTAGTAATGATAGTCAAATAATTTTACTTATCTCGATAACAAGAATTCATACAACTAATTACATGCATCTCATAATCTGATTAATCCAGCTTACACGGGTCTTCATTTCTTTAATCCCTTTAGAGTTTAAGATTCGTGAAATCGTGTGGGCCTTTGCACTCGAATAAGCTAAACTATTGGGCTGGAGTGTGAGCCCAAAACCAATTCCAATTATAAACCTCAACTTTTCTTTCTAAGTTAATTGTAATTCTACACAGTTTATGTAACATTGTTTAGCTTGTTTCCTCTTTACATCTATAACTAGTATTAAGCCTTAGTGAGCGTTTATTATTAAGTGAACATAGTAAGTTAACTTTTGGAATTTAATAGAAAATAAGTAAAGCTTTAATTGTTTACTTCATTAACATCACTAGGTTAGAACCCGTGTACTACACGGCTGATAAAAATAATATATTAAAAAGATATTAGATTTGAATTAGATTGACATTTTATATTTACATGATAAGATGTAAATATGCACCAACTCTATAACTTACATATGGTTAGTGTAAGAAATTTAAAACATAATATAATTATTATAATTAATTTGAGATTAGAAAACAAACCAATTCTAGATTTTGAGAAATGAAAAAATATAAAATAAACTGAAAGGTAGTGAAGTCAAAATCATATCTAAAGCCTAATAGTTATTTCAAAATTTAAGCATAGTATATGTTCATTATCAAAATGCTAAAATTTTAAATATTTTTCATTAAGCAATAACTTAGGAATAAACAAATATTTATTTTCAGTAGATCATTTTTAAGCGTTATAAAATTTGTGTTCCATACATTGGGTTGTATTTTGATATCTTGGAATTACAACAAAAATATTTTAATTACAAAGTTAAGTATTAAATTTTTTAAGAATAGATATAATAAATAATTAAATTAAAATATACCTGTTAATCAATAAATATATTTCACCTTGGTTGTGAACATTAACTTTTTTCAAAGTCTAATTATTCTACTATAATTGTGCGATCATGTTTTTTCATGTCAATGTCTTTTAAAAAAGTAAAAGTTTTAGTTTTAATTTTTGTGAAATAATTTAATAAAACAAAAAGCAGTTTTTTATCTTTAAGTCCCTAACTCACCTTTTTAAATTATTCATTCAAAAATACAAAGATGATTTTGATCATATTTATATAAATTCTCTTAAATAATATCTAAATCCGAAGATTACTACAGTATCAACTTTTTAATATCTTTCGTTCATTGATCATTGAATTTTTTTTCTAAAACAATTTGTTATTTTATGACACAAATTGTTTATAATGAATGATAATTTATCATATTATTTGATTATACATATTCTTTAACTTAAATACTAATATTAATTTTTAGTTTAATTTAAATAAATAATAATTTATTGTATTTTTATTGCACTAAGGTGTTATTTTCAAAATAGTTACTTCTTTAATATACATGAAAATTTTAAGATAATTTAAACGTTAAAAGTTCATGTATAATTAGTAATTTGATACACTTTATTTGATATCAAATTTTAATAAGAAAAAATTTAAAACTTAAATTATATCAATTTATAATATGAAACTATTTAAAATGTTAATTATGGTAAGTGTTGATTGTTTTTTAAATTGACTAATAAATGCATTTTTTAAATTACAAATCATAACTTCTAAAATTAAATGCAATCACAATTTAATAAAATTTAGACGGAAAACTTAAATGATGAGTCTCTCGTTGATTGCCACGTGTCCCTAGAAACCCTTGTTGATTGTCACGTGTCCCTAGAAAACATTACTTTATTAGAGCTAATTGATTGTTTTTCTCTTAACCACCTAATCAACTTATCCTTGTAATTTAAATTCACACCGTTTAATTTGTTATATTTGTTGGTGATTACATTATGATGACAATATCCTGAATAAGTAACGCATTACAAGTATGTTATATGTACATTATGGTACATAAGAGCATTCACATCCCATTCCTTATCTTTATCTATATAATTACACTAAAAATCACTACTTCTTCTCTCTTCTATCAATTAAATAATATATTTTTATACGTTTTTCATTACATTTTCTCTCTCCTTTACTCACAACCACTTTCAAAAATATTAAAAAATTTATAAGGGTTGAACAGTGAATTCTTAAATTTACGGATGAACAGTAACATTTTCTCTCTCCTCCACTCACAACCACTCAAAATTATCCATATAATTTAAGGACTCACACTCATATAATTATAAGGCATGGGTTTGAATGCTCTAAGTGGAACTTTAATAGTATAATTTATGGATGTGAGCAAATAATATGAGATATAGAAACTTTACCTGGTGGTAGGGAATAAGTGTAAACTATTGATAATCAATTTTGTGACTAAATATGTGTTATATATTATTCTTATACCAATAAATAAAAATCTTAAATGACACGTGTTATCCACATATTTCTCATTAGCCTTTTTTTCTCGTCTCTCTTTCTTATTAATTATATTAAATTTTATAATTGTTTTTATTTTTTTTTGTTTCTGGCATCTCTCTGTTATTAAATAATAATGACTTTTTAATTCTTTTTATAAAAAATGTAATTTTAAAATTTAGGTTTGTTAGTTAAAGATTTTTATACATTAAACATTTGTTTCATTATTTTTGTAAAAAAATTAAAAATTAATTATATAATGTTTCTAGAATTTATATTAAAAAATATGTGAGAACCGCGAGAACAAACCTAAATCATTTAATTTTTTATCGATGGTTCAGTTTTTCTTTAATGTTTTTCATTACAAATGTGTATGATATATATAAAAAATATTACAATAACATTTTGGTACGTTTTTTTTATTTTAAACGGCTACCCATGAATTACACATGTGTAGGTTCAATAAAAATATTAAAAAAAGAATATTATTTTATTTTAAATTTCAAGATTGATGAATGAATATTGAATTTAAAACATTTTTTTATATTTTAATAAAGCTTTGTGTTGAAAAAATAAAAGATTTAATTCTGTTCTCGTCGTTCTCGAAATAAAACGTATTATTTGTAGAATCCTTCCCGATCAACTTATCATTATAATTCAACACCATACACAGAGAGAGAGAGAGAGAGAGAGATTATAGATACATACGTGGATCAATACTTCTTCACCTATAAGTATAAAATTGTGAGAATTACTTGATATATAAACCTATTGCTTTAAAACAGTACATGCGACATCTAAGAGTATTCACAGTGGGTTCTTTTATCTTTATCCATATAATTATATTAAAAATCATTATTTTTTTCTCTCTCATTTTCAATTAAATAATACTTTTTATACAATTATCATTACTTTTTTCTCTCTTCTCAATTCACAACCACTTTCAAAAATATTAAAAAATTTATAGGGATTCAACAGTGATTCTTCAAATATATCAATCAAAAATAATATTTTCTCTCCCCTTCACTCATAATCACTTAAAACCATTCCATATAATAAGAAACACACTTATATATTTTAGGGATTCCACTGTTAATGCTCTAAGTAACCATATAATCAATTATCATTATCTAAACCTACTACATATGATCAGCACTAAAAATTTCATATGTATGTATGGATGTTTGAAATTTAGTAAAAAGGTGGGACATCACTAACTTTGAACAATAATAATTATTAATATTTGTTAATAATATAATTACATGTTAAAAATCGAGCTAAGATGAAATGAGATATCAATGCTCAAAGTAGGGTAGTTGAAACATAAATAAATAAATAAAAACTATGAAAATAGAGTTTGGTAGAATTTGAGTTGTCCCATCTGCTACTACAGGGTAGTGAGTGCCGAAGTTCATATGTTTTTTAGTAGATCCCGTTGCTGATCAGCAGGTGCACCATTATCTGAAAGACAGACTTCAACATTTTATTGTGTAAATGTTGTTTGTCTGTTCAGTTCCAAGCTCTAAGTCTCACTTGAAACACACATACACACAATGTTAATGTTAACACTCTTGAAAAGATTAAACTCCTAAGTCATATTTAAAAGTCACATTAACATAATGTTAATGTTGAGACTTTTAAAATGATTAAACTTTCCAATTCGCAGAATAAATACAATGCATGAGTGCATTGTTGAATTTCCTAGTTGATATATATGTTTCACAACTCTCAAGCTAAAGAATTTCCTGTATTTTCAAGACTTTACACTCTTGTTTCAGGTATAATTACAAGTGCTTGGCTAAACCGACAGTAAAATTTGCTTAGGCTGTTATACCTTGGAAGACAAACAGGATTTACCTGAGTGGCATGAAATCTATTTTAAGTGGCATCTGTTCAACAAAAATTCTCATCCAAACTTGTTTAATTGTGTTTACTTTTTTCTGTTTCATAATTTTTTTTATTTTCTTTTCTTGAATTTCTTTTATTTCTATTACTTTCATCATGTATTGTAATCCATCTTGGTTGATTAAGGATAGTATTATATTTTTTGTGAATGATATCCCTATGTAACACCCGAAATTTCTAGTAAAATAAAAGAAAAGAAAGGAGGAAAGGAAAATAAAAATAATTAGAAAGAAAAGAAAAGAACCAAAGTGGAGGGACTAGAGTGTAAAAAAGGACAAAAATCTATTATTTTATTATTACTTTAAGCATGGCCGCCCATAACAGCCTCTTTCTTGCTGTTTTGTCGACCAGAAAGAAAAGAAGAAGAAGAGCAGAAACCTTCGGTTCTAGAGAGAGAAAGTTGCCGATCTTGGCCTGGGTAAGTAAATTTTGTATAATTAGCTCGGTTTTGTTTGTGGTTTGACCAAGAAACCGAGATTTTATGTTCTTATGAGTATGTATGTGTTCGGATGTGTGTTTTTGGACATATTTAGATGTTAGAATCATCTAAAACGTTCAAGTGAAAGAGTTTAAGCTGGGAAGCAGCTAAGGTGAGTTCTAGACCCCGACTTTTACATGTTTTAAGACTCTTCCAGGGCTGAAAATGTATTAAAAATGGTTTTATAATTATTATATAGCATACCCGTACGTTTTGTGCTTATATGTTGATGTTTTATGGTTGTAAATACTTGTTTGAGGTTTAGAATGGGTGTAACAAACTCAAAACATGTTATAGTAATGTTTGAGACTGAAAAACAACTTAGAAACGTGTAAGTAGGTGCTCATGCGCCCAAACAGGGCCCATACGCCTAAGAAATTGCCTTATAAATGCTAAGTATAGACTCATGCGCCTGAATAGTACCCCATGCGCTCAAATAATGCCTTAGAATTTCTAAGTGCAAGTTCATGCGCCTGAACAGTAGTTCATGCGTCTGAGTTTTGGCTAAAATAACTAAGTATAGGGTGAAGCGTCTAAATAGTGCCCATACAACCAAGAGGCTCATGCGCCTAAGTGTTGAAATGGTGAAGTGTAGGATCACGCGCCTGCATAGTGGAAAAACGTCCAAAACAGGGCTGATGTGCCCAAATAGTTCCCATGCGCCCAACACTTAAAAATTTTTCTGAAATTTGAGGAAAAACAGAATTTTAGGGGTTGACCCTAGTTTGACTTATGGGTTGTTTTGGACTATTCTAAGCATGAAAAAGTGAGGGTTTATGAATAGTATATGCATGATGTTATGATGAATGTATGTTATGCATATGTGTATGAGATGTTATCTTTTATTGGTTTTCAAAACTTATTTATATTATGATATAATATACGTTAAGTATTACGTTATTACTTTACGTAGTATGACGAATGTATGAATGAACGTAAAGTATAACGTAACGAAGTGAAAGATAACAAAGATGAAAAGTGAAACGTAATGAAAGAAAGAAAAGGCTTGCGAGCAGAAAGAAAGAAGGATCACAACTCTTTACGAGTTGTTAGCTCAAATGTGTGTTTTATAACGTGTGATTTTAACGCGTGAGGGTTCACACACAGGGGGATCAGTCTAGGTGACTGAACCCATAGTACGAAACAAGATCTTTGTCATTCGACCCCGGGCTTTGTGCCAAGATATGATACGGCTTTGTGCTAGTTAGAAACAGGTCTTTGTGCCTAGAATGGTGGTTTCGGGCCATGGGCTTTGTGCCAATTAGTAATGGAGCTTTATGCTCGGAATGGTGGTTTCGGACCACGATGGGGGAAAGGCCTGACAGGATCTAGAATCAGTACGAAACGAGCGAAGTAACGAAGTATGAACGATAAAGTACGAAACGAACGGTAACAAAAGATAAGGATAAAGTACGAAACGAGTGATAACGAATGAAATGATAAAGTATGAAACGAAGAACATGTGCGATACGAATGAACATGTGTGAAAGTAAAAAAAGTGTTTTATGGAAAAGAGTATACTTACGTATGAAACGTAACGAATGAAAATGTGTGAAAGTAAAAAGGTATTTTATTAAGAAAGAGTATTATCGTATATAAACTTTAAAAAGTATTTTCAATACTTTAAAACTAGTGTCACACCCCAGCCTTGACGGCGGAAACGTCGAGATGTGAGAGTTAAGATCGTTCACAGTCACATAACGCAATTATTAAATCCAAATATATTATTCATAAGTTTAAAAGGTAACATTACAAGCATAAGTCTCAAACATGAAATAAGTTCAAACATAACATGACAAAATATAATTTTTATTTCATTAACTAGGTCCAAGTCCTAGATTATGCAAGCTTCAAAAGTTCACTTTAAACTTGAGGATTACCTGAAACATGATAAAAATAAAAGGTCAACTAAAAATAGTTGGTGAGTTTCCAAGGTGTTCACACATAATATGATTAGGTTACAAGTAGTAATTCATGTAACATCCCGTATTTTTATTAATAAAAGTTAATTTTATAAACAAATAAGTTAAATACGTTGACGTTAAATTCCAATAATTACAATAATAATAACAATAATAATAATAATAATAATAATAATAACATAATAATAATAATAATATTTCTATTAATAATTTGTAAGAATAAAAAAAATTGGATTTATAAGTCCAGGGGCTATTTTTGTAATTTAAGAAACTTAAAATAAAATCTTTGACATGAAATAATAAACACTTCAAACCTCAGGGACCAAAAATGTAAATTCTATTTAAAAACCATCACCACACCGTCGACCACCTCAATATTTTTTTAAAAAGCCTTTTAAGCATTTAAAATTACAGAAAAATTCCTAAAAATTATAAAAATCAGTTTTATAAACTTATTTATTCAAAAGGTTATCTAATTATTTTTCTGGAATTTATTTTAACATTAATTAATTATTTGTTTATTTAATTTATTATTATTTTAAAACAAATGATATAATTAATCTAAATTTTATAAAATAGATTTAATATTATTTACTTCATTAAAACATTACATATTCAATAATACAATTGGATTATTTTTATTTTAACTTATTAACTATCACTTGTTTCAACTTTCAAATAATAAATAATACATCTTTTTGATCCAAATGTTGCTTTCTTATAAAATATACCAACTAAAGGTTAGATTAATAACTTGTTATTAATCAAAACGTTATTCCAATTAATATTGAATAATTATAAAGCTTTATTTATTATATTGAACCTTATCTATATTTATACTTAAATTCGTTTCTAAAAACTTAAATATACATATATAATTCCTCTAATGGAATCAAACCATAATTATTCTATAAACTTATTACTTATTAAAAACCTAATTCTTATTGAACGTTAATCGTATTGTTAACCTTAACCTTAAAATCTTGTAATATATACAGTTAGGTTCTTGTAAAGGAATTCATTGGAACATCGTTTAATCCTTATTATCGTCTTATACACCTATACGTCAAGGTGAGTTTCACAGCCCCTTTTTATGCTTATACAATTGTTTCAATCTTTTCCAAACTTGGGGAAAAAGTATGCTCACCCGTTTTCAATGCTGTACAACATACATACAATTTTCATACTTGGAATCAACGTGATACTGTTTTCATACTCTGATACATACATGATGTTACCGTGTGGTTCTTCTTACAACCATTAATTCCGATGTTGGAACCAACGGATAGGTATTAGTAGTACTACTAGGTTGACACCCCCACCCTTGACGAGATGGTTACTTGTGAGTACCATCCCACCTGCCAGGAATCCGGCCTTGGGTGAATATATTCCGACAATTGCTGTGTGTACGTCATTAGGTTTGGTTGTATAAAACTCATGGTATGTGATCTTGCTTGCTTATAACTGTATGCACGGTATTCCACTACAAACACTATACAACATCAATTACATGTTTACAATTCAAACCTGTGAACTAACCAATAATATGTTGACCTTTTTGAGCATATCTTTTCAGGTAACAATCATTGAGGATAGCTAGGGATGCTGCCTTAGCGACTGTCACACCCCAACCTTGACGGCGGAATCGTCGAAGTGTGAGGGTTAAGATTGTTCACAACCACATAACGCTATCCTTAAATGAAAATAATATTATCATAAGTTTCAAATGAAATGCATTCATAGGTCTCAAACATGAAAAAGTTCCAAACAATACAAAACATAACATAAGCATTTTATTCATTTAGCTAGGTCCAAATCCTAGTTTATTGCAAGCTTCAAATGATGACTTTAAACGTGGGCATTTCCTGAAACATGTTAAAAATAACGGGTCAACTATAAAGTTGGTGAGTTCCCAAGAGTTTCACATACATAATATACCATGGATTTCAAGTAGCAATTCATGTCATAGGTTATGAGTTAGCAAGTTTATAAAGCACATATAGTACAATCAAACCTCGACTAGATTATAAGTTTATATGAGTGGCTAAGTGTACTTGGTTCCCTAGTGCACAAGCATACGGCTCCTAGGAATCGGCAGTACATCAACTTTAGCACCAAATAGGCTTGTCAGGCCCAAAGATCTAGGATATCGCCAGGCTAGCAATAGTTAATGATTGTAAACAATATATGTGACTCATATAAGACTTACAATAACACAAATAACCATGACAAAATAAAAGTATGAATTGCATGTGCTTTTATAAGATCTAAACGTTTATAAGTGTATGTTGAATAATGTAACATGTTTCACTCCAAAATGGTGTGAAATAGCATAAAAAGGGGCAAGGAGACTCATATGGCAATAAGTATAAAAATGACGATTATTAAGAAATAATGATAAACGTTCCAACGCAATCCTTCACAAGGTACCTAAGAATATATACATTATAAGTTTAAGTTTACTAATGAGTTTAACGATTCAACGGGAGGTAGGGCTTCAATTGATATTTGGGGGATTTCAATAAATAAAATGATATAGTTGATTATGTTTTGGTTTAATGAAAATATATTATTCGAGTATTTTATTATAAAGCAATGAACAAAACCATGGGTAGTAAAGTTTAAATATAAGTTTAAATATCCTTTATAAATTTTGTTTTAAAATACTTATGATTTAAACAATAGCAGATAATGTTCGAGTCAATAATAATTTAGGGTTTTAAATCATTATTTAGAGTCTACTTTATACATAAAATATTAAATAATTAAAAATAATTAAATAAAAATTAAATAATAATAACTAAATATGGCTCTCGTTTTATAAAATGTTTAGATCATTTAGGAAATAAATTTATAGGAATAAAGTGATTTTAAAAATACACAAAGTTTATAAATTACCTTTAAAAATTTTTAGAAATTTTTACATATTTAAATACACTTGAAAAACATTAAAAAAATGGATTGAGGGTCCCCGGGTTCGAACCCGGGACCTCAAGTCCATAATGCCCACTCCTTACCAGTAAACCAAAGGCTCTAAGCCGCGGTTTAAGTCGGTTTTAAAAGCTTAAAAACATAAACATAAGAAAATCCCCCAAATCCATATGAACCCTAGATTTGTTTATCCTCAAATTGAACCCCAAATCATTGTTATTAATTGAATTAAGTTTGGGGCTATGATTCCTTATGTAAAACCGAGCATGGTGATGTGATTAGCTTACTTGATTAAGATCGAATTGATGATACACGATGGTAGGTCCGATCGCGATTAAGGACGAAGCCGTTCGATATGCAAATGATGATGAAATCCAAATTAACTTTTTGTGTAGTTGCAGAAGGTAGACACGAATCAAAACCCTCAAACAATTTCAGGTGAAATCAATCAAATGATGATGGACACCATGGTTGCAGGTTGCGATGAAGATGAAATTCGTTTGGGTTGATTTGGTGTATTACAAGTGAAATCAGGAGTTGTGTTTGATTGAGTGCAGTTAAACGATTGTTCGGGTTCGATTAATTAGATTATTATTGATGTTTAATGCTCGAACGATTATGGAGCTTAAGGGTGATCGGTTACTCGATTAATTGAGTACATAATTGTCGTTTTAGTTCAATTTAAGAGTTTAATGGAGTCGAATCGTGTTCGCGAAGTGATTGGGATAATTTTGGGGTTAAGACCCGAAGTATTTTGGGGGTTTTACGGTTGCCGGAGCCGGCCGGAGCTCCGCCGGAGATACCGCCGGAAAAACGAGGGGAGAGAAGGGGTGGGGGGTTGGTTTTGGTAAATTACATCTTTGGTCCCTGTGGTTTGTTCTTTTGTTATTTCATGTTTAAACTTTAATTTTTAAGTTTTCAAAATAGCAAAACAACCCTTGTACTTAATTAAGTTTAAGGCTTAAACATTTTTAAGTTTAGTAATTTTCATTTCATATCACCTTTATTGTTCTTATTATTATTATGCTTATTCTTCTTCTTATTATTATTATTATCATTATTATTATTATTACTTATTATTAGTATTAGTAATATTATTATTACTTACAATTATGTTTAATTTCATTATTACTTATAATTATCTTTAATCTCATAATTAAACTATTAACTTTCAATTTGAAGAATTAAAGGCATACAACTAAATAAGCATAAGCAAACCATAAGTTTCATAATTGAAAACTTTGACCCTTACAAGAATAAATGACGTTAACTTTTAATAAACGTAAAAATACAGGATGTTACAGCGACGACCTTAGGATTGCATTACTTAGACTCATTGGATGTCAGTGACAGTTGCTTGATTGTTCATTATTCACTTATGTACATTTGTTTCCCGGGTTGTGGGACTTATACCTATTTGGTTTGTATGACTATGTTTGTCGTGGAATTGACTAACTGCGACACAAGTCTCCATTTGTGTCGGGTGACGTCATGACACGTTGACTTTCTTCATTTAATGCATCCCTATTAACTTAACAATGTGTTATGACGATCCTGTCACACCCCGACCGACGGCGGAATCATCGGAGCGGACGAGGGAATGATTGATTGTTCATAACTCATGATTGTCTAATTGTGTAAATAATATTAAAATCAGATTACAGGATAACATGAATTTAACAGATACAAATACAACAGTTAAAGTCACAAATAATAATTGTCTTTTGTTTTGACTAAGTCCAGGTCTTATATGATCAAGTAGAAGTCCACTAGCTTGCTTAACCTGAAATCATGTGAGAAAATAAAGTCAGCTAACGAATTAGCTGGTGAGTAATCACAGTTTTGAGTATACATATAGATTGATTGATTGATTGAGAATAATTCAATTCACAAGGTAACATTAAGACTTATATTGCAATAGTAAAGCATATAGATAAACCGACACAATAACAACCCCTTGACTTGACACTTGTATATAATAGACTCCACACATACACCATAGATTAACTCCTGCCTCTGGTACAATCACCACTCGACTATTCATATGGGGTGGGTTATCCAAACCAGTAGATCTACATTGTTACCAGGATTGATTGATTGAATTAGGGTTTTACTGTCGTCCAGTTTATCATAGTATGTTCACATAATTGCAAGTAATAACATAACCTGTCTTGAATTGAATTTAGAATGAAATAACAATAGAATATCATGAGTGAATATTGTATCACATGATTTCCCCCAAAGGAGAAATGATATAAAAAAGGGATATGAATACTCACTTGATTGATGAGATTGGATTTTGAACGTGATAGGTTAGACACCTACGATTTCCTTATGATTAACCTAAGGAACGGTGCCTCGTATTAGAATAATAGTGATTTGAGGATTGGGAATGTATTAGGATTTCTATTGAGTTTTGGAATGGTAGTTTAAATAAACTAATTTATTTAATTTGAATGTCTCGAAATAAATAAAATGAATTTATTGAAAATGATTATGTTTAAAATTTAAAATAAACGTATCAATATGCGTAACCGTTTGATTTATTGTTAAAGTGTGGAAAAACAAATAATTAACTTTATTAATTAATTATATAATAATTAATTAAAATATTTAATTATTTAAATAACTAAAAGAAATGAAAATGTTTTTGGAATGATTTAAATATAAAACTTTTTATACTTAATCATGATTTAACATTTATAAATATTATTTAAATAAATTAAAAGTAATACTGTGTCGAATAATAATTTAATAAATTAATTATTATTAAAAGTTCACTTTTGTTTAAATAATTTTGTATTATTTGTAGTTTTATTTGTTTAAAACATTTAATAAAAATAGATAAAGTGTTAAAATAAATTTCAGAAAAATAATTTTAGTTGTTTAAAAATTTTAATGTTTGTAAAAACATTTTTATAATTTTTACAAATTTTTTTATAATTTTTAGTGGCTCAAAAGGGCCCTAAAAAATAATTGGAGGTGCCCGGGGTCGAACCTGGGACCTCCTGTTTGACATGGGAGCGTTGTACCAGTGAACCAGAGGGCCTAAGCCGCGGTTAAGTTGGGTTCCAATTGGTTATAAGCATGTCTAACCCGCTTCCCCCAAACCGCGATGAACCCCAATTTGATTTCCATCAAATTGATCATCAATTCGATATTGATAACAGTAATAACCATTGGGCTTTGTTTGTACGTGTAAAATCGAGTATGTATGTATATTCAATTACCTGAATTGAAACTTAGATCGATATGAACAGACTAGAAACAAGCCACGGCAATGGAGGTGGTCGAATGATGCTCAAATGATGATAACAATCGAATTAATCTTGAGGGAAGCTTCGTATGATGGTATTGATGCAATTCCTTATGTTAATTTTGAAGTTTGAAGCTCGAAGAAGATGAACACATCAGTTGCAGGTCCGCGGGTATGGTGATGTCGAAGGTGGTGTTTAAATTCGTTTCAAGTGAAATGGAGAATGGGGGTCGATTAGAAACAGCTTTATGGTTGTTCAGATTCGTTTAATTCGATTAAAATGGGGTGTTAGTGCGATCTGTCGACTGTTAAAGTAGCCGACCACGTGGGGAAGAAACAGGGATGAATCGCACTGAAATTCTTGAGGCACGAGTTCGAATATTTCACGTGGGATGGTCGGGAATGTTTTATTGTATTGAAAACGATTTAATTTGGGGTGTTTGAGGCTCGCCGGAAGGTCGCCGGACAGTGGCCGGAGAACAGAGGTGCGACGGGGGGGGGGCTGGGATTTAAATAAATTTTACACCTTTGGTCCCTGTGGTTTTGAGTTTATTATTTCATGCTTGAAACTTTAAAATTAAGTTTCATAATTTACAAAATACCCCCTGCACTTGATTTAAAAATATATTTTTATAAACAATTGTTATTATTATTATTATTATTATTATTATTATTATTATTATTATTATTATTATTATTTTGTTTAAACTTCATAATTACTAATATAATTTTATAATATTTTTTTTATATAAAATCATATTAATAACTATATGTAATGTGAATTAAATGACAACATTAAGATGTTTTAAACGAATAGATTTCACTTACTAATATAACGAGTTCGGGTTACAATTTCAAATGGCTCGGATGTTACAGATCCCGTCCGTTACATCCTCGTGTTTCCGCTATAAGCGAGGGTGTGACGGATTGGTATCAGAGCCATTGGTTATAGAGAATTAGGCAATACACTTGACCTAGACTATAACCTAGGAACCTTCATGTAGAATGCATGCTAGGACTGGCTTGGATTTAATATTACGTGGGTGTTCCTCTATACTTGTTACTTGACTCTATACATGATTCTATGCATATGTGCTTGTTATCTGAACATCCTGCGGAAGACACTATTACTCTTAGTCTTTCTCCACGGGATACCATTATACTAGAATCTTACATTGTATGTGCACTACATTATATCATTAGGTCGGAACACTCACGTGAAGGGAAACTTCACAGATCACGCGTAGCGTTGATCTTAAATACTAAATCCGACCCTAAGATAATATGTCTGAGATCCTGAAAGTATGACGGACAGACAACTATTGTTAGCAATTCGTGTTTATATGCTTGGAGTTTATATGCTATTACGTACTACTATTGGAATACTAATGGCTCATGGACTTGAGGACATTACACAAACCATGCTTGATGAGTGTTGACAATACTATGATGTTAACTTAGGGTAAGTGGAGCTAGGGTGACCATGTAAGGTAAATTACCATTACGGGTGCACACGTAATTGCAATTTGCACTGCATGAGAAGCCTGACAAATCTTACCATGAGGTAATAATCAGGTTTATCACAAGTTCTCTATTCTATACCCTATGGTGTGCTAGGATCATAATTCTAGTAAGACTTCGTTAAGGGTAACAAAACATTATTAACACCTACTATTACATAAGTCCTGTCCTACTTAAAGCCTTCATGGTATTTCCAATCATGACATTAATTCTATCTTTCGTGAAACATTCTTCCATTTAGCATTTCAGTAACTAAGGAACTGATTGAATGCTTAGAATGAAAGTGGACTACAGAAAATGTAGAGGAGTGACGATACTCTCTACATATACATTACGTTACTCTTTGGAATGATGCTAATGAAAATTAGGATGTCGTGTAACTGGTTTAAACGTCATTCAAGGTATATCGTGGATGTGGTGGGAACGCTGCGGGGAACCCTATATATAAGCATCACCGGTATACTAAGAATGTGCTTAAACTGGGCTACGTGATGATCTTGATGGACCGAAGCATGGGTTATTGGAACTTGATGCTTTAGCACAGGAATTGCCTTATGTATGCTTAAACTTAGTTATTTGTCTCTCTAAACTTAACTTTGACTCTTTGACTCTCCCCGACAAATGAACTTTCTAAACCTATTCTCAACGACATGTGGAATCTACACTTATCATCGTGGGTTAAATTTCTTAGACTCTATGTCTAATCTATGAAAATCTCATCAAGGTTTTGATTCTATGAACCAAAGAAATTTGTGTGACACATAGACACCTGTATTCTGGATTTCTTGGCAAAAGGCCTTCAGGCTAAGGAAAGTATATCGTATAAATCTCATTGCAAGACCAGTTATGCTTACCTGTGGATTTCTGGGATGAGTGATAAACTATGGTCAATACACAAGTCTCTAAGACAAATAAGTCAAATTACCTTGACGTGTTCCAAAAGGTGAAGCGTTACCAAATGGAACCATCCTTTTTGTGTCTTAAAAATCCTTAAATCCTTGAACTGGTTTATCACAAAAGTTTAAATATCTTCTCATTCTTAACCTAAATAATGTTCCTGTTAATATTGAACCCATCATACATTTCAACTCTTACGTTTAAATGCTCAACGGGTAGCGTGTAACGGTATTGAACTCAGCGTTTCATGTAACTATTTTCTTACCTGGACCAACGTGAACATGGATGTTAATATACCCAAAGATATTGGGAATCTAAACCGTATGGTCTTTAAAACTTTAAACCGTTACTTATGGTTCTCAAATCTTCTTAAGGATATGTCCCATAACTAAGAACATGCAATGTTGTAGGTGGAATTTCTATATCTCGGGATACTTTGCTAATTAAATGTTAACTTTGTTAATTTAAACATTATAAGTGGTCACTCACCTCAATGATCGAATAAACTAATTATAACTTTGTTACCACTTATAAGTACGCGTGTCTTCAATAAGGCTATGGTTAACCTCATATCCTGAGAAGTCCATGTATTCCCTTCGATTATGAATCGAATGTTCACATCTCATTGTGATGTCGAATCATTCTTGTCCTTGATTTCGTCTTCCTGATTAAATTATTCAAGATTTGAACACCATCATAACAAATTCTGTTATCTCGAACTTTGATCTTAAGCTTGTAAGCATGATTTTTCCTTTGTTACACTGATGTAACTTGAAATTTTCTGAATTTCTAATTGATATTAATTTCCTTTCATCGTTAAGTCAAACTTCATACCGCTTGCACCATGGGAGATGCAAGAGTTTGCAAGTCAACCTATGAGTAAGAACACTCCTATCTCCTAAATGATTCTATCTCATCAAAGCTGGGGAGATTCCCTTACTTTGATGAATCTCTATTTCGATAAATGGTTTCCAATTGTTTGTTTTGTGAAATTTCATCCTTTGGATTAGGGTGACTTCCTTATCTTGAGGATTGACTTCAATTATTCTCATTAGAACTTATATTTCACAAATGACATGATCTCACCAAAATAGGACTGGAACCCGTAATTTGGTGACAAATGTCAACCTTCGATTGTTTTCTTGTTATTATCAAGATAGGCATGAATTCCATACCTTGATGACTAGTCTCAATTCTTGATCTTCAACTTACCATGATTGTAATCAAGTGACGAAAAGCATGAAGTAACTTGAAGGATGAAACAATGTTAGTGTTTCGATCTATCAAGCCAAAGCATAAATTCTGAACTCGAAAGGAGACCCGATCGCTCTAGGTTAATTTTGGTTCTGAGCTTGGAGCATGTAAATTCTTAAATTGATTTCTTTCCCTTTATCTTCATGTTAGGACTAGATCTAGCTACATCGAACCATTTATTCCTTATTCATCAACTTTTATTTTGAGTTATCATTAAAACGTGATTGTGCGATGGTAGCCTTCCTAAACAATCTCTCTGCTGATAATATTATCAACTTATGTTCATGACTTTCTAGTCATACAAATGTTCTCAGCTGTGCTTATGGTTTGTTGAACTGCGTATATAAACTTACTTAGATATTGATACCTTGCAAAACATGTTTACAAATACCTTTCCTATTATTCGCGTCACTTCTTGAATCGCTTTTGAATCCTTAACCTTGAAAATCATTAAAGTTCTATCTTGGATTTGAATAACAAGACTCTTTATTATCCTCATTGCGATGTGGATATAAAGGTTCATAAACCTTCGTAACTTGTAGATATGGGTTTGGCCTAAAGGAAAAGACGTAACTTGGTATGTGTCCAAGTGTCTTACCTTCACATATGACAAGACCTAACCTTTCTGATCCTATGGATCTCCTGTTTAACTTTCATTCACTAAGTGCCTCTTAGCTGTCATGATGACAATTGGTGCATTATAGACCGATTGACTAAAAATTCAATTCAACCCATTATCTCACAACGTCAAGAAATTAACCTGTATCTGTTTCAAACATTCGTATACCGTGGTATGATGTTAAAACATCGATCGTTATTTTTGATTCATTTCTGTTTTAATAATATTCTTAACCATTGTCGTGAACTCATTCCAAGATCTTCGCATAACGTATTATTCTTAGACCGATGGTTGGTCAAAGGAGAAATACATATTCACATGATATGCGTTAAGATCGTTTCATATGGCGACGTTTGCGATTCTTAAATTCCGACGGATAACCTTTCTCATCTTTGTTGGTCTTATCTTGATTTCTAGACATCACCTTACCACGAAATTATATTCTGAAAATTATGGATCGGGAAATCAAACAACTCATGCAGCCGGGTACCCATTGTCAAAGTCCGCTGGGAATCTAAACGTGGCCCAGATTTCACCGGAGAACGTGAGGACCAAAGGAAATCCAAGTATCACATCTTTTCATTTCAGCCTCCTCGTGACCAAAATTTCAGGACGAAATTTCCTAAAGCAGGGGAGACTGTAACATCCCGTATTTTTATTAATAAAAGTTAATTTTATAAACAAATAAGTTAAATACGTTGACGTTAAATTCCAATAATTACAATAATAATAACAACAACAACAATAATAATAATAATAGTAATAATAATAATAATAATAATAATAATAATAATAATAACAACAACATCATAATAATAATATTCTATTAATAATTTGTAAGAATAAAAAAAATTGGATTTATAAGTCCAGGGGCTATTTTTGTAATTTAAGAAACTTAAAATAAAAGCTTTGACATGAAATAATAAACACTTCAAACCTCAGGGACCAAAAATGTAAATTCTTTTTAAAAACCATCACCACACCGTCGACCACCTCATTATTTTTTTTAAAAAGCCTCTTTAAGCATTTAAAATTACAAAAAAAATTCCTAAAAATTATAAAAATCAGTTTTATAAACTTATTTATTCAAAAGGTTATCTAATTATTTTTCTGGAATTTATTTTAACATATTTATTTATTTATTTATTTATTTTATTATTATTATTTTAAAACAAATGATATAATTAATCTAAATTTTATAAAATAGATTTAATATTGTTTATTTCATTAAAACATTACATATTCAATAATACAATTGGATTATTTTTATTTAACTTATTAACTATCACTTGTTTCAAATAATAAATAATACATCTTTTTGATCCAATTGTTGTTTTCTTATAAAATATACCAACTAAAGGTTAGATTAATAACTTGTTATTAATCAAAACGTTATTTCAATTAATATTGAATAATTATAAAGCTTTATTTATTATATTGAATCTTATATATATTTATACTTAAATTCGTTTCTAAAACTTAAATATACATATATAATTCCTCTAATGGAATCAAACCATAATTATTCTATAAACTTATTACTTATTAAAAACCTAATTCTTATTGAACGTTAATCGTATTGTTAACCTTAACCTTAAAATCTTGTAATATATACAGTTAGGTTCTTGTAAAGGAATTCGTTGGAACATCGTTTAATCCTTATTATCGTCTTATACACCTATACGTCAAGGTGAGTTTCACGACCCCTTTTTATGCTTATACAATTGTTTCAATCTTTTCCAAACTTGGGGGAAAAGTATGCTCACCCGTTTTCAATGGTGTACAACATACATACAATTTTCATACTTGGAATCAACGTGATACTGTTTTCATACTCTGATACATACATGATGTTACTGTGTGGTTCTTCTTACAACCATTAATTCCGGTGTTGGAACCAACGGATAGGTATTAGTAGTACTACTTGGTTAACACCCCCACCCTTGACGAGATGGTTACTTGTGAGTACCATCCCACCTGCCAGGAATCCGGCCTTGGGTGAGTATATTCCGACAATTGCTGTGTGTACGTCATTAGGTTTGGTTGTATAAAACTCATGGTATGTGATCTTGCTTGCTTATAACTGTATGCACGGTATTCCACTACAAACACTATACAACATCAATTACATGTTTACAATTCAAACCTGTAAACTCACCAACAATATGTTGACCTTTTTGAGCATATCTTTTCAGGTAACAATCATTGAGGATGGCTAGGGATGCTGCCTTAGCGACGACCTTAGGATTGCATTACTTAGACTTATTGGATGTCAGTGACAGTTGCTTGATTGTTCATTATTCACTTATGTACATTTGTTTCCCCGGTTGTGGGACTTATACCTATTTGGTTTGTATGACTATGTTTGTCGTGGAATTGACTAACTGCGACACAAGTCTCCATTTGTGTCGGGTGACGTCATGACACGTTGACTTTCTTCATTTAATGCATCTCTATTAACTTAACAATGTGTTATGACGATCCCGTCCGTTACATCCTCGTGTTTTCGCTATAAGCGGGGGTGTGACAATTCATGTCATAGGTTATAAGTTAGTAAGGTTATAGAACACATATCGTTACAACCAAACCTCGACTTGATTACAAGTATATAAGATTGGCTAAGTGTATTTGGTTCGCATGATGAACAAGCATACGTCATCAGGAGTCGGCAATACATCGACTTTAGCACCAAATAGGCTTGTCAGGCCCAAAGATCTAAGACGTCGACAGGCTAGTAATAGTTAATAATTGTAAACAAACTATGTATCTCATATAATCACTTACAACACACAAATAACCATGACAAAATATAAAGATGAATTGGAAATGCTTTACAAGTCTCAAACGTTTATAAGTGTATGATGTATAAGTATCATGCTTCACCCCAAAATAGTGTGAAAATCATAAAAAAAAGGCAAGAAAAACTCACTTGATGTATGAATATAAGATAACAGTAAGAATTAAACGATATTCCAACGTATTCCCTTACAAGGCATCTACTCGTATATGATGCAAATTAGGGTTAGTATAAGATTAATATTCAAACAAGATCTAGGGTTTCCATAGAATTGTTGGGGGTTTTGACAAATAAATAACTTTAAAAGATGAAATCATTTATATTTTGATTAAATAAAAAGATTTATACTATTTATGTAATTTATTATAAAGAAATAGAATTAAGTCATTTATAATAGTTGGTAAAGTTTAAATATAAATTGTAAATAAAATTTTATAATCTTTTGGAATAAAAATGATTTAACAATGATTAAAATAGCGTATTGACTAATAATAACTTATAAGTCTAAACCATTAGTTAAAGTACATTTGTAAGAAACAACCTGAAATAACACTTGTAAATATATATTATAACACTTGTAAATAATTTGTGATTTTATAAAATATATATTTATTATGATTAATCTATAATTAAAGATAATATAGTGTCATATAATATTTTAATAATTTAAATTATTATTTAAAGTCCATTTTTATAAAAATAACTTTTTAAAACATTTGTAAATAATACTTTATAAAAAAATTAAGGTTTTTAAAGAAATAATTTTTCAGAAAATAATTAGGTAACTTTTAGAATAAACAAAGTTTATAAAACTGATTTTATAATTTTTAGAAATTTTTTATATATTTTTAAAGCCCAAAAAGCCTTTTTTTAAAAAAAGATGAGGGTGCCCGGGTTCGAACCAGGGCCGTGGCCGTGGTTTCACTCGGTTTTTAAATCTTTTAAACACAAACACAAATAACCCCAAATTCATATAAACCCTAGATTCAATTTGATTCAAATTGAACTCGAATTCGATGATGATTACAGTAATAAACATAGGGCTTTTGTTCCCCATGTTTAAGCGAACATGTATATGTAAACAATTACCCGTTTGATAATTAATTGAAGATACACACTTTGAAGAACAAACCGCGACCGACTCGAACCCAATTGACATGCAAATGTTGATGATAATCAAATTAGCTTTGCAGGTAGTTACTAAAGATTCCTATGAGTAGAAGCCCCCGATCAATTTTCGTTGAGATTGATCGGATGATGATTCACGACTAGTTGCAGGTCCGAAACAAATGTGATGATCGAAGGTGGTGTATTGTTATGTTTCAGATGAAATTACGTTACGTAGAAGTTTAGTTACGATTAAACTATCGTGTAGGTGCAATTGATTTGATTATTATTAAGTATTAATGCTTGAACGGTTTGGAGGTTTAATGGCTTCGGTTATGAAATCGTTTGGGCTTGTAACCGATGCTTTAATTCGATTAAATGATGATTACCTGTTCGAATCATGTTATAGCTAGTTTTGGGACGGTTTTTGGAATTAAAAACGACGATCTTTGACGGTTTTGGGGTGTCCGGAGGGCCGCCGGAGTTTGGCCGGCGAGCCAACCGGAAAAAACGGGGGTCAAGGGAGGGGGAAACTCCTTTTTTTAATTTACAGTTATAGTCTCTGTGTTTTTGTAGTTGTTTATTAACTACCAAAACTTAGTTTTTATTTTTAATTATTTTACAGTTTGGACCCTAAGGTTTTGAATTGTTATTATTTCATGTTAAAACTAGTTAAATACAAGTTTTAAAATAATAAAACTTATATTGTTTTTATTTATTTACAATATTACTTTTAATATGATTATTATTATTAATATTATTATTATGATTATTATTATCATAAAAAAAACTTGATTATTATTTTTTATATATTAAAGATTAAAGACAACTAGGAAATAAGCATATAACCCATAAGTTTCATAATTATCAACTATGGTCCTTACAAGAATTAACGACGCTTAACTTTTAATTAACGAAAATACGAGATGTTACAACTAGAACTCACTCAACAACGTTGACTTTTATGCATTTTCAGTTGGCAGGTAAAGGTTGCTGAGGATGACACGCAGGGAGGCTACTTGGCAGGACAAGACTGACATTCATTCACGCATGTTATTATTGTTATTTTGTAATGCAATCAATGAAAGTTTCTTTTGTAGTTAAACAGTGTTGTATTGCATAACAACAGTAATTATTAATAAAATGAATGGTTTTGTTAATGACTTCCGCTATGATATTTTATGAAATGTATAATAATATGTATGTTTAATGCTATTAATGACTAACTGTGAGGTACCCGGGAACGGAGTCTTACACCCTACAATGTATACACCGTACACACATGTATGTGTAGGAGAATGTTCATATATAAAAACTAAGAATTCTAAAAAGTAAAAGAAGGAATTTAAACTATCTATAATTTTTTCTCTTTTCGTGGATAAGAAAAATTATGTATAATTTGTCTTTTATATCTTTTTAATGTTTTAGAATTTTACTAAATGCCATTATCTTATAACGTTACTTATCTTAGGAAGATATAAGATAATTCATTTAAATTTTGACGCAAATGTCATGACACATCTATTATTAAAAGAGTGATGATATATTGAAAGATTTACATATTTAGAAAACTTGTTGCCGACTAAAACATTAAGAAACCCCAACCGTAAAAAAGTGCTCGATACAAGACCAAAAAGAGCAAAAGTCGGTTGGCCTACATCCATACGGACCCACAAAGAATCAACTCGGATTCTTAATATTGTAAGGTAAGAGAAAATAAAGTAATAAACATTACTACATTAGGGACAAAAGGTAAAAATCAATCCTACCCCAAGGATCAGTTTTGTAACTTCCGTTAACATCGATTTATAAGTATTAATGGGCAGTGGAGAGTGTTGATATTTGTAAGGCTCGGTTTCACCCTACAGTTTCAAATAAATTATATGTTGAGATACCAGTTTAGAAAAATTTCACATGGTAACGTATGAATCAAATTTTATAAAATATTATATTTTAATTACTATACATGAAAACAAAAAAAAATTATAAAAAATATGAAATATTAATATATTTTTTTTGAACGGTGACTTTCTTATGAGTGACTCAATGTCACATCGCCCCCCTGGGCGACCCTAGCCAAGATCTGCCCCAGAGTATGTTGTCTGAACCGGGTCCACGTTGGATTGTCAGACTTGGTTACGGCGTTCCCCCGGAAACCGTACTGCCTCCACAAGGGTTGCCCCTCTGGAGTAACAGCCGGATGAAAACCGGGGTTGAGCTTTGAGAATCGGCCTCCGCAACCATTGGCTTAAAGGAAAATTTTCTTCATTGCTTTAAATGTCCCCAAACCGTAACCAAAGAGGTTCGAACCCCTGACCTCCACTTTGGGAGGGGGGTTCTTACCACTAGGCCACAAGTCTGAAGACTGAAACATCAATATATGTTTATGCTTTGCTCACTTATATATTATAACTTGATTATTTAATGTTAAAAGTTAAACTAGAACAATAAAATATGTACTTAGTTAATTATAATACTAATAAAACAAAATTATAAGAAAACAAAAATAATCAAACCAACCTTACATCATTGTGGCTGCACTCACACACGTGGCAAAACCTACCTTAAAATAGTCACACCAAAGGCATATCTTAGTTGTCACTTGTTGTCCCCAAAATGATAGTTTGATGGTGAAAGTTAGATTGGCTCACCAAATGGTTATATGTTTAAATTTTGCAAAGAGTAAATTGTTATTTTCGTTCCTGTGGTTTGGTGAAAATTGCCACTTTCATCCAATAGTTTATTTTTCGCATCTGGGTCCCTGTGGTTTACAAATCTTGTCATATTCATCCAGTTCGTTAACTCCATCCAACATTCTCCGTTAAATGAAGGGTATTATGGTCATTTTACATATATGTTTTATTTTTCTATTTTTTTAAACATCATTTAATATATCCCCTTTAAACAAATTGTTATTTTAGTCCCTATGGTTTGGACATGTTTGCCAATTCAGTCCAAAAATCCCACCTCCTTGGCATAAAACACCATATCACCACCCCCCGTGATGGAATCACCATGTAGACGTAGGGTACAAATAACCCACACAAGACCGAGTACCAGAACCCGAAAGCCCGGCCTATGGGGGCGGAACGGGTAAGCCAGCAGGACACGTGCCCCGCATTTAATTACATCGAAATCACCCCCAATCATAACCGATAATTCAGTAACGGTCGGAGAACATAAAAGGTAATGGATTTGCCGGGGGAATAATCCCTGTAAATCAGCACACGAGACGGGTACCACCACCTTAACTGGTGTTGTATTCATTGTGCGTAGGTGTGAAGGTTCAGAGAGCATCGGTGGATCGAAGTTCAACAAGACCAGAACCATCCAGAATTGGACCTCGTATTTACACACCACACCACCACCACGCCACAAAACCACCACCACTCCATCAGAACCACCAAATCATCACCACCACCCTATCATAAAACCACCAACACCACACCAGACGGGCACCACCACCACACATTAGATCTCCACCACCACACATTAGATATTCACCATCACACACTAGATCACCACCACCATATGGACCTTAGAAACCAACCGTTAATCTCAAACTTATAACAAACCCCTTCGAAAACGTATAAGGAACCCTTGAAAACGAGTATTGTGGAGGTATTAGTAGGGTTTGATATGCATTTTCGAAGTGGTATGTTACAAGTCCAATATTGATTGTCAATTTTTAGGGTTTACATGGTAGCAACGATCCGATGTGCGTGGTGGTGGTGGGCACTCTGGTGTGGTGTTAGTGGCTTTGTGATGGGGTGGTGGCGGTGGTTCGGTGGTTCTTGTGACGGGTAGTGGTGTGGTGGTTATTTTTGAACTAAATTAGCAAATACGCTCAAACCACAGGGACTAAAATAGCAATTTGTTTAAAGGGGATATATTAAATGGGGTTTAAAAAAATAGAAAAATAAAACATATATGTAAAATGACCAATATACCCTTCATTTAATGGAGAATGTTAGATGGAGTTAACGGACTGGATGAATATGACAAGATTTGTAAACCACAGGGACCCAGATGCGAAAAAACAAACTATTGGATTAAAGCGGCAATTTTCACCAAACCATAGGGACGAAAATGGCAATTTACTCTTTTGCAAACTTGTAAATTTAGTAAATTTTAAGGTAATAGGAATTGTTGTTAAAAAAAATACCCAGCCAGTCAGACTAATCTAACAGGTTGTAGGCCAGTTTGGCTTGAATATTTAAATCATTTTCATTTAAATTGATCAATGCCTAGTCAAGTCGGAGAACCGGTTGAACTGGATCGGATGATCGGATCAGATTTCAAACCGATTTTTTTTTCTTTTTAAAACTTTTGCCATTAGTTACTAATTTGTTATACATATTTTAATTATTTAAGTGTTATATGTGTTAAAAGCGTAAATTTATACTAAAATATATTGCATTTTTGTATTTTACTTTTGAACTAAATATATATAAATAATATTAACTTTTTTTAATATATATAATACTTTATGTGAATTCACTTGGTTTTTTGTAATTATGGTTTCTACATTATGGTTTCCTACATTACGGGTATTTTTGTCCAAAAAATTACATAATAAAAAATCAACTTTACGTGAGGGGTTTTATGTGTTCAGTTCTGTTTGATGATTACAATAGCGATTTAAATCCACCTATTACATAAGATTAAATATAACGATAATCATCTAAAAGTGACTTATTTCCAACTTTATAAAATATACATCATAAAAAATATAGATAAACAAACAAGTCATATGATACAGCCTCTCACCACATATAGCACACTACACCATAAACCCACAAATTAAATTTTGACATGTTATATTACACCACACTATAATATACCATACAATCAAATTTGATGGTGGCGGTGTTGTCACACTACACAACTACACCATGCACACACATATGGTGGTCACAACCTCATGGTGAGACCATGCCATGAAATAGGAATCTTGCGGCGTGGAGAGGGTGGCGACGGAAGTGTCGGGCGGCGAAGGAAGTGTCGGGCGGCGCCGAGGCTCATCGTGCCTCACGACGCATACGTTCCCTAAACAAAATATCATTAAAAGTCCATGAATAAACAAACAAACAAACAAATATACCCATTGTATTCCGCTGAAAGCAGGGTCTGGGAGGGGTAAGTGTAGGCAAGTCTTTCCTATATCTTGAAAGATAGAGAGACTAAAAGTCCATGAATAATAATGATAAAATATAATCATCATAAACATAATTAAACTTAAACCAAATAAATCTATTATTTCACAAAAAATACAAAAGTGACATGATTACTAAATCAAAATACATTAACAAGACAAACAACAAAAAGCTACCATGGAGTCAAATCACAACTGCAAATAAGCAAAAGATAATGAACGCATATAACCTCTCGCTCAGAGTTGTTTTTTTTATTTTTTAATTGTTTTGACAAAAAATACCTCAAATGTAGGAAACTTAGCGAAAAAGTTAAATGTGTTCATTAGAAATAGTTAAATAGATTCAAATGACAAATGACAAAATTTAAACTTTTAAACTAACATTACAATTTTTACAAAACTTCAGCGATAAAAAACGCATTTAACTCTAGAAAGCATTTTGAAACATAATTTCTTTAACTAAATCATAAAATATAACACAATTTGGAACATATTTTCTTTAACTATATCATAAGTCAGTTTTCTCTCTATTTCTAGTATTGTTATATCTATAAAAATTAAATTTTAAACAACGAATGCATTACACACTTCAAAACTTTTAACAACAGCGTATCTAAATAGAAGTCTGGTTGAATATATAACAAAATTCTGATTTGAAAATTCTATAAGGCTATCCGAAATTCAAATCAAAACCCAAATTAAAAAAAATTCAACTCAAATAAGATCTAATCCAAATATCTAAACAAAGATTCAAACTAAGTTTTTTCGAATATTTTTTAACATGACTAGTTATCTTATTTCCATATTTTCTAAAACCGTAAACCCAAGAAAGAACCCCATCGATACTTCGTCATCTTCCTTGAATTTTTTGTTAACAAAAAAATTAACTCCCCCTGAAAACCAGAAGAAAAATTCACCAAATTGACATCACCATTGTCGTCTTTATCCATCTCTCTCACACACACTACTGTGTGCGTTACTCTCTTCCCTCCCTCTATCAATCGGTGGGGCTTTCAAATTCTTCAATTTTAACCCTCAACAACTCATGCTTCACTTCACTTCTTAATCCATCATCCCTAGGGCTTTCTCTAACAACTTCGTTCTTCTTCAATGGCGATCAGAGCTACAGGTTTCAAATGGTAGTAGTTTGATTCTGGGATTTCCCTTTAAATATTTGTGCCCCTTTTGGTTTCTTGGTGATCGTGATTGAAATTATGCAGGTACGATGGATTCTTTCTATCAATGCTTGCGTTTAGCGTGTATCCTTTTGTGATTGAAGTGTAATTGCGATTGATTTTTATCTTTTTGAGTGGTTTGTTCGAGTGATTGTTGTGGGTTTTTGTTTCTTTGATGATCGTGATTGAATAGACTCATGGTTGTGTTGAGTTGGCAGCGTTATCATGGTTGTAAATTACCATTGCACCTGTGGATTGTGGTTTGTGAATTGCATCTTTTTGTTAAATCTTGCTCATTTTTATTCTGAATTATGCAGTTCTAAAAGGCTAATGTGTTTTTTTTTCATTTGGTGGATCAGATTGATTATGCAGTTGTGTTTGTTTTCAGAATCTTGATGTTTGTCGACAATTGGATCGCGTCTGCAGTTCGATTGTAAGTTAGCAGCATTCGTTGATCGCATGTTTCCATCAATTATGATCATAGAATAACTTTCTGTTGTTTGAAGTTTGCAAATTGAAAGGGGGATTTGTATAACATAATTATGTAATGCATCAGGTTTTCCCTTATAGAACACAAGTTAATGGTTTACATTATGTTGATGGTAGTGATAATCTAATTATTAATGTTCTAATTATGAATTCGTGTAGGGATTATGGTCGGCAGCTAAGAGGAAACCGCTTATTTGGGAGATTGGTGGTTATATCTATATTATATGGCGTGTTGTATCCGTTTCTTTGGGCGTGGAGTTTTGTCGGGGCTGTATGGTTTGCTGGTGCAAGTAACTGCGTATGTGTATCGTTTTGGTTTCTTTAGTTAACTGATGAACTCGTTAACCGTTAGCCTGTAGACCCACGAATGATAATCTGAATTTATATATATGAAATTGTTGCAGTTGCCTGAGAAAAACCAGAAATGGGGATTTCTTGTTTGGTTACTTTTCAGCTTTTGTGGACTCATTTGCCTTGCTGGTAAATTTTGTAAAAAGGTAGTACATTATCTTATTTCTTATAACATAAACTTACAAATCACTATGATTTAATTATCTTTATTTTCTGTTTTTCAGTGGTTGATAAGAAGGCAAGCTCATGTGCGACGTGCTCCACAGGGGACTCGTGTTTCTGAATATATGGTAATATCAAGAAACTATAAGCAACTCGAAAACATATATGCTGCATGAAAACTTTAGTCTTACACCGCGTGATGAATATACGTATCGGTCGTAAATGACATATAATGCTATCAAGAAACCGTCACGTTATAAAACAAGATGAGTAGGTTTAAATATCATTTGAAAATTCATATATCATAAATTCATAATCTATGTGCCACATTGAAGGCGGAAACTTGTGTTACCTTTTCGATACATATCAAGAGTAATTGCGCTGTCTTTCG
This sequence comes from Flaveria linearis, assembly GCA_024085815.1. NCBI lineage: Eukaryota > Viridiplantae > Streptophyta > Magnoliopsida > Asterales > Asteraceae > Flaveria > Flaveria linearis. The sequence goes on from CM044011.1 coordinate 68,092,111, forward strand.
TTGATACTTGATAGTTTGTTAAATGACGATAGTTTCTAACCATGTAGTCATGCTTTGCATTGTCTTGATGTTCATTCTTTTAATGGTACCGATAATCATGTATAACCTAATGTTATTCGGTGTGTATTTTCCAGGTGTTGCTTAATATGATTCGTCAACCTGATTGGGTGTATGAAGTTGCTGCTCATGAGACGACAGCATCTGAACAAGAGACCAACCCGTATAATACGGGAATGAATACTGCGACTCAGGTAACGACTAAAGTTTGTAAATTTTTGCATTTATTCGTTTACTTTATTAACGATTTTCTAACTTTGGCAAGTAGAGGGCAGCAGTAGAGACTGCGATCCAACAGCTTCCAGTTTTTATATTAAAAGGTGTCCCGACCGACTGCAGTGACTGTCCGATTTGTTTGGAAGAATTCATTGTTGGTCAAGGGGTAACATCTCTCTTATGTTTAACTATTTATAATACTTATTAGTTACTTGTCAGATTACTTATGAAGCGAATTACTTAATCTCTAGGTTCGTGGGCTTCCGTGTGCTCATACTTTTCATATGGCATGCATTGATAAATGGCTTAAACTAAACATAAGATGCCCTCGATGCCGTTGTGTAGTCTTTCCCTTTTTAAACCTAAATAGCACGTCTACCACCCCCGTCGATCCTGACCTTTCACCCGTCTCAACAACTCAGCACATGAGATCACAACCATTAAGCTCAAGTTACCTTATGACAATGCAAAGTTTTCTCATGCCAGTTCAAGTGGAAAATGCACTGCCATCCGATTCCAGCCCCAGCCCGAGCCCCACCTCCAACAACGGTCCCGCTACAGCTATGGAGATCGTAGAAGATGGAGTTGAACCATCTGAGCCCATAGAGTGACTGTTCCGGGCCGTGCAAACTGTAAAAGTTACTTTTAGTGCACTTTTACAGTTTATATAAGTTTTAGGACTCAGAAAGTTTACTTATTTGGCAAAAGTAAATGCTTGTTTTTGTTACCTTAATGTAATGGTTCCAAAAACATGTTTATACTTTGAAACTAGTAATGCCATATGACTTTTATCATACAGTTTTGTTGATTTCACTTATGTATGGTCATTTCTCAGTTCGAGTCGGGTCATATTCAATTCTATCGGTGACGGGTTAGGTAGATCATATAAAAAAATTAGCTAAAAAGAAAACAGGTCAAAAGTTGCAGAAAGTTTTAATTTAGCAGCTTTCTAAAAGAAATGTGCTATAAACAGGTAGGTATATGAAATCAGTGTTTATACTAATGAACTAAAAGTGTTTATCAGGCAACCCATTTTGACCCGACTTGTTTTTAACGTGTTAAAACCGAGCTTTAACGTGAACTCATTTTGGCCCGTTTGACTCACCTAACCAGCATCCGGAATGAAGCAACTAGATCATGAGATAGAAGTAAGGTTTATTATTCATTCATCGTGACAAAAAAACGTGAGATTCAACTTGGATTGAATCCCGACACGTACACAGGTTGTTCTTAACCGGTTTCTTCATCAGTAGTGGTGGTTGTATCAGACACCCACCCAAGATCAATGCCAACATCAAGAAAATACAGCATAAAAACCAAGAAAATGGAACAAACAAACATGGGTATAGCTCCAAACAACCACAAGAACAGCGGGAACGAGAAGTAGAACGCGCGAAGACCCAGTGACCAGAAGTAACTCCCCATGTTCATCGAGGTGATCACGTACTCAGCCGTGAGTCGGTGGCTCGTGAAGTTGGTGATCTTTTTGTACGGAACATTGATCAGCATGCTGGCATGACTGTAGTATCTAACTGATTGAATGTTCATCAAGAAAGATACCAAGAAGCAGACCAGTATGCTAAAGAACTTGATCGTTAACCCCAGCTTCGTTCCTCCACCAAAGGTTATACCAATCGTATCGTGGTCGCTGGTGGTGCCGCTGGCGGTGCTCTTGTTGTTTGTGGTTAAGCCTCCGGTCATGAGGACCGCGATAAGGGAGCTGAGCATGATCGCGGTAGAGGCCAATAAGGTTGATGCCATAATATTGTTTCTTAGTGTTTGCACGGCTAGAATTCCCGTCTTTTGTGTGTCCTGTCACCAAAAGTTCATTTAAAGAAGAAATTTTAGTTATAAACGAGTTAAAGGTGTAAATCCTACAAGTAACAGATAGTGAGGTAGATTACAAGCTATTAATAAAACTACAAAAAGAAACTTGTGTGTTTGAGGTTGATATTGTATCAACTCGACCCGTCTTGATTACACCCCTAGTTTTAACAGAGTGATAATCAGACGTTACAAAAAGTAAGTATTTTGACCCGTCTTTCAACCCGTTTGACCCGTATGAATCTACAAACAAGAGATCAGAAACATGATTCATATGAATACAGATCTCTAACTGCATGCAGATGCCATCTCAACCCATTAGCATCCTACTATACATATAGATAAACATGTATAATAATAACCATATGTATATATGATCATCATATATACATACCTCCATCATGGAGCTAACCCAGAAGCGGCGGTTGATCGCGTTCATACCCACGACAGTGCGCGCAGGCTTACGGCGTATCTGGTAAAGAAGCCAGACGTGATAAAGCGCCATTACAAGCAATCCCAAGGGAACTAACACAAAATCTAAATCATTTGGCACCATTTTTGGTTAGTTTTGAGATGAAAGAAACCCTCTGAAAGTATTGACAAAAGATGAAAGAAATGAGGTGGGGTGGTAGTTGTTATATAGTGACCCACCCGGGTCACACTTCAAAAGCTTTTGCAGGATCTTTCTTGGATGCATGCTGAGATTCCAAGGGTTATTCGCATCATAAGTTTCTTTGACTCTTACAACACACCTTATTATTTACTTTATACTTATTTACTTTTAAAATTATCATAAATATACTCTATATGATTTAAACCTATAACCTTTTGGTTAGAAAATATATCATTTTACCAGGGATGGACTCAAATGTTTCACTAAGAAGTCTCGCGGCCCATCGAAAAAAATAATAATAAATATACGATCTAATCCCAACCGACTTTCAAGAAATTTTGCCATTGACCCAGACAAAATCTTGACACCAACTCTACTTATTTATTTGAATAGATCTCCAAGAAAACTTTGACGCCGAGCCCCAATAAATCCATAACTATTTAAAACGTCATTATAATTCTTTACCAAAATATCAAATAACTTTTTTAGAAAATTATGCTTATTACTCTAAGAGTTTGGGGACTGTTTTAACGAGGTAACATCCGACTTACTTATATGAGGAGAAATTGAGTGATAATTATACTTGTTTTATTGAAAAATACTTACTAGGAGGGTTTTTATAAATAATGTAATAACTAGATTTCATAAAAAGAAACGTGAATACAACAATTACAACGAGTTTTTATTTGTATAATGCAGTAACGATTGTCGTACTTTTATTATATATTTGAGATATAATTTGATAATTTTTATTGTGTGACTCGACCAGATCCGGAATGATCAGTCAATATTTAACATTTGAAATACAATATCGACCTTTAAAAATTTCTAACCCTCGTAAAAAAATTTCTAGACCGGCATTTTTGATTTTACAACAAGGATTTCTTAATTAAGAATCATTAATATTGTAAGTTAATTGGCTATAGAAAATTATGGGGATGATGAATAATATGAGTCGAGGCACAATATTTTTATATTTATAATTTAATGTAAATCAAATGTCACTAAATGCCTCGTACTCATGTAATTTTTTAATTTTATTTTTATTTCTCCTTGCGAGCTAGTGACTTGTAAAACAATCCAAATTAATGAAAACACTTAACATATTTCAAGAAAAAGAAGATAAATCTTTGTTAGGAACATCAAATGTACTTTGGAGATGCATATGGGTTATAAAAAAAACTTTTTGATTAAAGGAAACAATAAAATGTATAAATATTTTAAACCTCTGTAAAAACTTAGATTAAGGATTCAATTCTGTGAATTTAAGAAATGAATACAACCAAAGAGTCCTACTAGAATAATTAGTATCACCGGCGGATTTTTACCAATGAATCAGGATCAATTTCACAGTTTACTGACAGAATCCACTAAGGTTCTAGAAAAAATATATAAATAAAATCATATTATCTGTCAAAGATATCATCTAAGGTTTAGGAATTCTTTAGCAGTAATTAAGAATAAGAATTCATATAAGATATCTCATCAATGCTCTTAAAGCTTTGTTGGAGAGGCCAAGACGCGACAATAATCTTTCGGTAATTTAAAGTTAATATTCTCACGACAAAGGTTTTCTTAAAAGGTTCATGTTCGGATTTTAGAGAACTTTTGTTCAACTGTTTGACAATCAATAATCCGTCACAATAGTGTCAATAAATATGGACTAACCTTCTTGTTTTCATTACACACTATCATTTTCAAATGTATAACTCTTGTGATATGTATTTATTCATTAAGTCACAATTCATACTTCGCATACCATACTTTTATTTTAAATCAATGGTTTCAAAAGTTAAGTATGACAAAGGGACTTTAGAGCTTATCATATGATTCAAGCTTCTATTGCGATAGAAGATGACATAAATGTATATCAAAAAATAACTCTCTTTATTCCTACTAGTTTGGCTACCAATGATCGACTAAGCATATTCATGATATCTCCTTGTAGATCATTTGATAAAGGCCAAAGCAAAGGATACTCATCGATGATGAGATTCCAAGAACCACACTTATGACTTTTTAGATTGTATAGTGTTTCAATGTTTCAACATTAATCACTACAAGAAAAATGACATTCAGCAAGGACAAAAGTCCTCGCTAAATGTTAGAATGTCCTCACTGAAGATGTATAGCGAGGACATGTCCTCGCTGAAATTTCCTCGCCGGAATTTCCTCGCCAAAGCCCCGTGGCTACAGGTCTATAGCAAGGATAGTCAACGAATACAGCGAGGACATCTCTGATTTTTGAAAAAGTAATTAAATACCCTACAGCAAGGACTTTGTCCTCACTATAAAATTTACTTTAAATAATTATAAAAATACATATAACATATATATTTATACATTATACATGTATAAATGTATTATAAACGTATTTGTTAATATATTTATACATTATACGTGTATTTATTAAATACCCTACAGCAAGGACAAAGTCCTTGCTGTATTTTAGAGAGGACTTTTTGTAGTATTTTATTTGTCATTGCTAAAGACTTTAGAGAGGACTTTGTCCTTGCTGAATGACTGGGAATTTCACAGCCATTTTTGCTGTAAATGTAGCTTCCCGCCCAGAATTTTTCTGGGTCAATGCCTGTTCTGTTTTTCAGATTTCCATCAAACACCAATGATATAATCAATCATACAACCAAAATATCATCATACCATAATCGGTTACATAATCTAATATCAATATCTAAGTTCAAATGATAAATTTGGTTACATAATTTAATACCAAGATCTAAGTTCATAAGAAACATTAGGATAACCTAGTCAGAGTTGTCGCTCTCGCAATCAGAGTCAAATTCAATCACAATATTGTGTTCTGCCAAACCTTTTACAACATTTTCCAATTTAGTAGCAAGGCGCGTATATTTTTCTTTGATGATGCCAGCTTTTCATTGACTTGTTCTTGGGTGTAGACAGGTGGTGGTGGGGTAGATGATCCTGGACTAGAAGATGATGAAGTGTATCGGGCCAAACCGGGTACAACATGTCCACGACCCCTGTTAAACCCACGACGTGTACCCAATACCTGATCCATGATCTGCTTCTCTGTCAACGGGTTAGCTGCACCTTCTTGTCGGCTCAGTAGGTCATTCATTTCATCCTGTATGGTTACAAAATAATAAATAATCAATGTTATATAAATCTAATCATTTATGCAAATTAACCGAAGTACCTAAAACTAAAAAGCCAAATACCTAACTGATTACTTACATATTGTTGTTGAGCAAGTTGTGGTAATGGGATTTCCCATTTTTAGAGCACCTCTCCTTGAAATTCTCGATTAGACTCGGATATTTTTCATCAATCTGACGCTGTACGTAACACATGAAATAAAGTGAATACGTATAGTTAATAACAATTAAACAAAAAATGCACAAACCTATACTACATACTACCAAACTTACATTATAATTTTATATTATATATATATATATATATATATATATATATATATATATATATATTATGCTTTAAAAGTGACTTACACGGTCATGTCTGATCGATACAATAGACTTGGTCCCATGGTAACTTGGGTAGCGGTGACGGGATCTATTACTTTTGTTCACCGCCGAGCGGCGAACATTGTCTTCGCTGCAGTAGGAATTGACCATCTCATTCCACATCTCAGGCGTCACGCCCTCGGGAACCTTCTGGCGAATGGCTTCTCTGTTTTCCAACCCCCAAGTTTGGTGAAATTATTTAACTTGAACCTGTGTTTGCACCAGAATAGAGTTCGGCGCAAAGCTTCATGATACCAGTCTCAAATGGGATTTTGTAGCCCGGATGATCAAGATAAGGTGCCAGATTAAAATAAGTCTGTAATTTATAAAAATATATATAATAATTAGCAACATAGTATGTTATTTAAAGTTTCAATATACTAAACAATCTTAACCTCCAATTGGGGCCATATGGCAGTCATCGCCTCATCGGGGACATCTTTCCAAGATTTATAGTTCAGTGGGACTGTAGTCCTTATAGTAACCCCGAGGAGATTTACGAAGTCACTTGAGTTATCCCCCACCGGTCTCATAGTTTGCTGGTCCTTAAAGTCAAAGACAATAGGAAATGGCTTACAACCATTCTTTTCCCATCGTTTGCGCAACCCCTTGTTTGTAGTCTTCCTCCTTTTATTAGATGACCCTACAAATTCAAGTGAACAAATAAAAAATACAAGTAAACAAGACCTTGTAAAAATAAATGCAAATCAAGTAAACATCTTACCAATCGCCGCACAGCCTGAAGCGGGGTTCCATCCTCCCGGTGGAAGATCACCATGACCATCACCATCGTGTCCCCTAACATCCACATCAGCCATCTGAAAATCCAAATACAACAATACGAACTAGTTTTTTCGAGATCAATAGAAATACAACCCAATAAACATATTAACAATATAAAAGCATAACAAAAGTCAATACATATATTGATTTCAATTAAAGGTCTTATTACAAATTATGATTGCAATTCAATCGGATTCATCACTAGAATAATTGCGTGCTACGTTGTCGTTATCGAGTTCGTTATCGGATGTATCACTATCAGGATCATCGTTGACATCATCATCAATAAACTCAGCATCATCATGACGGGCAGAATAGGAATCTCTTCAACTTCGGTGGCATGACCCATACTCAAACTAGTATAAGTCAAATCCTCCAAGTTGGCAGACAATGCAAGTGCACTCGAATTGTCATCATGAATGATATCTTCAGTAACTTCTACCATAATATCTCTGTCCCAAATCTTACGATGATTAACCTCTTGGACGACTTTCCAATAATCTTGTCTTTTAGATGGGTCTTGAAGATAAAATACTTGGTTTGCTTGTGTAGCAAGAATGTACTGGTCTCCTTTAAACCACTCATGCTGAATAGAAATGCTAGTTATGTTATTTTTGGTAACACAATGTTGCTTATCGGTTTTGAACCATTTACATCGAAACAACACAACCTTGTAATCACGCATATAAGTTAGCTCCAAAATCTCTTCCAACACGCCATAAAAAGTCTCTCCTTCAAGCCCGGGCGTTGAAATACCACTGTTCTGAGTTGTACGCTTTGTATCACGACTGTGAACCACAAACCTCACACCATTAACTATGCAAGCAGTGTAAGTGTTTGCAAAAATTGGTCCATTTGCCAAAGAATGTAACTCGGGCTAAAATGTGATTCTCTAGCAGCTACTTTCATCTTATTGATCTATATATGAAAAGAGAAGAATTAAAAAGTTGTAAATCATTTCTGTTGTAAGTGTTTACAAATAAGTTGAGAATATACCCACAACGAGTTTACCTTCTTCTTAACCAGTCAGGAAATGTAGATTCTGCATCTTTCCCGGGCATGGTAATAGTGAACTCACTGTAAATGTTAATGATATTATTGGAATCGTCGAAAAGATAGCTTATGAAAAGATGGTTTGAAATAAGAGCACTTACCTGATGTGTTCGGCCACCTCAGGTTGTTATTAAGTACAAACCATTCAACTTTCTTGCAAAGTACGGGATTCAAATCTTTCGTTGTACTCTTGCTAATTGGCGTACACACTGATTGGAAAACATGTAACTCACGTGCTAGAGCTGGAGCGTCCTCATTTCTATCCGGGCGATTGAATTTGGTCGATACATCCCGAAGATATATTGAACAGAAAGTTAGCGCTTCTTCAGCAACATAACCCTCCGCTATAGAACCTTCGGGCCTAGCCTTGTTTCTGACATAATTTTTTAGCTTCTTCATGTATCTTTCAAATGGATACATCCACCTCATGAAAACAGGACCACCTTGAATAGCCTCCTCGGGTAGATGCAAAACCAAATGAATCATTATGTCAAAAAATGCTGGAGGATATATTTGCTCAAAGTTACATAAAATCATAATCAACTTGTCTTTAGCATCAAGCATGTCCTGCTTCATCAGGCTTCGAGCGCAGAGTTGCTTAAAGAATGCACAAAGCTCGATTATTGGTGTTGAAATAGATGGGTCCAAGAACCCTCGAACTCCAAGAGGCATCAACCGTTGCATCATTATATGATGGTCATGAGACTTCATACCCGTTATGTTGCTGTCATTATTGGTAACTTTTTTCTTGAAGTTAGATCCAAAGCCATCAGGTAGTTTAACTCCCTTAATGAATTTACAAAAAAGATTTCTGTTTTCAGGTGTGAAAGAGAATTTAGGTTGAGGCTTTAAAAGCTTACCGCCTCCTTTTTCAGTGAGCCACAAGTCTCGTCGAATGTTCAATGCTTCTAAGTCTCTTCTTGCATTGATTGTGTCTTTGGATTTGTCATTCATTAACAAGGTCCCCAACAAACTCTCACATACATTTTTCTCAATATGCATGACATCCAAGTTATGTTTCAGTTGAATAGAAGACCAATACTCGAGCTCAAAGAAAATAGATCGTTTACTCCAATTCATCTCACATGGTTCACGTTTTCTCTTTAAAGTCTTACCCCCATGACTAGGATGTTTCCCCGGTATAAGTTCCGGCAACTTGTTTAGTTGTTGGACGATATCCTCTTCGTCGAATGTTCTCGGACAACTTCTAGTTTCTGTTTTACCATTGAAGTTCTTGGCCTTCCTCCATTTATGGTTTGATGGTAAGAACCTTCTGTGACCACATAAGCAGTTTTTCCTATCACACGAGTCGATGGAGTGTCAGCATTACATGTAGGCATGCTAAATAGCCTTGACCGCTCCAACCAGACAAATAGCTGCAAGCAGGAAAATCACTGATGGTCCATAAAAGCATAGCATGCATTTTGAAGACTTGGTCTGTAGCTGCGTCTTTTGTGTAGACTCCTTCTGACCATAAACTTTTCAATTCCTCGACCAACGGTCTGAAATAAACATCAATGTCCTTCCCAGGTGATTTGGGCCCAGGGATTAACAATGTCAACATTAACGAAGTCTCTTCATACACAACCACGGGGGTGTGTTGTATGTTGTCAATATGACTGGCCACATGCTGTAAGGGATACTCGTGTTGGCAAATGGAATGAAACCATCGGCAGACAACCCTAATCTGACGTTTCGAGGTTCTCTTGCGAAATCCTTATACCGTTCATCAAAATCTTTCCATGATTTACCATCGACTGGGTGACGCATCTTACCATCCTCCGTACACCTTCCGTTAGCATGCCAAGTCATATACTTTGCAGTGTCTTTGCAACTGTACATGCGCTTTAATCTGGGAGTCAAAGGAAAGTAACGTAACACCTTGTTAGCAACTTTTTTCCCCTTGGTCTCATTATCTTTCCATCTACTCTCGTTGCAAATTGGACATCTTTTTTTTTTTTTCCTTCCAAAACAGACAACAGTCATTCTTACAAGCATGAATCGACTCGTATCCTAACCCAACTTTTTTCATTAATTTTTTAGCTTCATAATGTGACTTAGGTAGTGTGTTGTCTTTTGGAAATGCAAATCTAAGAAGTTCTAGCAGTTGGTCAAATGAATTATCAGTCCAATGATTCATGGCTTTCATGTGTGAAATCTTGGCCAAAAAGTCTAACGAAGACATCCAGTCACAACCAGGGTATAGCGGGGTGTCAGCAAGGTTAAATAACTCATCAAGATCGTCATTTTTAGAACTCGAACCCTCTGTTGGCTCATTACTATTCTCTTCGTTATCAGAGTGGTGTTAAGTGCTAGTATTCTCCTGAATAACATCGTTGAGGGCATCACGCATCTGACATGTCATTTCAGGTATGTGTTGTACTCTTGCTTGCGCTTGTACATATCGTTCACCATGATGTATCCATACCTTGTAACCTTGACAAAAACCCTTTGAGTGTATATGACGTTCAAGTTCTTCGATCATACCCCATTCGACGTTATTACAATTATTACACGGGCAACGACATTTACCTTCAGAGTTCAAGTGGTCCTTACACCTCACAAGAAATGCTTGGAGACCATTCCAAAATTCAACAGAATTTTTGTGTTTCAAAACCCAACTCTTATCTATAGTCATAACTGTGTTGGCAACAATGAATTATTAAAATTTGCAATCAAAACATATAATCACACGTAACAATGGTATTGAATCTTAAAAAATACACAAAACACCTGGTAATCATTATATTAGCCGTAAAGGTGAAAGGGTTAAAAGCAGCATACTAATCCACATTCCACACAACAAACACAAGATTCTATGATCCAAAGATGGAACAACAATGAAACTAATAAAAATCAAATTTACAAATCATGCATAGCAGGAAAGCAACATAGTCTAATGAAAATACAAGCAAGTCTTAGCCATCAAGATTTATCTCTTCAAGCAGTCGGTCTAATGCTTGTATACAAAAGGCTGGTTAACAACATGATGACATTTAAAGCTTAGCACAAACTGAAGAACTAGCAGTCATTACCCAAAAACATATCATTAGCAACTCTAATGCCGGATTGTTTTAACAAAGCCTAACACGATTAAACAACCCATCAATTTCCAAATAACAAGAACAACACATATTATTAAAAGCTAAAAACAGAACTTCAAAAATGTCAAATTGATTTGATATCATGATAACATTGTTGTTGTGAGACTTGCACCTCTTAGATTCTCAACATGACAAATCAACTAACAGACATGACCAATTTAACATTCTATCTTCTAGGTTAAACGCCCTATTCCTCCAAATCTCAACATCCTCCATCGAAACACAAATTCCCCTTCACGGCGGTCAAAACACCACCAATTTCATCAAACAAACCACGCTTCAACCATTTCTCACACCAATTAACCACATCCACGTCCAAAACGAACCAATTTCCAACATTTCCACCATCACAACACAAAACTCCACAATTACCACTCAAACACACGCATACCATCAAATTGCTCCCCAATTCACACAAAGCACAAAAAAACACGATTCAAAAGACGGAAAAACGCGGAAACAGACCGATTGACTTACTCGAAACCACCGAGAGGAGGCTACTGATCACAATTTACAGCTGCGAGATGGTGGTCGTCCCGATGGTGCAGGTCTCGATGGTGCAGCAACAGATGGTGCAGGTCCCGATGGTGGAGGTCGCGATGGTGCAGCGGCCGATGGTGGTGCAGGTCGCGATGGTGCAGCGGCCGATGGTGCAGGTCCGATGGTGCTGCAGTCCGATGGTGCTGCAGGTCCGATGGTGCTGCAGGTCCGATGGTGCTAGGTTTTGGGGGGAAGAGGGTGGGGTGTTTAAGGGGTTTAATTTGGGGGTTTAGATATTATTTTGAAGAAGAGAAGGTATAAATATAAATTGTATTTTATATGTTAATTAAGTTAAATAAATACTCATTTAAATAATTGAGATACATATAAATTATATTTTATGATTACACTAGTTTTATTAATATAATAAATTTATTAATTATAAATTAATATTCCAATATATGATATTACCGACTATATAAAAATTTTTAATTATGGTGATGATGATTTGTAATGATGCTCGTGGTGTTGCCACGTGTCATCTCAAGTTATTCTTTTATTAAAGCAAGAATATTTGTTTATCACTTATAAATAATGGTAATTGCGTAGAACTAATTAGATATATACATCATACATGTCTTACGTACATACGTACGTACATATAAATACATCATACACACATGTCATACATACTATACATGTGATATATACATCACATTGTACATTATACATGTGATACATACATCACATGTACATTATACATGTGATACATACATACATACACACACATGTCATACATACATACACACACATGTCATACATATATACATATATACATGTACATTATACATGTGATACATACTTACATACACACACATATCATGCGTACTATACACAAATATCCATACATAGATACATACATTGTACATCATACATATCTTACGTACATACGTACATATAAATACATTGTACATCATACAAATATCCATACATAGATACATACATTGTACATCATACAGTGCATATATACAAGTAATACATACATACATACATTGTACATTATACATGTGATACGTATATGCATACATGTCATACATACATACACAATATATCCATACATAGATACATACATTGTACATCATACATGCCATACATATTATACATACATACACAGTATATCCATACATAGATATATGTGATACGTACATACATACATACATACATTTCATACATACAGTGCATATGTACAAGTAATACATACCTACATACATACACAATATATCCATACATAGAAACATACATTGTACATCACACATGCCATACATACATACACAGTATATCCATACATAGATACATGTGACACGTATATGCATACATGGCATACATACATACACGTATGTACATACACAAATACATTGTACATTATATATATGATAAGTAAATACACACATGTCATACATACTATACATGTGATATATACATCACATTGTACATTATACATGTGATACATACATCACATGTACATTATACATGTGATACATACATACATACACACACATGTCATACATACATACACACACATGTCATACATATATACATATATACATGTACATTATACATGTGATACATACTTACATACACACACATATCATGCGTACTATACACAAATATCCATACATAGATACATACGTTGTACATCATACATGTCTTACGTACATACGTACATATAAATACATTGTACATCATACAAATATCCATACATAGATACATACATTGTACATCATACAATGCATATATACAAGTAATACATACATACATACATTGTACATTATACATGTGATACGTATATGCATACATGTCATACATACATACACAATATATCCATACATAGATACATACATTGTACATCATACATGCCATACATATTATACATACATACACAGTATATCCATACATAGATATATGTGATACGTACATACATACATACATGTCATACATACAGTGCATATGTACAAGTAATACATACCTACATACATACACAGTATATCCATACATAGAAACATACATTGTATATCATACATACCATACTACATACACAGTATATCCATACATAGATACATGTGACACGTATATGCATACATGGCATACATACATACACGTATGTACATACACAAATACATTGTACATTATATATATGATAAGTAAATACAAACATATCATACATATTATACATACAAACACGATATATACATACACCACACAAATACATGTAATAAATACGTGTCATGCATATATACATACAAAAAGACACTACATACATACATACATACATACATAATACATACATACATACATACATACATACATACATACATACATACTACATACATACATACACACATATATATACACATACGCTATTGCAAATCTGAGCGGATTTTTCTTTCATTTATGGAAACTGAAAATATATTTAAATACAATATTTTGTATTTCTATTTAAAAACAAAATTAAAATTCAAAAATACTTTCAGCAAGGACAATGTTCTCGCAATATGTGACCTGGGATTTTTTAGTTTTGGAGGGAATCGAAAATACGTATTTACGCGGTATTTTTCAAGTTTGGTGGGAATTGAAAATTAAAAAAATACGTATTTATCTATAGCGTGGACATTGTTCTTGCTATAGATCTAGTCAAAAAAAGACTGACACTTTATATATTTTCACGATCAATAAAATTAATTAAAAAACAAAAATAATCTGAAAATTGTACTGCGAGAACATTGTCCTTGCTAAAGGTCTGGTCAAACTCAAAAACCAACTGACCCTACTTTTTTGTCTTTTAGTGTGCTATAGCAAGGACATTTTATCCTTGCTATAAAATTTTCTTGCTAAAAGTTCTTTTTCTTGTAGTGATTTTGTTTGCTTGTATGAAGAAAGCATATAAATTGTGTGTCCATATGACACTGATGCTTATGTAGATATAGCCAATGAGAAAGGGTTTGTTAAACGGCTCTCCAGACACATACGCGTGTCAATTTCAGAAAGTCCAAACCCTAATTCATACGCACATATATCTAATTAGTGTGCTTTCTTTATTTCTAGCTCAAACACCCCACAATCAAGTGAAATGATCATTTAATGATCAAACTAGGGTGCATCCTTGAGTGCTTTGTTCTATGGCATAAGGGATAGTATGTAAATGTGTTAGCCATCTAACTCAATATGTTAAGAGGAAATACGTACATATCGTGAATTTTAAATAATTTATTTTCATTCACCAATATATATATACTAGTGGGTTACTCCTCGTATGCGTTGACTCATTTTTTAAAAAAGTTAAAACAAAACTTCTATAAAAACAAGTACGAAGTAACGGTAATTACATTGTTATGAAAATGAGCGTTAAAAGACAACAAATCAAATTTAAAGTAAAAGTAAAAATTTGTATATTTGATTTCTTTCATCTTTAATAAAATTTATATTAGAAAGAAACATGTTAGTAATGTTAAATACAAATTCAAAAAACAATTACTTTGCCTATTAAAAACATTGTGAAGTGAATAGTACTGCAGTACCGGCATCACACATCTGGTGTCATGTGTATTACCTTTTTTTTACTTAAATGTTTATAATACATATTTTTGTTTTATTTTTATAAGAGTGACACAAAATACGTCTATAGTAACCATGAATACTAATTAAATATAAAAATAAAATACATATTACAAGTGGTGTACGTGTGATGATAGCATTATACACCTCCTGTGGTTTTTATATGTATTGTAATGTATTTATGCAAGAAAATGAGGATATAACCATTTTTTGACACATCAAAGAAACAAGTTGAGCCACTAGGCTACCGCACCACCATAAGCAAGGACCACGTAGAAGAGAAAGAAAAAAAAAAATTCAAATTCAAAGATTAGGAAAAGAGAGGAATAAAGTCTTGCATGCTTATATAATATAATAGATAAAATAGATAAAGCTATGTCCTTTAGTTGAATAAACAAGTGGTTTGCTTTGTTTCTTTCTTATAGTCGTAGATTGAGGATGGAGCGAGAGACCAGTTATGAAATCAACCACAAAATTACTTGCATAAAATCAATTATATAAATTACATTTATATATTGGATACGGTTATAATAAAAAAATATAAATCCAAAGGCCTAGAAAGACTATGGGCTTTTACATGTATTATATTATTGTTTTAAAATAGAGTATTTTGGTCATTGGGTTAAATAAATCATGTAATTATGATTAATACGTAAAGTGATTGTATCAAATAGCAGTTCATCTTATCAAATGTTCTTCATTGTTATATGTATTTATTATTATATTTTATGTTTTAAATTATTTCATGTTGTTTTTGTAATTGTTTTTTATTTATTATATAAACTTGTTATTATCTTATTATTGTACGTGTATTACAATTAGAGATACAAAATGTTATTTTTTCAACAATATATTTCAAAACCCATTATGTTCAGGATAATATAATGATGAACAAAAAAGAGAAGGAGACATTTTATTTTATCATTATGTTTTTTAAAAAGTCATAATTTTAGAAAAAAAACATAACAAAACAAAAAGATATAGTGACGAGTAGATTTAATATGAGTTGAAAAACATAAATTTGTTATCTTTTTTGTATAACAATAGTGTACTCGTTTTAAAGATAAATAAAAATTCTTTTTTACAGTATAAATTTATAAAAATGTTGTATATAAAAGTTATAAACTTTTAAAAATGTGAGAGAATTTAAAAAAAATCAATAAAAGTAGATATACATAAAATACCCATCTAACAAATTTATGTCTTATAATTTGATCTTAACCATTGATTAAGAAAATTAACAGTTAAAATTTCTTCTTATATTTTTTAGATTTACTATACTTTTATGTAAATTTTTTTCTTATGTATTTATATCATTTATATATATATATAATGTATATATATATTTATATATATATATATGCATATGCATATATACATATATATTTATATACATATATACATATACATACATACATACATATATATATATATATATCATTAATTAATGGATAAGATTAATTTTAGAATAAAAGTGTCCCAATTGTATTATGGAAAAACCCATTTTTATTGATTTTTTCACATTCCCCTACTTTATTTAAATGTTTATAATTTTTTCATACGATATTATTTTTTTATAATAAATGGCACCATAAAATCGAACGTTTTTTACTCTTTAATTTGAGTATAGTATTTTTATAATTTTAAAAAATAAAAAATAACTAACATTACGAATTTTTGTTGTTTAACTAATATACAACATGTTATGTGCTATTTTATGATAATATATCACGTATATGTTGTTTTATTGTAAAACAGCATGCTATGTTCTATGTTAGGGTAACACGACACGTTTTGTGTTATTTTATGTTAAAACATCATATAAAATTGTTATGTAATTGTGTTGTTTACAATAAGTAGCGCATTTTGTGTTGTTTTGAAATTAGAAAACACAGCATGAGTTTTTTACGTTCTATATTGTTTTATGATAAGACAACCGTTTTGTGTTGTTTTACATTAATACATCACATTTTGTGTTGTTTAGAGTTAGACAACATATGAAATTAAATACAATTATATGTTTTTTACAGCAAAACAACAAACTAAGGTAAAACGCCACGTTCTATGCTGTTTGAGTATAAAACAATACGTTTTTTGTTGTTTTATTATTAAAGTATTATTCTATATTAAAATCTGTATCTTTATGTGCTGTTTTACTCAAAATAGTACAAATAATAGAAAACATTACAAAAAACACAGCGCAATAATAAAAGCAATATGAACAAAATACAATACTACAATTAAAAAAAAATACATTATGATAATAAAACATAAAAGGAAAGGATAATAAATTTTAAAAACTACAAATTCTTAAATAAAATAAGTATAAGAAATAAACATGTTTAGATTTTTGATTAATTTTGTAAGGTTTTTGTCTAGATATCAGACTACAAATCAAGCCAAATATGTTAATATCTGCAAATAAACCTATTGTCGTATCAGTTTAATGGTTTTAGTTTTTTTTTTCCTTAAAGTTTTAATTTTAAACCTCATATTATACATGGTTACTATTTAAATACGATTCACTTTTTAGTGGTTTTAATTTTCGGTAATAACTTTCGATCATTAACTTTATTAAAAAAAATAAAATGTGTAGCTGTCTTAAGGTTTTTTTCTTTTTGATCAACGTTCCTAGCTATAATTTTTTTTTTAAAACGCATTTATATTCAAAATTAAGCAATTTTTGGTATCGTAGGTTATAACGAGTGCGATTATCATTATGGTAGTGTGATGAATCTAAATGATTAAGAGCTAAAAACGTCGGTGACGGTATTGGTATTATCGGAACCGGTTTCGATTGTCGTAGTTTTTGACGAGCCGAGCCGACGTCGACCAAACTCACGCCACATGAAGCGAGAGAGAAACGATTAAACTCTCGTTGCTTGGTGCGGGAGAATAGCTTTCGCTCAACTTTTTTTAATTACAATTGCATGGTTGTCTTATTATTTTTTTGTCAACATTTGATATAAATTTTAATAAACACATAGTTGTGTTTAAAGTCAAGAATTTGTTTTTGTTTGTATCATAGGGTTTGGCTAGTGCAATTACCATTGTGGTTCCGTCACAAATAACAAAACAAAAAATTGTTGCCGGCATTGGTCTATCAGGACCGGTTTCGGCATTTATTTTTATGGTTTTCGGCGTGCTGAAGTGATAGGGACCAACCTCAAGCCCCAAATATGAGAGAAAAACAACCAACTTTAGTTGCGTAGGGCATGAAATAAAACTAGTTTACTATAAAAATAACATTAATTCATAATTAATATACTTTATCATATACTATTATTTCTTCCAATAATAGTCGTCATCATTTTGTTTTTATGTCGTGTGTATAAAGATCATATGTTATTCGTAACATGATCATATATTATTTCTTAGACATATAAATCTAACATTATAATCTGAAGTAAAAAGTAGTTTCTTTCACGAGCCAAGGACTTAAATTGATATTAGTCATTCATATATTTGAAGAATATGTTGTTGCTTGTCAGTTTGAGGCAATGAGTTTAAGTTGTGAGAAATAGCATCCTGTACAATATACGTATGTCAAAATTGCAAAACGATTGGATACACTTAACGAACAACCAGATCAAAACAAATATCTCTAAATGACCTCAAAAGTCTCATATTCTCATCAAATTTCTTTGGGTTTTTTTCTCCTTACGAGCAAAGGATTTATAAAAAAAATTCATATGAATTATTCATATATTTCAAGAAAATAGATAAACTGAAAAAAAAAATGCTCATACAAAATTAATCGTCGACATCATTCAGCTTGTTTTTCTAACGGCATGTCAACATCATTTAGTTAAGTGTATTTTTTTTAATAGTACGGGAGTTTAATTCCAATGACATCTTAGTCTATTACAATAATTATATTCATTAATTTTGTTGTTCTCTATGTTCAACTAACTTATAATCTAACAACTAAATATTTAAACAAAATTAATATTGTCAACAACTTGAAATTTGAGCAAAGTTAATATGATAAAATTTAAATTTTGAGCAATGAGCCTAAAGCCCTAAAAAAGTATTTGAATGTGTTTTACATTCTTAACAATCGAATGTAGTAGTAGATGAATTAGAGATAAATTTATTTCGAAATGATAGTTTTATTTTTATAATACATTTACAGTAATTACTTAATTTATTTCCCACCTATTTCTATTTTTTGTTTGTTAGTGATCTGACTTTAAAAAGGTCTTGAAATTTTAAATTTTCTCTTTATTTGTTTCATATGTTTTATCTTGTTGATTTAGTAGCGTGTAAGTTTATACATTTAACCCGTCTAATTTGTTAATACATAACAAAATGTTGTTCGTTTTTATATTTGTTTATAAAAAGTAAATACATACTTGTTTACTCCAGTTGACATGATTTATTGCTCATGTCTGTTAGCATATAAAAAAGAAAGGGGCCTACTAAATAGACGCCAACAAGGATATCTGGAAGCCCTCTTTACGGCCGTAAGGTTCTTCACGGGCCGTAATGACTGTTGGGCAATCAAATCAGTCATTCAAAAACGTAACGGCCCGTGAAGGTGTTCACGGTGTTAATTTTTCACGGCCCGTTAAGCGTTTCACGGCCCGTTAGCCCTTTCACTTACGGCCCGTGAACTTCTTTACGGGTCCTATTTTCACCTTTAATAATTTGACGAGATATATTATTTCTTGTTTTTCGTGTAATTTTGTATTTATTACGTTATTTGATATGACGTAATATTCCTCGATAATCGTGTAATTTTGTATTTATTACGTTATTTGATATGACGTAATATTCCTCGATATTCGTGTTAATTATGTGACGGGATGCAATATTCCATGTGAACTACTATATAAACGTTAGTTTGTAAATTCATTTCATAATTCAAATTCCTACGATAAGTTTGAAATAATATTTAACGTTACGATATCTTTCTGGGATAGCAACTATTTATTTGGTTCGGAATCTAACTATTACCCTGAGGAGGGTTACGGTTATTACGATGAGGGTGCTTCAAACTATTTAGGACAGTTCGCGTCCAATTATGGCGGGAATGACGGCGGCGATGACGGGGGTGATAACGGTGGCGATAGCAGCGGTGACAATGACGGTTCTGGTTCCGGTAAAAGAGGTTTATACGACACGAATCAGGTTATAAGATATATCATATTTAATTTTACTTTCATTTAGTAATAACTAACTAAAAATATAAAATTTATTAGGTTTTCTCATCTCGTGAAGAATTAGTTGATTGGGCAAGTAACGTAGGGCGAGAAAATGGGTTTGTTATTATCACCAAACGTTCAAAAAGAAATTCGAATGGTGTGGTGGTTAAAATTTGGTTGAAATGTGATCGGGTGGTGTATATAAGGGAGCATCCACTCTAAGAAAAAGTGGCACCAAAAAAAAAACTGTCAATTTGAATTGCAGGTAAGTACGAGATGAAGAGAGATGGGTGGATTATAGTTGTTGTGGACGATACTCATAACCATGAACCTGCTGAACACCTAGAAGGACATGCATACGCAATGAGGCTCACCGAAAATGAGTTTTACTGTAAAAAATCTGACCGAGCAAAATATTGACCCTCGAAACATTCTAGGCACGTTGAGGGAACAAAATCCCAATAACGTGTCTGTGTTACGAACCATATATAACGCTCGGGCAAAAATTAAAAAGTCCACCAGAATTGGTGAAACCCCAATACAGGTTTTTTTTCTATACTACAACAACATCAATATTTTACACCCCTCACATAGATGAACCGACAAATACCGTCGACGGGGTTTTTTTTATACATCCCACATCTCACACATTATGGCGTGCGTACCCACACGTGTTGATGATTGATACAACTTACAAAACTAACTTGTATAAAATGCCATTTGTTCAAATGGTTGGTGTGACATCCACCCTGAAATCTTTTTCTATTGCTCACACATTCATTGACTATGAGCATGAAGCCAACTTCAGATGGGTGTTAGAGCAACTAAAAGCAACGCTGGAAGAAAAGTATATGGAGCCCCGTGTTATACTAACCGACCGAGACCTCGCTCTGATGAAAGCGTCAGAAGAAGTTTTTCCGAGTGTTGTTCGATTACTTTGCAGATGCCATATTTCAGAAATATTG
Organism: Flaveria linearis; assembly: GCA_024085815.1. NCBI lineage: Eukaryota > Viridiplantae > Streptophyta > Magnoliopsida > Asterales > Asteraceae > Flaveria > Flaveria linearis. Next base: position 68,113,471 of record CM044011.1, read on the forward strand.
TTAAACATTGCAAGGCGAGTTTTTGAAACATATAGTGAAAATCACTTTGCAGATGGCATATTTCGTGCTATAGCACTCGCACTGGGATATGGTGAAAATCACTGGCGTTTTATTCATACGGAACTTATAGCTGAGTTGGATGAAAACAAACATATCTACGCTGCGATGTTTCCTGATATAAATGAAATAAGGGAATCATTAAACTGGAATGGCTTAGGTGCAGCTCCCAAAAAAAATTGGATGACAGTGCCACCTGCTACAATCCTTATTGCTAACAGGTTTCGAGTGGTTATAATTTTTATATCTATCGGCAACTCCGCTACTTTTTTCCCGTTCTGGTTATCTCCTCGTGATATCAGTGAATATCATATGACTTCAATTGCTTATGTTCAAGATAACCATTTCATTAGAATTCGATTAGTGGGTGACTATCCAATGTCTGTTCCGAGCAAATATTGGTACTTGTACAAAACAGAAAACGCTAATGATTGGGAGGTTATATACGGAAGTCGATTTCAAAAATATCTCGAACTAAGACCCGTAGACCCGGTTGAACATATAGATTTAGTATAATTTAAATATTTTTATTTGATTTATCAATTTTGTATTTAATCATTTTTAATGTAGTTAATCAAGAATCTCCAAGTCAGATTAATACGTTTCATCATACATCATCAAACAAACATTTAAACGTCATCCAAAATACGTCATAATATATCAACAAAATTTATCAAGTTTTTTACATGAAAGCTAAATAAAACAATACAGGCCTACTATCTATGCCTCATCACCACCAGCAGCATCCTCCTCATCACCACCAGCAGCCTCCTCGTCATCACCCCCAGGTCGTCTGACAAACGGAGGCAACTCCGGCCGAGGGGGGGTCGATACCCTCGCGAGTAGCCCAAATGCTGTACAGATCCGCCATCCATACAAGCAAGGCGTGGGACTGGCGCGCCAAATGGAGTGACTCCACCATAAACTCCCCCGTCGGCGAAATCTGCCAAATGATAGTTTTAGCAACAGGCGGTACTGGCGGTGGGCCGGGTGCTCTGGCGTGTGCCTGCGGCTGCGGCTGCTCCTCCTCCTCACCACCGCCCGCCATAGGCTGCCAGATGGTCCGACCACCCTCAGTGGACCATCGGAGTTCGTCGCCAAATTTGACGGCAATCCCCATGGCCATGACGGTCTGTCGGCCCAAAATCTTAGGCGACGTGTCTGTCGTCTGCCTCGCAATTAGGGCGTCCATAAACAACCCTAAGCGCGAGGAAATGACGGTGATGTAAGAGCCGCAAACAATGGGGCTATCCATCTACAAAACAATCAAATTATAATATAATAATAATAGATAATACTTATTTATTAAGAATTAATATAAATATTTTTTACCTTGCCCTGAATGACACTGAAGAATAGGTGGCCATGCAGTGAGCAAGATTCACCCGTCTAGGTGAAAGCAAAGCCCTCAGAAAAAATAAATCAAGGAGCGACACCTGCTCCATACTATGGTCTCTGCCGGCAATGGTGCCGGCAATATCTCCATCCTCCTCTAGCACGTCCCAGTCAATGGTGCGGGTCCCCTTCAGGGGCCGTCCTATCAGCTTCCACAGCCTTTGCCGTGGCTGTGTCTCTCGAGGGAAACGAAGATCAGTATGTGGGTCCAGGAAGTCACACTGACCCTCAGGCTCGGTCTCTAGACGTGAACGTTTGCGTGGCGGCATAATCTGCAAAAAAATTTAAAAATCATAAGAACACCTAAAAGGGTTACGGCCCGTGAAGCAAGGTCACGTCCCGTGACCCTCTGAATGTTCAAAGGGTTACGGTCCGTGAACCGCAGTCACGGCCCGTGACTGTTAAAAACCCAAAGGGTTACGGCCCGTGAGAACAGTTCACGGCCCGTAACCCCCCAAATTTTTCAGAATTTATTCATTTTTAAATTAAAATTTAACATATTTAAACGATAAATATACAAAAATAAAATACGAATTTGAATACGTACCGTAGTAAGGAGTCGGCAGTATGAAAGTGATGAAAATCCGGAGGTCGTGACAGAGTGAATCGGATGTGTGTTTAGGGGGCGTAAATGAAGAAATGGGCCGTAAGGTCCTATATATAATCCGGCTTCACGGTCGTGAAGGGCCTCACGGCCCGTTACCGAGTACCAAAACGGGTCGTGAGAGACGCCACGGTCGTGAGGCTGGATATATTTTAAAAAACAACCGTTGAAGGGCCTCGCGGCCCGTTAACTCCTTCACGGCTCGTGATTGCCTACAAATACGGGCCGTGAGACCCTTCACGGCTGTTAACCTTTAAAATGATATTTCTCTTCATACGGATCCAGCCCATAGAACAGACAGCTCTTAATAAGCCCAAACTCGTCATAGGGGTATTTTTTAGGATCTCGATAATTTCCAAAGTTTAAAATGATATTTCTCTTCATACGGATCCAGCCCATAGAACAGACAACTCTTAATAAGCCCAAACTCGTCATAGGGGTATTTTTTAGGATCTCGATAATTTCCAAAGTTTAAAATGATATTTCTCTTCATACGGATCCAGCCCATAGAACAGACAGCTCTTAATAAGCCCAAACTCATCATACAGATATTATGACAACAGCTCAAGAACGATATCGGGAGACTTTTGGAATTTCTTTTAACCATTTTGCGGCTTGGATCTTTTATAAAGATCAAGAAGATTAAAAATTATGTGTTTTTTAATAAAGTGTACTAATAAAAGTTTATGTTTTAATAAAATATTTCATTACTGTTCTACATTATACGTCTAGAATACAGTTCGTCTGCCATAAATATTCGGAATCTAAAGCAAGCATCCTGTAAGCTAACCTCTTGCCACTCTAAAGATCTATTTTGAACCAACCTACGTAATAACATACAAATTACAACTCCCGAATCTCGACCAATATGACCGGGATTAGGAGGCCACACGGTTTCACCGGATACAACCAGTTCTTCGATTTCTTCTTGTCCGGAGTGCTGCCAATATTGTATACGTGACAGAAAATGTAAAAAGTACGATTCGAATTGTACGAAAATCGTTCGGGCATTACGATGAATGCACCATGAATCATCACACGTACTTGGTCGGCATTCGTATGGAGAATATATACGAACTTGTAGTAAGTCCATAAAAATCTTAAAAAGATACCAATTTTCTTCGTCATCAGTCATTGGTACGTAAACCTACAAAACAATTTAATTCACGGTTATAAATTAATGATTTTTATTGTAAAACATGAAAACAGTATTACCGTATCAACTTCCCATAACGCGGGATATAGATAGTCACTCCCGTCACCATATTCGTTACCCTTAACGGACCCCGAGTATATTAAGTTAAACCACTCAAATGGGAGAATCGTCCAACGATCACTACCCGACAACTCTTCTGTTCTACGTATTTCTTCGTATCTCCATATTGTGAGTCTATTTGTCCACGCCCGAACATGCTATAAAATAACAACTTTTTTAATTGTTAGAATTTTAAAATAAAATAAAATTTACAAAAAAAAAGCTTTAAATCATACCTCTGTACCTAAAGACACGTTTCCGAGTAATTCACGCCAATATTCTAACTGAATATCGGAATTACCCATGTAATACACCCTACATGTTTGGGAATCACCGTTACGTATAAACTGAATAACATTTTCAGACCAGTTCCTCTCATTCTGCCAATTATGGTTATCTATTGGATCAGGAATACTTTCCATAATATCTCGTGAGTTTAAAGAGGACTCATTTTGACGTCTTCTATTACCTCTACGAGAAGACATTTTAACTGTTTCGTTTCTCACTAACCGTATATAACAAGTAATATATATAACATTTTATACAGAATCTTAAATCAAATCATGGAATAATACGTCACGTCATATAATTATAAAATTTAAAAATGCACACAAATTGAGGAAAATAAATTCTCAGAGGGACTACTACGGCCCGTGAGAGAACTCACGGGCCGTTATGGCACATGGTTACGGGCCGTGATTTTAGATGCTTACGGGCCGTGATGTGTTTCACAGCTCGTGAGCGGATAAAGCTGCGAAATTTAAATTTCGAACACCTTATGGCACGTAAGGCCCTTCACGGGTCGTGAAAAAAGTCAAAGGGTGTTCAGATAATACCTGACAGGGTGTTCAATTAGCTGGTGCCAAAAGAAATCAGTGAAATAAATCAATAATGAGCCGTGTAGTCAAAAGTAGATTCTACCATTGTATATAATTTTATTTATGAGTGGTACTTAAGTCTAAAAAATCATTTTCAGATAATTTCTTGAGATCCAATTTTCTTTAAGAACTAAATAACTCATCCTATTGTTATTTATAATGTGTGTAACTTTTTATCCGTTATCATATAAAAAAGATACATTATGAAATCAAATTTTATTTAATTCTAATCTGAGCATAATATTTTTATACTAAATAAAAAAAATTACTATGTCAAACTATTTATATACTACATATATGCAGTATCATCTTAAGGTAACTAGTGGGTTGACCCGCGCGATGCGGCGGGCACTATGGGATATTCAATAAGTTTCAAACAGGCAAGTCCTTTACATGTTTTGATACGAAACAATATGAACAATCATTAAGTGTTTAGCAAACTTAAGCATAACAACTTGTATATATGTCTTCTATTCTTGCCTGCAAACTACAAATCATGTTACTAAAATTAAGAAGTTTTTAGCCTAAACAATATGTGTAATTCTAACTCTAGACAAAATTTGCAACTTATAATATGTGTATTTGACCATTTACAAAGAAGGCGGCTGAATTTGATCAACCATATACAAAAGAATATGTTAAAACCTGAAATAAAAACATAATAGTATCATAAAGTCATCAACTTAAAGAATTAAGGAAAACAACAATAACATACATTCAAGTGTTTTCTGTGAAGGATTCAAATATCAATGATAAGAAATTTTAGGAGGCATCATCATAGCCATTCCTTAACTTTATTGATGATCATCCTAGCAACCTACAAAGCATGAATTCTTCCAAGGGCTCTTTCATGTAAATTTTATACGTATTAAGATGAAACTATACACTATTAGTCGTGGGTCAAACCAAATCTAAAAGTGATCAAAATATATATGGGTAAAGCTGGAAACGAAAATCCAACAACAAATCCATATAGGCAAAACTTGAAAAAATGTACGTTTTTAAAACGCCACACATGCCGACCATGATAGACAAATAAATTTTATAGAAAAGTGGACATATGAGAAAAGAGCCCCAATATATAAACAAACAAATAAAAGGGGAAAAGAAAACAAATTTTATGGACATACCGGGCACTGCTCCAGCAGCCCCAAAAGCTCCATAACTACCATCCAGGATACTTGTATCACATTCAACATGACCATCTTCTGTCAAGTTTGACCCTCTCCCAGCATTTGTGCATGGATCGTTCTGCAGCTCAAATAATATTCTATTCATTTTTCCACTACATTTCCTTCCCCTTTCCATAAAATCATCAGCAAAATGGAGGATTAATCTCGTGTATTAGCATATGAATTTGATGTTAAAAACAGAAACTGATGAGCTATTGCATTTTAGTTGTGACACTTGTGTAATGTAATTGACCTAATAATATTCAGTTCATTTTTACGCTATATTTCCTTCCCCTTTCCATTAAATCATCAGCAAAATGGAGAAGACTGAATCACTGACTCTCATATATTAGCATATGAATTTGATGTTAAGAACATAAACTGATAAGCTATCCACTCGCTAGTGCAAGCACACATACAACTAATAAACTAAAACAGATACGACAACCATAAAATCAGCTAAAGAAGACAGTTGGTCACAAGAATAAGCACACTCCAGGAAAAAAAATCAAAACCACAAGTATGAACTAACAAGACATTCACATTCCAAATGCAGTTCTCAGATATGCAACTTCACATCCTCACAGTTCACAAAGTGAATGCAATCATACCTCCAATGTCTCAATGGTAGCTGATACAGCATCTACACATTCACCAGAGCCCTACAACAAAGCACACACCACAAAAACCATAAAAAAATGCATCCATGACATTAATCATCTTTTAACTAAATCTATAAGCAACTACTTCATTCGTAATTACTTAACTTTAAAATCAAGCCTAAATTCAATTCCTCTTTCATCCAGTACAACAGCGCAAACCAAATAGTAAAATCAATGTAAAATAATCTTCCGGTGAGGCAAAAACAACCCATATCAAACATAAGGATAATAATACAAAAACTTTGGTCAACTAATAGAAACTAACCTTTGGAGACCAACAAAGTATATGCCTCTCATTCTGCTTTGAGCTTCACCAACTAATGGATGCATGTGTCATAGAAGTACGAAATCTACAATCATATTAACAAATAAAATTAATAAAAACAATTATCTCCATAAACCATTGATGTTCAAGGATTAAAGTTCAGAATTGACCACAAGAACATAGAAAAACAAGTTTATCAAGAACCCTCAAACCGCTCAAACCGGTTTGGAGCGGTTTGAAAACTGTTTTTTTCTTTAGAAAATTCGGTTTTATACCAGTTTAACCGGTTTTTTAGTTTGAAACCAATTTACAAACCGTTTTTGGTGTCAGGTTAAAAACCCGTATACAACCACCAGTTTGGTCGTGTTAGAAACCGATTTGGCTCAAACCAGTTTTTTTTTCATATTGGTTTTTTGTAAACCTTTAGTCTTAACAGAAGGAGATGTGTGATTGAAAGATTGCTCAACTTAAATGGCTAGACTTCATTAATAGAATTCGCATCTCATGGCAAGAATGAAAGAAACATTGGTTATGTTGTATTAACTATTATTACAAATGATTATTACATAGCAAAGGCTAATGTATTATTAAAAGATAAAATACCTTGGCCATCTTACATTCTTCTTCTATGGTGTATTTTTTTTCTTGTGATTGTCTATCCAAAGGCAAAAATAAGACTTGTTAATAGGACAGATTAAGTGAAAAGACACTTGATATTTTCTGACCATTGTTACCTCTATATGTTATCTTAAAAGAAGAATAACCCTTTTGTAGCAATTGTTTGACATGGTCATCGGTGCTAACATATACATTATGTTCATATGCCAATTTTGTTGCTTCTTTATAAAAGGATTTTGGGATTACACCTGTTAGAGCCTTCTGTAAACTTTTAAACCATCAAAAATTCGACTTAAAAACGATTCAAGCTTTGAAATTTAAGCAACAAATTATATCAACATTTAAAACCTAATTCAGACAAAAAAAAGATTTAAACTGGAAATTCAAACTTACTCCTCTAGTTTCATCCCATTGATTAGAACAAATGTCTTTGATTGTGTGACCCTGCTACAAGCCTAAACCTATTAATGAAAATCATCTTCTAAAAAATCAATGAAGTCAATTAATAGTTAAAAGGTCTATGAATCATGAAATCAAACACTTAAACAAGACTTGTTAATTAGAGAGAGGTAGAGACCTGAAGCAAATTGTGAGAGAAAGCGAGAGGTGCGATATGGGCTCTTCCATAAGTAAATAGATGTGCCTGTAAACACAACAATAAACCTAAACCAAGGGCTGTATAATGTTTTATTTCTTCAAGCAATTAATTCTATAATAATTACAGGTATCAAAACATCACAACTAAACTCAAGCAAAGATCTGCAGGTTGCTAAACCAATGTAATTAGTAAAAATAAACTTTAATAAACTCGTCATTAAACTTAGATGAATATTCAAACAAAAATTTGCAGCCTGTAAAACCAATCTATTTGTGAACATAGAAATTTGAATAAGCTTATAAAAGAAGCAAAATCACATAAAAATTAAAGGAAAGGGTGAAACCATAAAAGGCTTTTAATCTAAATAACAATATTAAATGAAATGAAATAGCAAAAACAACCATACACCAAGAAAAAGATGATCCATTTGAACTTTGTTTTTAAAAGTCAATGAATTATTTTATCCGACTTATACATTAGTACCGTGTTTTTAAACATTTGTTTTAATGCTTCTAACCTTATACATTCAAACTAATCTTAAAAGAAGTTCTCATCCAATGTAAACTTAATAACAATTAAAAATTAAGTAACAATAATACAATATATAAGTTGTTACCAGCCCACTTTCCTTTCCTACACCAAACACCAATAGAAACCAAGCCCAAGGAATCAATTAAATGGTCTACATAATCTCCCTTCATCTGCAAAATAATTTTTTATATGAACTGAGCATTTAAATAATTTACTTTATATAACACATTTTTTATATCAATTGAATGGTCTACATCTTCCTCTGTTTCCTTTCACCTCAATAGCTGATATATAAGCATCACCTGTAAATCTGATATCACACAAAAGTTACCCTAAAGTCCCAAAACACCTATAATTTCCTCAAATGATCTGATGCAGATTATGTTCTTCTAAATTCATGACAAGTATGAAACACAAAAACATAACCGATAAGATTAGGGTTCAAACCTCAAACTGATTATATTTTAGATTTCAGTAGCGCTTTTTGGCTGTTGATTGGATTACTAAGTGTTTGTATGTTTGATTGCTAACAGAAATGGATGAAATGTGAACAGTAAACTCACCTTTGAATCACGAAGATCCACCATGGATGCATCCAAAATACACCAGATTCCTGATACGAAAAGAACAAATTACCTCGATTCTATCGATCGGATGCAAAAATATCACTGATGGATGTCGCAAGTGATAATCATTGAAGAGATAATCATATGCTATCACAAGCAGAAATCTGCAATTCATGAAATCATGAGTATAATTCAACCTATTTTTGTGTTTTGATTTTGGGTTTGTGTTTTGATTTGTTAACTCGAAACCCTAGAGTGATATACAAAGGGATCGAGGTTGTATATCGAGGTAAGGGAGACGATTGGAAGAGCACGGAGGGAAGATCATAGGCCGCCCACTTACCGGAGGGATGGTGCTGGAGGTGAACTCAATGGGCGCGTCTTACAAGGATGGAAAAATGACTATTCTGCCCATCCAATATGTTTTATATAGTAATAGAGATATTATTGTTGTAAATGATACATATTATTGTTATAATCACAAATCATATTAAAATCATAAAAAATAATTTGTTAAATTGTGATCCTTTTATTATCATCACACTTAATTTATCAAAGCGATCATGTTACGCTACTTTCCAACGGTACGGTATTCTCCCAAGCAACTCAAAACCTTCAGCAACTCATGCATCATAACCGATCAATTTTTATCAACGTTCAAACTGAAAGTGCTTGTAGTATTTTAAAGGTGTTTTGAAGTTTACTCGAGTGATTTAATTATGTTTGATTATAATTTTTCATTTTGGATATGATACTAGTACTACAAGTAAAGTTATAGTACAGATAATATTTAATCTAAAAAAAGTAAGAAGTAAGTTTTATGAGCATGACATGTGTCATCTTACCTTATTGTTTCAAATGAAAGTGCATTTGGGTTATTCTATCAAATATGTTAGGTTATTGTATCAGATCATTTTAAGGAAACACACAATGGCGAGTAAAAACACACTGACACATCTATCATTGTATTTTCTACGTTTTATGTCACTTTGTGTTATTTTAATTAAGTTTAATGTGTTAGATTAACTGGTTGTTATTTTATCATTATTCTTATTTTCTTGTTCTCTCTATTGTAAAAAATGATATAAATATATTTTATAGATGTTTAAAAAAATAATTTCAAATTTTATCTATCCACAATCAAATTGTTCAATTGTTTTCTGATTTTTGTTTACAATTATAGTTGATATTTATTTACCTTTATTGAACTGTGTAATACATATGTTTTCTAACCTAGTTGAAAATAAACTAGGTCGTTATACATTAGGGTGTAAATGACAAACACCTACCTGATTGTTTTGTGACTTATAGTTTAGTTAAATGCAATCAGTGACTTATAGTTTAGTTAAATGTGATGTGAATTTAAATGCTTACATGTTCAAGGTTAGATAGAATCAAGAGAACAAATAGTTGTTAAAACAATAGCAACAGCCGTTCATGACTTAGAGATACTAATGATTGTCGTATAAAAATGTTACGTGTTTAAATTCTTACACTTACAAACTAGATAGATAACATATATTTAAAAGTAAAATTTGTATAAAAAATTGCAACACGGACTTAAAAACTGAGTTTATGAAGAAGTGAAAAGTTTTACGGACCCTTCCTGAAAAAAGAGGGTTGTAGCACAAAAATCAACGGACTCATTTTATAACACCCAAGTAAGAGCATAAAATTTATTTCTTTTTTGTACTATATATTTGAAGAGTTATTCCATTTACGTGTAATCAAAGTGAGATGATTAAAAAAATTGTAGTTTAACTAGTAATTATATTTAAACTGACTTACTCGGGTTTTTTAATCGGGTTTTGGGTTCTTCGGGTTTTTAGATATAGAAAATCAACCCGAATACCGAACTAAATAAAGTATATCTAATCGGTATTCGGTTTTGATTTTCGGGTTTATTCGCGTCGAGTTAAACAGTGACCGGGTTGGTCCACTTGTTAATTTAAAAATCAAAGACAACTACTTGAAAATGTTTCGATTTTGGTAATTGAATTTGGCATCTCTTCACAAACAGATTTGGTAATCCTAAATGAAGAAAACCAAAATCAACCTCTAAATCCACATGTTACTTGAACATATGCTTAACACAAACAAACATCATAATTACTATTGCCCGAACAAAAGTAAATTAAGCAATAACACGTTACTAGGCATATAAAACATGTTACCTTTATATTATTATGTTCAAACGTATAAGGAGTAACAAACATGCATTTTAAATAAATACATGAAAATACTCAAGTATGAAATCATCACACCTTGTTTATAATCGGTTTAAATGGTTTAGTATTAAAGATGGACTGATGGAATGATTGAGTTTAGGACTTGTGTTATCAATTGAAAATGAATTGAAGGAAGGATTGATCAAGTTCATGAAAAGTTAAAAAAGATGGCGTCGATTGAAATCCTAGAATATGAAATATGGATTATCAATTATGACGATAGGGTATATGGGTTATTCGGTCAACCCGGATTGCCAAAATACAACCCAAAGACCGACTTAAATAAAAATTTCAAGTTCTGGCGTGATTTGTAATCAGATTTGGTTTTTTTCGGGTTATGCATTTATCGGGTTCGGGTAGAGTTTATTGGGTTAAGTATTCGAGTTCGGGTAAAAATAATAGCCCTACAATTTTTATAAAATGGTAAGCTTAAAAAAGAAGACCGGAAGTTTTACCTTTTAATTATAAGTAATGAAAAAAATTTAAATAAAACACTTGGGAAAGAAATCAGATCTTAATAGACTATTTACATTATATAATTAAAAATATTTATGCCTAATGTATTTGTTAGACTTGTAGGTTCAGATTTAATTTTAATTAATACAGGTACAGAGAAAAAACAAAATTTACTTTAAAAATATTCGTATTATAATAAAAAAATTATTAAATTTATATAGTTACAGAGAAATAAATATATATTTTTTGTTATCTATATTTCATCTGGTTCAGTTTACCTGGTTGGTTTTGAATCGTAAACTGAATAGTGAAACCAAACTATAAAAATGTTAAACCACATAGTATGTGTCTGTATAAATTAGAACAAAGTGTATAATACAACGTGGTCGTGAAACAAAAAAATAGATATAAAAATGTTAAACCACATAGTATGTGTCTGTATGTTAACTTGGAAATTTTAGACCAAAACGTAAAACAAAAAAAAAATTCTCAAAAATGTAAAGTATATGAGACAAAAGTTGAAACTGAAAAAAATATTAGGGTTAAATGTAAAGATAGAAACTATAGGTGTAAAATAAAAATATAAAGAAAAAACAAAGTGATGTACAATCAATAAAACATAATGTACAAATCATAATGATAACCAAGTTGATAATTAGTATTATATAAATTGATTCAAAGTCATATTATCTAACTTTTGTTCTTTGGAGTCTAACATATTCAATAGGTCTGTCTAACAGGGAATTGACCATCTCGAATCGATTTATCGTTGTATTCTTAATTTTTAATTAAATGCAACTGGTTCATTAGTGAGGATCTTAAGAGTCTAAAAATCTAAAATCTTATATTTTTTTATGGAGTTGGAAGAAAACAAAAAGCTTACCTACAAAACACAATAGTCATAATTAAGCACCTTCTGTGAGACTCATAATCCATATCAGTTTTCCTCCCCGTTGAAAATGACATGAAAGTGTGACACTACTTTAGAAATAACAAATGCTTACACACATTTACACACACATATATATGGTAGATTTCATGGCACAACACTAAATTAATGTTAGAACAAATCTAACTTTTTTTAATGTTTTATCCAATGGTTAATATGTTTTAAAATTTAAATTTATGTAAATAAATACCCAACAAATTAAATTTATTCATATATATATGTATATATTATATATACATATATATAAACGAAATCTGTTCACATTGTCTTTTGATTACCAGAAGAGATGAAATAAAAATTTTATACTGTTTATATTGTTCATAAAAAAATCTTACTAGAAAATTTAGATATGTTTTTCAATCTTTTTTCCCTTACAAGTGGTCGTATGTTCTTTTGGGAAACAAATGGCAATTGGAAAATTCAATATAAGTGTACACAAAAAGGTATTGCATCATCTACCATCACGGGATCACCATCAGAAAAAGTGGTGATTACAAATGCAAATACAAGTCTCCAACTAATAAAGTAATAAACTCTATGCTTTGTTTGGTAGACCACAATAAAATAAACAAAAGTTACACGTAATATGTCCGTTTAGAGAAAATTCAAAGTTTTCTATTTAGATAGAAAAAGGTAACTTTTGAAATGCTTTTATTCAAATATTAGTAATTATTAGAGTGTATTATTTTGAAAAAAAATTATCACTTCAAAATAAATAATCAAAATGCTCCATTCATGTATGATGTTCTCTTGAAAATGTTAAAGCAAAATCCATAAAGCGGACAAAAGTCAATAAAAATCAACCAATTTATATTGGGTTTGTTAAATTTTCTTTTTGCAACCTCTTTTAGAAAAAACTTTAAAGCTTGTTATAGTATCTCTCTGAAAAATCATTATTTTCAAAAAAAAAATATTACTTATAAAAGAAGGTTCAAAAACACTATCTGTAAAAAAGAGTTCAATGAATTTTGAAATAATAATAAAACGTTTTCTAAATAATTCAAATCAAGGTTTTATGGAAATTAAAAAATAAAAAATAAAAACTTGAATAACTAACTTACATATATTCACTAATATTTTTTTCTTTTTTTAACAATAATAATAAATGTTTTAGACTTCACCCTAACTTGCATTGGAAATCATTCTAATTCATACTACAGCTATTAGGGACAAATACCATGCACTAGATTAGTAAGTATGTCATGGGTGCATACATATTCATTAAAGTTGACATACCCATAACATTTAAATGCTCAAACGTCATAGATTCAAGTCTTACTTTGAGTAAATGTTCAGAGCTGAGTCATGGAGTTTTCTTAGTAATAGGTTTTCTTCTGAGTAGGTTAGGGGTGCGGTCCCGACTAAGATACGAATAGGTGGACTTAATTAAGATAACAACTATTCTCTAAAACAGTGTCGCACATTTATCGTTAAAAGAAACATACATATTCACTAATTTACTACCTAAATCCACAACATATTTCCTAGTTATTTACCTCTCCGACCCATGGCCAGCTTGTTAGTGACATTGATGATTGTCGCCTATAAAAGTAGTGTAAGTTTGAATCCTTATAAAATTGCAATTATGGCTACAAACAAATAGAACATAGATAAACAGTTTCAAAACCTTATGGTGGAAAGTGTGTTTAGGCTTGATCGTTTAATAAATAACAAAAACGGACAAGAAATCACCCTCGTTTATTTAAACAAAAGAATATGGTTGGTCTTTGGGCTTTGCAGCCTCAAATCCGATTTCACAATTATGAATACTTTCATTGTGTAAATCATATTTTAAAGTTCACATTTGTTTACACGATTTCACAATTTAATCTATTTTTAAACTTTAGTCTCAATATAATATTATTTATATACAAAAAGTACATACATATTTTTTTATTTTAAATATATATATATGTTTTTTTTTTAACTTATTTTTCTCTAAATTCAGTTTTCAGATTCAACCTAAATTCTTTTTAAATTACTATACCTTTTGTAAAGATCGGTGGTTAATCACATGTCACCAACCAGACCACGACATGTTAAATAATTTATCTTTTGTAATAACAAAAAAATTAGTCAGCTAAGTTGGTTGGCTATCTTGGCCTATAAGTCGAAGGTCACGTTTCATATCCTTTCAAGTCTCACCCACCATTTGTTTTTTCTCTCTTTTTTTTTTCTTTTTTCTTTCCTCCTTTTCGCATGTAATCTTCAAAGTAGTAGTAGTAGTCGTATTATTATTATTATTATTATTATTATTATTTATATTATTATTATTATTATTATTATTATTATTATTATTATTATTATTATTATTATTATTATTATTATTATATTATTATTATTATTATTATTATTATTATTATTATTATTATATTATTATTATTATTATTATTATTATTATTATTATTATATTATTATTATTATTATTATTATTATTATTATTATTATTATTATTATTATAATATTATTATTATTATTATTATTATTATTAATATTATTATTAATATTATTAATATTATTATTATATTATGATTATTATTATTATGATTATTATTATTATGATTATTATTATGATATTATTATGATTATTATTATGATTATTATTATTATTATTATATTATTTTATCATTATTATCATTATTATTATTATTATTATTATTATTAATATTATTATTATTATTATTATTATATATTATTAATATTATTATTATTATTATTATTATTATATTATTATTATTATTATTATTATGATTATTATTATTATGATTATTATTATGATTATTATGATTATTATTATGATTATTATTATTATTATTTTATTATTAAATATTATTATTACCAACTAAGTAGGCCGGAGGCCTCCCCAGGAGGTATGTTTATTTAGAAAACATACTTAAAAACTTATAAACAATTAAATTTTAAAAAATTATAATAAAATCTGTTGGGCCACCAACAGCTAGATCCAGGAGGGCTATGAACCAATTGGAGATTTTACACAGCCTTCTTCAAGGATGTTAATATGTGATCAGTAAAGATCAGCCCTAAAACGCCCCACGCCATCCTGGCTTTTTGGCTTAAAACAGGCCCCAAGAGTTCGACCGCCACATTAACATCTTGAACAGACTGCAACCTGTCCATAATCATCCTTCCTAAATTTTTACTATCGTTGGCCTTTCAGACTTTTTTTTTTTTTTTAATTTTTTTTTAATAATAATAATAATAATTATAATATTAATAATAATAATAATAAGAATAATAATAATAATAATAAAATAAGAATAATAATAAGTCATAGAATTCAGTTAAGCATGGTGATGTTTTAACACTTAGATGTTTAGCCTCTTAGAGAGACTATCATCAGAAGAATATAATTAAGAAGAAGAGAGATTACCAGAATTTTTGGAACGTAGGCGCTTGTTCTTGAAACTCTTAAACTTTAACTTCAATATTATAAGAGAATTTTTACAAGAGAGTGGAGAGGGATTTCGATCTTAGTAGTGATCGAGGTGTGTCTAAACTAATTACAATTGCCTCTATTTATAGGAGGCTCAGACACTAGAATATGCTAATAATATGCGAATATTCGCATCCTATGCGTATTACGCGTCTAGAGTACAATTATTAAAGTTGCTTTATAAAAGCAAAAGTTACAATAATGCAACAACCAAACAAAACTTGTCTGGTGAGTGGAGAAATTTCGTCCTTTCTTTTGGATTATTGTCGTCCTTTATTTTGTTGTGGGACCTATTGCATTATTTTTTTTCTTTTGAGCTACCAGATATTTCTGGTTCTTCTTCCACCATTATTCTTTGGTAAACTTCTTCATTGAAGTCTTCTTCATATGGATCTTGAGAGTCTTGAAAAATAAATTGATTTTCTTCATTATTTGAAGATGTACCTGATGTAGTATCCAAGGAAGGAGATGCTCCTTTCTTGAAATGTCTCGCGATGTCCTTCTTCATTTCTGCGAGATACACTTTCATAATTTCTTCTTCACTAATATCATCAGTGCCTTTAATCATTTTAAGCTTTGTAACAATATGATTGAACGGACTAGGAGATTCCCTTTGTTGTCTCTTCTGCTGTTGCAGCTTGTATGACTGTATAATTTCCTGGATATAATCCAGAGTATCTTGGCAATTTAGTTTGCCATTTTCCTCTTGCATCATCTTCTTCCAGAATTTAGTCATAAATTTTCTTTTAAACAAAAAATATTTTCTGGGGTATAACCCGTTTCCGGAACCCACTTCAATATCCATGGGATACTGAACTGAGCAAAATAATAAAATGAAGCCATTCCTTCAATAAGGGTATTATCATGTTGGGCTTCGATTAAGATTGGAGATAAATCTACCATTGGGTATATAAATCTTTAAATATTTTTGCATTTTTAGTAAATATGTTTACTGATGGACCGTATAACTGCCACCATTTAAAAATCCAATTTGGAATATCTGAATCATAGACTTTTGAACAAATTTTTATAAACCAAGAATGTTTTTGACTAGGATTCTCATATAAGAGAACTCTGTCAAAAGCTTTGATATAATCCCAATAGTTATAACTAATAGGATTTTTAGATTCAGGAAATATGATTTCCCTTGTTCTTAGAGGTGATGTCCCCCAAGTTTCAACAGATATGATCTGTTTGATTACAATTTTACTGAAACTGATGGCTTTATTAGCCCCAGTATAATGCGTTATTTCGCATGATTCTTTTTTGAGGATTTCCTCATAAAATGTTAGAGACTTATATGTCTCAGCAGGATATAATCCTTTATCAAGATATCGATTGGTTATTAACCAAGGATTATCTTTCCATTTTTTATCTTTATTTTCTAAAAGAAGTATGACTTCTTTGTTTGGGTTATGAACCCATTCATCATCATCACTTTCATCAGTGGTGATTTGGGCATATGATGCCTTGCCTTGAGGATTATTTTCCTTTGAGGCTTTGAAGGCCATATAATCCTTCCATGTCTCTTCATCAACTATGTTTGATGATGACGCACTCGTTGATGCGTTAAAAGCTATAAGCTTTTTATTCCCAATTTGGGAAATAATTCTTTCACCTCTTCCCCTATGAGAGGAAGGTCTTCCACGACCTCTGCCGCGTTCCCAAGGAATCATGGCTGAAATTAAGCATAAGAAATTATTAATTTCTTTGCTTCTAATTCCTGGATTTCTCTTCTGACTTTATTAAGTCTTCCCTGCAAGATCTGTAAAACATGTTCTTTTGCCTTTCTAGACAAATTTATGTTATTTCTAATTTCTTGCATTCTATTTAAAAGCATTGTTTCTATTATTCGAAAATCATTTCTTGTTTCAATAATTTCTTGAATAGTGTTTCTTAGAGGTCCTCTATTATGACTCATTATGCACTAGAAATTATAGCCATTTTGGCTTCAAGTTCTTCTATAATCCTTTTAAAATATTCTTTTTCTGACTCAAGGATTTTGAATTCTCTAAATTTATCTTCAATTTGTAATAAGCTTAGAGGGTTATTTTTCCTTTCTTCAATATAGTTTTCTTTTTTAACTTGAAGTTGGATTTCTCTAATTTGCTTATTAAGGATATTAATATATCTTAAATATGCCAATTTGGAATATGTTATTCCAATTGGTCCTTTGATATTTTTTGGTTCTCGAGGGGGTCTTCTCATTTTAAATACTCCCTGGTAGAAAATCAGGTAAACTGTTATCAGTTCCCTTTTTATAAATTATTTCAAAATCAAATGGCGCCAAATGTGACTGCCACCTTGCAAACATTTGTTTAGAAACATCATGTTTAAAATCTTTAGTAAACATATACTTTGCCGCTTGACAATCTGTTCGTATGACAAACTTTTTGTTATATAAATCATCTTGAAATTTTAAAACACATTTTACTATGGCTAAAATTTCTTTTGCAATAGTAGCATAATTCTTTTGGCTAGTATTCCACTTACCTAAATGGAATCTAACAAGATATTCTTGTTTACTTTCTGGGGATTTTTGTTTCAAAATTCCTCCATAGCCTATTTCAGAGGCATCAGTTTCAACAATTTTTTCCATCATGGGATTTGCTATTATTAAGCAAGGAAGGTTTTTAACCTTTTGCTTTATTTTTGAACTGCTCTAGTATGATCTAGAGACCACGGTTTAGCATTGTTTTTTAATCTTTCATATAAAATTGCAGTATCTTCTGCTAAATTTTTATAATACGGAAGAATATAATTTAGACTTCCAAGAAATCTTTGAAGTTGAGTTTTATCCTGTATTTCATCAGGAAATTTTGATGCAAACTCAATACTTCTATTAATCGGAATTATATTTCCTTGGTTGATATGACCCAAAAATCTTATATTTGTTTGGAAAAGCATCATTTTAGTCCTAGATATAACTAAACCATTCTTTAAAATTATTTCTTTGAATATATTCAAATGTTTAAATGGGTTTCAATATCTTTAGAAAATACTAAGATATCGTCAATATAAACAATGATAAATCTACTATATGGAATAAAAATATCATTCATTATATTTTGAAATTCTGAAGGTGCATTCTTCAGACCAAATGGCATTACATTCCATTCGTAATGTCCTATAGGTATTGTAAAAGCAGTTTTGTACCTATCCTTTTCTTCTATTTGAATTTGCCAGTATCCTGACTTTAAATCAAACTTTGAAAATATATTTGCATCATGCAATTTATCTAGTAAATCTTTTTTATTAGGTATAGGATACCTAATCCATTTTAAGACTTTATTAAGAGGTTTATAATTTATTACCAATCTAGGTACACCTCTTTCTTGTTCTGCATGTTTATTAACATAAAATGCGGTGCATGACCACGGAGACTTAGAGATTCTAATTAAATTTCTATCTAAGAGAGATTTTATTTCTTTCTTGCATAATTCCATATATTCAGAATTTATTTGGCATGGCCTTGCTTTAGTCGGTATTTGACTTTCTTTAAAATCATCTTCGTATGGGAGAGAAACAATATGTTTCTTCCTTTCCCAAAATGCATTAGGATGATCATTACATATTTGTAGGGAAAATTGATGTTCAATTAATTTAATCTTTTCCTGTAACCTATTTTTACTTAATGTTTCTTGAATATTTAAAGAAAATATTTCTTTTTGTAGAAATTCAATCTGATTTATTTTTGCTTTCAATAATTCTTCTTTTACATTATTTAATGTTCTTGTTAAAGGATTACTTATAAACGGAAAGTTTATTTCTCTTTCTTGGTATGTACCAGTTATTCCAGTACGATCTATTCTTTTTATAGGGAAAATCTTATCAAGAAATGGGCTACCGAGTATTACTTGGTTTGCCAGATTTTTTACTAGTACAAAATTAGTATCTATACATGTATTTTCTTGACATATGAATGCCTTGGGTACTTTATAATTTACCTCGAGTTTTCCTTTACCCGCATGACTTAGACTATGAGAAGTCTTATGGTAGTATTTTACAGGTACTAATCCTTCCTGTATACAATTTAAATCTGCACCACTATCTATTAGCGCAGTTACTTCTATAAAGAAATCTTGTCCTATAAGGAGTTTTATTTTCGTATGCCACTTTTGTGAAGTTATAATTTCCATAATGTTTTTTAAATAATGAGATTCTGATTCTTCTGGTTGAGGAATTATTTTTCCTATTTCTAGACCTATGATCCTTTTTTCTAGTTCTTTATTGTTTTGTTGTAACAATTTTATTTCTATTTTCAGATTATTAATTTCTTGTTTTAATTCCTGAATATCTAAAGGCTTCTTATTCTTCTTGTTTAATTGATTTTTTAATTCTGCCAAAGAGAAGGGTTTTAGTTCTGCCGAAGTAGAAGCTTCTTCCTCTTCTTGGCTCTTAAATGTGACGAGATTATTTTCTCTTTTATTTGTGGATTATCTATGAGTTTTAATAATTCCAGAATTTCATTAGTTATTACATTTATTTCCATATCTTGGAATTGTGAAATAATTTGATAGATATCATCTTCTTTTATTTCTGGATTACAATATTCCTTGTTGCAATCATTATTACAGTCATTTTCTTCCTCAGATAAAGAATAAAGACTTTCATTTTCTAAATTGTCTATTTCTTTTTCTTCAATAGAAGACTGCTCAGAATATGATTCTGAATCTGACTCTAATAATATCTTAGAGATTTGATTTTTCAAATTTTCATCTTCTAGCTTATTAAGCTTTTTCCTAACCCAACAAGTTTTTGCTTTGTGACCTATTTTGCCATATTTTCTACAAATTAACTTAGGCTTATATGAAGCTTTATATTTTTCAATTCTTTTAGATTTTCTATCTTCCCTTTTCTTTTTCCTTTCCTATGTTTATAAGGGTTAGACTTCTTTAATTTTAATGACTTAGAAGTACTAGGTTTTACTTCTAATCCGAATTGTTCACAAAATTGACCTAATTGCCTCTTTTCATTTAAAGAGTGTTTCTTAATTTGATGGTTTAATCTTATTTCATTGCATAGATTTAAACCTTCTTGCATGCATATACCTATCAATTTTCCATAAGTATATTCATCATAATCTATATTATTTCCTCCTTTTCTAAGGTTATTCCTTATTCTTTCTGCAAATAGATGAGGAAGTCCATCTATGAACTTAGATTTCCAATGAGAGCTATTACTCTCTGGGAGTTCCATTACTCTTGTTAAGAACGTATCCTTATACCATCTAAAAGATGTAAGGGTTCTACACTTAAGGTTTTGTAATAAGGATCTAATATTCTCTGAATTATCAGACCATCTGCCTGTAAAATGTTCTATGATATTTACTATTAATGAATAAACAGAATTATTTTCTATCACTCCATCCTCTTCTTTTACACTATTGAGGATTTTCCTCCTATCTTCTTCAGATAGATAATTATCCCACCAGCCTTTAAGCTGTCCTGTAAAACCTGATATAATCATATGAGCTATTGTCTTAGTTGAGTTCCTATTACTCTGACAAATCGTACTATACATTAACATCCTATGGACTGTTTTATATATTTGAGACTCAGTTTGACCATCTATGTTCCATTCATAGATATTTTTACCACTATATGAGTTATTAACTATATATTCTTGTTCTTCTATAAGAATATCCTGTGGTGTTGGCCTAGGATAATAATACATTCTTTGAGTTGGCTTATCAGCAAACTTTGATGTCATTTTTGCTATTTCATCATTTATTCTTTGTTTATAATTTTCTTCATTAATACTTTCTTCAAATTCAGTTAAAGTATTAATCTTAAGATTCTTTAATATATTTATTGAATCATTTAGAGTTTGAAGAATATTTTCTTCCGATTTTGTTTTAAAATCTGTTATTTTTGTGGTAATTGTATGCTTGGAGTAGCACTATATTCTTTTTTATTATTAACAATACTTTGTTTTTCTTGAAGTGTGATAATATATCATCCATTTTTTTAGCAATATCCTGCAATTGTTCTTCTATTATTATAAGATATAAATTTGTATAGTTTTGTGATTTTATTAGGTTATTTATATGAGAAATTGTTACTGCTAAGGTATCACCTTCCAGTAATTTTTGAAAGGCTTGATAACATCTTTCCTCTCCTTGTTTTTCTATTTTGAAACCAGTTGTTGGAGGGAAAACTTGAGTACTTATCGTACCATTTATATTGTATTGTCTTTCTATTATCGAAATTATACTTTGAGTATATTTTTCAATAAACCAAGGAACAAAAGGTATGACCTTATTTTTTTCTGCTAAATCAGTATAAAATTTTTCACTAAAAAACTCTTTTTCTTTGTTATTAAAATTAGAGAAAAACCATTTTCTAAATAATTCCCATTTAGGGGTAAAAAATTCTTTTGAAATTGCATCTCTTAATAGAGATCCCTGAGTAAAATCTAATTTTTCTTCCATTAATTATGCAAAATTAAATTCTGATTCGGTTATTTCCGGATCAACTTGCTTAATTCCTCTGACTATATTATCAGAGTTTATTCTTAATTCATCTATTTTTCTTTCAGGAAATTCTTCTCTAATCTTAGAAGTAGACGCCCTAGAAGGACTCCTAACAGTGTAATCTACTGGTGAAATGTAATAGTGTGATGACACAGATTTAGATAGAGATGACTCACTATTGTTTTTATATTTCAAATTGTATTTGTACTGAACCTTCTATTGTTTGTGAAATATTTATTGGATTATGATCTGTATATTGTTGTGACGGGGTAGCTTTATCTATTACCCAATTTGTGGAAAGTTTATTTCTTCCCATTTTATTTTCTTCTGGTAGTTATATTTGATTTACCAAAATAGTTTCTATCATTATTGTCTCATTTAATGGTTTATCTACCATTTTACATTGTGGATTTAATGTGAATAAAGGTTTATAATAAATTCTATAACAGATACATATTACCTCTGATCCTGGAGCATAATTGTACCCATGAGTCTTGACATTTAATATCAAAGCATCTATATATTTATATCTGACAATGATAACTGCAAATTTGGATAAACATTAAAATATACCGGGCCATGGGCCAGGCTTGACTGAACAATTCCCATAAGGGATTGTTTCCAATCTAAGTTTCTAGCATCTCTAAGAGCTGCTATAAAACTTTCTGGTAAGCCTTCTAATGTTAAAGGCTTAAATGCTATTTGCACAAGACCTATATGAATAAATTTATATTCTCTTTTATATTTATTTAAATCTTTGTTTGATAATAATTTTATTATCATCTCATCCTTATTTAGAGAAAATGTTTCTTCAGTTGTTTTCACAACTTGTTTTAACCCTAATTTCTCAAAAGTGCCTAATTTATAAATTAGCTTATAATCAATTTTTGGAATTGTCCATTTATTTAATAATTCTAAATTATGAGGGATATCATACTCCTCTTCCATACTGTTTTTAACAGTATCATCTGATTTTAATATGTTCATAATGTATGAACAAAGTAAGTGTTAAAACATCCACATACATAACTTTCTTCTATGGCTTTTAGAGCAACATGGCTCTGATACCAACTAAGTAGGCTATTATTATGATTATTATTATGATTATTATTATGATTATTATTATTATTATTTTTATTATTAAATATTATTATATTAATAATATTATTAATATTATTAATATTATTATTATTATTATTATTATATTATTATGATTATTATTATGATTATTATTATGATTATTATTATGATTATTATTATGATTATTATTATTATTATTATTATTATTATTATTATTATTATTATTATTATTATTATTATTATTGTTATTATTATTGTTATTATTATTGTTATTATTATTATTATTATTATTATTATTATTATTATTATATATTATTATTATTAACTGAGCTATAATACTTTTTTTATCTATGTTTTGGTCTCGAGAACCGAAAAAAAGTAATTTCTTTTTGTGTACGTGTCAATAGAAAATAAAGTCCGTCTACGATTGAACGTAATCATAAACGACCCAAGTTAAATATAAAATATTTCCGTACTTTTTTATACATTTTAAGGTGGAATGGTTTGATTTGCTTCTACGTTTTTAAGTAAATATTGTTCAGCACTGAGTTCGTCAAATACAAAACGTTTACGCGCTTATTTTTGTGTACGGTTGAGTTGATCTACATTTCGACATAAGTTTGTTTAGATATGCGCCGAGTCAAATATGATACGCTTCCATTTACTTTACGTTCCGACGTAAAATTAGTTTGAGGACGAGCCGGCACGGTTATAATTTAACTTTATTACGTCACATACAATGTCGTCACAACGCAC
The DNA here is from genome assembly GCA_024085815.1 of Flaveria linearis. Taxonomy (NCBI): domain Eukaryota; kingdom Viridiplantae; phylum Streptophyta; class Magnoliopsida; order Asterales; family Asteraceae; genus Flaveria; species Flaveria linearis. The sequence continues at coordinate 68,137,470 of CM044011.1, forward strand.
GATGGGTAATAAAACTAGTTTAATCTTATACTTTTAAAATTGAAATAACCCAAAGACCAAAGCAAGTACACCCACATGAGCACATAATTACGTATTCACTTGAGTTCTTATGAAAAAAAGTATTATATATACACAACTGTACTATAAATGTTCTCTGTGTATTAATAACTGGCATCAGGCAGATTCTTGATGCTGCCACCTTGTTAACAAGTCATAAATTTTAATATATTTTTCTTGTTCGTGTGACAACGTAGAGAAGTCATATACGTCATCTTATATAAGTCAAACTGTCAATTTATTTAATAAAAATCAGGCAAATTTGCTTGTATATTTGCGACCGCCTTCCGATATCTAAGCTAAAAACAAAGTTTGAACCGCAAGTTACACAAACTAATTTATTTGACTTTGAGGCAGCGTTACGTTGAAAATAAAAAGATAACAAGAGAGAAAATTAATCTGAACCACAAACGACTGAAAACACTCTTTTGAGAAAAAATCATATCTGACTTAATTTATATATGGCTCGTTATCGGAAAACCTTTCACTCAGACCGTAACCAAATGTTGAGTTACTGGTACAGGTGGTATGTCGCTAATGTGTTCGCCTTCATGGCTTTTGGGTTACGTTGTTGTTGGTAATCTCTAGGTAATTAGTGGCGGATTACCAACGGATTTACTAATTTTCAATTTTATTATTTATTTTTGGGATTGTAGTTGGTTTCATCGTGGATACATAGGTGATAATGTATAGCATATATTTCCATACTAGATGTCTAGATCCATTATCGTTCAAAAAAAATGAAAAAATTTATGCTACTAGTCATAGACTCGTAGTACACTTGTGGTAGTTGGGCCTTATTAGTTTGTGCCCATGAAATCAAAAGAGGATTAAATGTGGACTCATTAATTTGGTGGCCCAAAAGCATGGGGCTGACGGTTTGACGTTAGGAACAATAAGGAACTTGCCTATGAATGGTTTTGTAATTTACTAATTTTATTTTGGAGTAAATTACCATTTGCATCCTTGTGATTTGGTGATTTTAACCATTTGCATCTCTACAGTTTAAAAATCCTCATATACACCCTAACGTTTCATTTTTGTTCCCATTTGCATCCAAATTACTAACGACGTTAAATAATTCAGTTAACTTTTTATAAAATGACCAAATTACCCTTACTCCCCCTCTGCAACTCTTCGAATTACTCGAATTCTGATAACTATAATACACATGAGATGAAGATGATGAATATGAAGATGATGAATATGAAGATAATGGAGGTTGATTCAAGCTAGAACACCTTCGTAAGAGCATCGGATCCTTCGATTTCTCAACCACCTTTTGACCCGAATTCCGCTTCGGATTCAACGCGGATCCGGTTGAATTGCTTCGTGACAAGCTTTTGATCGACAACGATCTCAGCAACCCTTTTGGGCCCTTGATGTTATCCGCACAATTCATACTCGCACTTCGTCGGAACTGCCAGAACGATTGCAATGGCGATTTCTCATGTTCTTGATCCGGATCTCGATCTTCGATCAGTTCTTTGAGTCGCTTCTTTTGTGGGTGTGAATTGGGGGCTTTTGTGTGCGATTTGGGATGTGGGGTGTGGGTGATTTGGGGGTTTTTGATCTGGGTGGGTAGGATTTTGCCCAACGGATCCGGTTGAATTGCTTCGTACCACCACCATCAGGTGCCGTACGTCTCCGGCGCAGTACGTCTCCGGCGCAACTCCGTCGAGGTTATCAACCTCCGGCGATGACGAACACGACGCCGTTTCCCTCTCCTCTCTGAACAGCTTCCCCAACGAATACCGCACCACCGGCGACACTCTCTGAACAGATCGTCGGAGACGGTGGGTGGGGGTACGATGCGGCGGAGGACGGTGGTGGGATGGGATGTTAGGGTTTTGGAAGGTGGAATTAGGGTTTGATGAAATTGGGGGTGGGGAAGACGATGGATTGAAGAATCGTTGTACATTGAATGGTCCTCCACCTGGTTGGGGGGCGGCGGTGGAGGCTGTGTGCGTTGTGGTTGTTCCCACCCAGCCCATGCTCCGATTGCTCCGATTGCAGTCGACCCAGCTCCGATTGCTCCGATTGCAATCGACCCAGCCCCGATTGCAGTCGACCCAGCTCCGATTGCAGTCGACCCAGCTCCGATTGCAGTCGACCCAGCTCCGATTGTACGTTGTTGGTCCCATAAAGCTCGATTCTTGAAGGTGTTTTAGGTACAGAACGAATTGCATATGTGGGTAGAAGAAATAGAGGAAAGAAGGTGGTCCCACGTTTTTTATTTTTTAATTAAAAGGGTAGTTTAGTCTTTTAACAAGAGACTTAACAGAATAATTTAACGTCGTTAGTATTTGGATGCAAATGGGAACAAAAATGAAACGTTAGGGTGTATATGAGGATTTTTAAACTGTAGGGATGCAAATGGTCAAAATCACCAAACCACAAGGATGCAAATGGTAATTTACTCTTTATTTTGGGAAAACTTTACAGAATAGTAAGCAAGTTTTAACAGTGTTTTAATTAGGTTACTCATATTTTATTTATTCTAATCAAGTTATTAAAGTTTTAAAAGTGTTCCAATTGGGTCACTAATACTTTTACTTGTTTCAATCAGGTTATTAAAGTTTTAGGAGTGTTATAATCAGGTGACTCATGTTTTTTTAATTGTTTTAAATAATTCACAATTATTTTGTTAATTTTTTTAAAAACTTCATTTTTTTAAATTTTTTGCAACTTATGAATGACCCAATTAAACAATCCTGAAACTTTAGTGATCTGACTAGGACAAAAATTTTACGAGTGATTGGAACAATAAACTTTATGAGTGACCTAATTAGAACAAATTTAAAACCTGATTACTATTTTATAAAATTACCCCTTTTATTTTATATGATACTAGGGTATAACCCCTTACACAAGTTGCATAAGAAAAATACTAAATATTTATTAATGAAAGTTAGAAACTGTAAAACATCACTTTGATATAAGATATGATTGAAATTACGTATGAATAAGTACTTTGATTATTAACAAAACATCTCTATTATTTCTAAAACTTTTGTTTTGAAAAAGTATTGCTTTTATAAAAGTTCAATTTTTTTTCAATATTTCGCTGTTTAAAATCTCCGGGTTTGTTTTGTAAAATTTTTTATATAAAACTTTTATTTTAACAAAAGAATGATTTAAAATAATTAATTTATTTAAAAAATTTTCGTTGTTTAAAAAAAACATAGTCTTAAGAAAATTTTATTTTTAGAAAAGTGTATTTTATAATCGAAATACTTAGGTTTTATATTGATGAAAATGTCTTTTTAATATTATTAATATTTTTGATTTAAGAATAACTTAGATTTATAATATAGAGAGTGAAAGAGAAAGATTTAAAATTAGTTATTTGATTTTAAATGGAATAAATAGTTTAGGCGGAAAAATAAATAAGAGAGTGAACGTGGAAATGAAATTTGTCAAAAAAGTATAAAATATTATTTAATATAGATATAAATATAGTTATCATCAATCGAAAAATGCAACGTCAATTACGCAAATTAAACAATAAACGTAATTATGCAAGTTACGTAATTAAGCAATTCTCAATCCAAAAGTGCAGCATCGATAATCAATGATAATCTCTAAGATTCCTTGATCACAATTTAATATCGTTAACTATCAAAAACAAAATTGTTTGACCTTGTTAGCTGGTATGAGGTATCTTTAAATTTATTTGTGTTTGATTAATTGTATAGTTGATTAGGATAAAAATAAATCACATGTTCAATCAACAACGGTTCATTAATCAATTGTAGGTTGTTAGGTTCATTAACATATTATATTTGTAATTTGTATTAATTGAACTTGTTGATCATTCGTTAATATTTGTTACTTAGTTGTTTTATATCACACAATTGCTGCTAATCAGTCTGTTCCTACCCTATACATGTTCATACGATGATTAGTTCCTACCAAATAATAATCAAGATTTAAAAGTGTTTTAATTAGGTTATTTATGCGTATTTCACCCAAATTGAATTATTAAACTATCAAATAAGTCATTTCGAAATTTTCTATGTCAACAAAGTAATGAAGGAGAAGATATGGACAATGTTTTCAGAACCGGATCGGACGTCGAACCGGACGCCTTACTGGTTTGGTGGTCGGACCGGATGGACCGGATTTAACTATATTTTAATTATATTTATATATGTAATTAAATATAAGTAATTTATATATGATTTATACATATATTTTATAGTAATATATAAAACTTAACTATATTTGTATATCCGAAGTACTAATTTATGGTTTAACACCCCGTTTTACCCACTAAAATTAAAAAAAAATGAAACCGGTCGGAACCGGCCCGGTTCGCCGGTCCAACCGCCGGTTCGGTTTCAACCGGCCGGTTCAAAGCAACCAAAACGAACCACCCCTGACCGGACCGGACCGGACCAGCCCCGATTCACGGTCGAACCGGTCGGACCGGCCGGTCCGATCCGGTCTCAACAACAATCATATGAGGGTAGGGTTTTCAATATGTGTAATCATGTTTAAAAATTAAAAAAACATGTTAATTATATTAAAAATAAGTTTTTTTACCTAAATTCAACATCACCATTTCCTGTCAGCATTAAAAGGCAAAAAAATATTTTTGTAATTAAAAAAACACGAAAACTGAGTGACTTAATTAAAATATTTTTTTTAAATCTAAGGAACCTAATTGAGATATTTTAAAAAATTATATATGTTACTAATTGCTAACTTGTTTATGCAATATTAGTTGTATCTTTAGCTTTAGTGGTTGTACCCATTTTTAGATTTTTTTAAGAGTAAATTGTCAATTTCTGTGGTTTGGAGTAAATTGTCACTTTCATCCAATAGTTTGATTTCTCGCATATGGGTTCCTGTGGTTTTAAAATCTTGTCATTTTCATCCATCAGTTATCGCCATCCAATATATTCCGTTAAATGAAGGGTAAAAAGGTATTTTTATCCTTATTTTAATTCTCTTCCTTTTTAACATCCATTAAACCCTAGTTTATTATCCCTCCCCTGAAACTTGCAATCAAAATACGAGCATAGCATCGTTCGAGATAAAGATTAAGATCAGCCTTTATTGCTAAAATGGATGAAATATGGAGTGTTTGAGAACCTGATAAATTCTTTGATCCAACCCTTGTTTATGGTGCGTGGTAGTTACAGTTTCTTGATGTATTTAGGGGTGTTCAAAAATATCTGAATCCGAAACCGAATCCGAAATATCCGAAAATCCAAATTCAGATATCCGAAATTTCGGATATCCGAAAATTTAGATTTCCGAACTTCGGATATCCGAAATTTCGGATTCGGATTCGGATAGTGATTTTCAGAATTTTCAGAATTTTCAGATATTTCGGATATCCGAAATATCCGAAATATCCAAATATTTTTATTATAAATATTAAATATTAATTACATATTTCAGATATTTTTAGATATTTAGGACATTTTAATAAAGAACTTCGGATATCCGATAAAAACTTCAATAAAAATTATTACATTTTTATAAAATTTATTAAATAATACAAATTTTATTTGAATTCGGATATCCGAATGGATATCCGAATCCGAATCCGAAATTCGGATATCCAAATTTGGATATCCGAAATTTCGGATTCGGATTCGGATGGTGAAATTCATTATTCGAAATTTTCGGATATCCGAAATTCGGATATCCGAATTTCGAATATCCGAATTTGAACACCCCTAGATGTATTCATACAACAATTTGTGTTAATGTTTGTTCTTTACACTTTCAGGTAATAACCCCAACTTATTTACATTGGAATTCCACCATGGAGGGGAATTGACTAGCTTTCCACAGATGAGTTATGAGAAGGGAAAATTACCTTTGTTGATAAGGTTAGCTCATGATACATATTTTCAATGATAACAATGAATGATATGTTGACATCACTTGGTTATTTAGAAGACGAATTAGATGATTTGAGATACCATTTTAGGGTCCCTGGAGAAGACTTAGATTTTGGGTTAAGACCATTGGGTAATGATGATGATGTTATTAGATTGGTCAAGTATGCTCAAATTAACAAAGTAATTGAAGTCTATATTGAGAATATTAAAACAGTTTCTAACTTTAGACCCAACGTTGATTTAGGATATAACACACAAGTGTATGACAGTGAACTTAATGATGTTGAGGGAAGATATGAGGGAAGTGATAAGGGAAGCGAGGATGATAATGATTCTGTTGACTCTGATTTTATTATAGATGAAGACAATTTAGTTGAAGACATTGATGTAGATTTAGATGAATTTACTGCTGCTGTGGATTATGATTTTAGTGATAAAGTGGAGACAATGCTAGTGAAGAAGATGAATGTGATATTGAAGTTGATTTAGATAATTTCGATAGTCTTAGTGACTCTAGTGATGACACTAAGCTGCAGAAAGCAGTGAGAAGTATAAGAAGAAAAATGAAAATCAAAGGAATCTTTAGATTGCCCTTTCTATATTGGTCAAGCATTTAGTGATAAAGAAGGGATAAAGTTAATGGTCAAAAAGCTTGCAATAGAAAGTAGAAGACATTGTTTATTATTAGAAATGATAACTTAAGGTTTCGGGTGGTGTGTAAGGGAGTAAATCCAAATATGGGTAGTTGTGAAAGTAATGTGGAAGGGACAAAAGAAAAGGGTAGTACTGGGAATTCAAATAAAGGTTGTGGGTCCCAACAAATGGCTTCTTCTTCTTCAGTCTTCCAAGCCTAAAAGTAAAAAATAGAATCCAACTATTACCTGTCCATGGACATTACATATATCAAAGCATATGAAAGAGGGATCTTGGGTGGTTAAAACACTACTAAAGGAGCACCAGTGCCTTCAAACAAGAGATGTTAGTTTATGCACCATTAGTTGGTTGACAAAAGAGATTGAACCAATTGTTGTGGTCCGTCCTAACATCCCATTAAGAGCTCTATAAGATCAACTACAAAGGAAATACCAGGTTCAGATCACAAGTCATAAGATTTTTAGGGCTAAGATGTTTGCAATAGAAAAGGTTCAAGGAGATTATAAGGATCAATATGAGTTACTCAGGGATTATGGTGAAGAATTGATAAGATCTAATCCAGGAACAACTTTTAAGATAGATGTTGAGCCAGAGTGTAATCCAAGCAGTCCTACAAGACAATTTAGAAGGGTTTATATATGGTTAGGTGCTCTAAAGGAAGGGTTTAAAATCAGTGGGAGAGAACTACTTGGGTTAGATGGAAGCTTTATGAAGGGGCCTTTCCCTGGCCAAATTTTAACAGCAGTTGGAGTGGATGCAAACAATGGGATTTATCCTGTTGCTTATGCATTAGTTGAAAGTGAAAACAACAATTACTGGTCTTGGTTTTTAGATTGTCTAGGAGCTGCTCTAGATCTGCCATCAAACTCTAACTTTACTTTTATAAGTTATAGGCAAAAGGTATAATTTTCATTGTACTTTTACAACTTTACATCTAGTAATTTTTGCTTATGTTTAATATTTAGTTGTACTCTAATTTATTTATAACTTTTGTCTTTCCTACATAGGGTTTAATACCTGCACTTGCTAAGGTGTTTCCACTTGCAGAGCATAGATATTATATAAGACATATACATGAGAGCATGAAACAGAAATGCTTTGACAGATCTATTAAGGCAATCTTAACAGAAGACAAGGACCTACATGATTGGTTGAAAGAGATACCACCAAGACATTGGTCAAGGTATCATTTTAGTGGTAAGTTTGTACTAGACATTAGTTAAGTGCAAAATGTGATGTGTCTTTCCTACATTGTTAAACTAATTGTAATATCTAAATTATACTTGTTTCATTTATTGAACTGTTTTGGTATGTATTGATCCTACTTGTGTAATGAATTGAACTAGGTGTTTATGACTTGGGTATTGGGTCTTGGGTCTTTTGGTGTTTGTGTATTGAACTATGTATTGATCCAACTTGTGTATGTATTGATCCAACTTGTGTATTGAACTATGTATTACATCCAACCATTAACATCAAATCTGCAGCAAAAAACATAACATCATACAAACATCCAATAACATCATACATGCAGCCATTAATATAATATTTGCAGCCAAAACATAAACATCTTCAGTAATATAATAACTGGTACATCATGTTTAGTGAAAAAGGAAATACAAAATGAACATCACCCAGCTAATTCCTAAAACAAACTTCAATCTTTTATTTTCCAGTGCTATTGTCTTAGACATTTCTTCATGTCTTCTACTCTCCACTACCATTGTTTTAGTAAGTTCTTCATGCTTGTTTATCAATTTCAGTAAACCGGGTTGTCACACCCCAACCTTGACGGCGGAAACGTCGAGGTGCGAGGGTTAAGATTGTTCACAGCCACATAACGCTATGTTAAAGTATAAAATGCCATTAATCAATTGTTTTCAACCACCACATACATCAATGTCTCAAAATAAATTAAACAAAAACAAGAATTCAATCGTCTTTATTAAACCTAGGTCCATGATCTAGGTTTATGCATTCCTTCAATCATCGCTAAGCTTGCACATTACCTGAAACATGTTGAAAATAAAGCCAACTAACTAGTTGGTGAGTTCTCATGGTTTTAAATACAATAAGTATACAAAATGTGGCAATTCTAGTCAATGGTCACAAGATAGCAAGTATATAGAACATGCATAGTTACAATCAAGCCTCGACTGAATAATATGAATAAGCATGATTAGCTAAGTGTATTTGGTTCCCTAGTGCACAAGCATACGGCTCCTAGGAGTCGGCAATACATCGACTTTAGCACCAAATAGGCTTGTCAGGCCCAAAGATCTAAGACTTCGCTAGGCTAGCAATAGTTAATGATTGCACACGTATGTCACATATCATATATTACTTAACATATCCAAACAACCACGACTATGTAAAGAATTGCACGTGTGTAATAAGTATCAAAGCGTGTATGTGTAAGTTTGTATAAGCAACATGTTTCACCCCGAAAGATGTGAAATAATCATAAAGCGGGGCATAAGAACTCACATGTTTAATAAGGAGACTTGTAGATGTAATAAGAATAACCACGAATAAGATTTCCAACACAAACGTCACAACGCACCTAAACGAAATAAAGTAGCGCGTTATAATTTGTTTGATGATTAATTGTAGGTCTAATATGATTTAATAATTATTCGTATTTATTACATGTTAATAACGTGATCGGTTTAATGAATGGATTATACTTGGTATAATCAATTGTTAGCGCGTAAGAGAATTAATAAATAAAAGTTGATTAAATTGTACGTTAAACCGGTTTATAAGGATGGTATATAATAGTGATTTAGCTATTATAAGGAACTATATATATATTTATAGGTATAAGTAATTAAACAATTTAATTGTTTGAATTTATACATATAAATATATATACTAAACAATTATGATATTGTGTATAACAATCAATATAAATGATTTAGCTATTTAAAAGAACTATATAAATATATATATATATATATATATAGGTATAAATAATTAAACAAGTTAATTGTTTGAATATATATGTAGATATACATACTAAACAATTATAATATCATGATTTAGTTATTAAAAGAACTATATATAATATATTTATATAGGTATAAGTAATTAAACAATTTAATTATTTAAAATATATATATACATACACAAGTATTATGTTTACTAATTTCTTTTGTATTTTTAAAACTAAAATTATGTATTTATAAATACAAAAGTATTTTATAAAAATTAATTTGGTCACAAATTTATTAAACAAAAGTAAGAAAATAAATCTGCATCTTATAAAATAAATTTTAGAAATTTTCAGAATTTAAAAAGGTTAATTAAATAAAAAGAAATGAATAAAAGTAAAAAAAATTGCAAAAGAAAAAGAAAAGAAGGAAAAGGGGCTGCCCGGGGTCGAACCCGGGGCTCCCCTGGAATCATGGAGCGCAGGAACCAGTGAACCAGGGCCAAGGCCTTGGTTTCACTTGGTTTGTTTTAGTTTTAAACCCAATCTCCAATGTTTCCCCCAATTCTAATGAACCCTAGGTTCAACAGATTCGAAATTGACCTCCGATTCGATGTTAAACACCCAAATCATCATGGGGCTTTTGATCCATGGACCAAATCGAGTCAATAACAGGTTCTAATTACCTGTTTTGATGAAGTTCCGATTGGTCTTAAGATCGACTTTAGCTTCGGGTGTTCCCGAATTAGGGTTTTTTGATCGAGAGGGTTTTTGGTGAAATTGAGGGTTAGGGGTGTTTAAGAACTTCAAATGAGTTGAACGCCCCTAATTTATAAGCTTGATTTCATGGTTTACGGGCGTAACGCGTTTGATTTTAAAACCGCGTATATACTTTCAAATTTTGAGAGATTCGAACTGTAATCGCGTAATTAAAATTGATTGATTGATTGTTTCGACCGCGTTTTAAGTTTAGAATGATTTAATTTGACTTAATTCGTGTATCTGGACGGAATTCGAGTTGGAGTTCATCACGGTTTTGATTCGGTTTTGATTTGGCAAGTGGAACGAACGGGAATTTCAAATTGGATTGAGTCTCGAGTTCGAAACAGGGGCCGAGAGTGTTGGGGTTTAATTTGGGGGTCAAATCGGTTTTACAATGAGTTTTTGAAGCTTGCCGGAGCTCGGCCGGAGCTCCGGCCAAGTTCACCGGAAAAACGGGGGGGGAGGTGGGTTTATTTTATTAAATTACACAAATGGTCCCTGCTCTTTCAAATCTTATTATTTCATGAATTGAACTTTTATTTAAAGTTTATGAAATGACATAATGGCCCCCTGCACTTTAATTTATTATTATTATTATTATTATTATTATTATTATTATTATTATTATTATTATTATTATTATTATTATTATTATTATTATTATTATTATTATTATTATTATTATTATTATTATTATTATCATTATTATTATTATTATTATTATTATTATTATTATTATTATCTATCATTATTATTGTTAGTATTATTATATGTATAAAAGAGATTTACTAAATATGCTATAAAATGGCATAATAAAATGAAAAATACAGGATGTTACAGTCTCCCCAACTTAAAAGAATTTCGTCCCGAAATTAAGAATCAAAAAGGGTTACAAGAATAAGTAAGGGTAAGTCTTCTTCATATGTTCTTCACGCTCCCAAGTGAATTCCGCTCCTCGTTTATTCTCCCATCGAACCTTTACGATTGGGGTCGTAGAGGTCCTAGTCTTCTTCATAATGCGATCCATGATTTCGACGGGTTTTTCAACGAAGTGTAGTGACTCGTCGATCTGAATGTCTTCCAATGGCACATGCAAATTATCGTCGGCCAGACACTTCCTCAGATTCGAGACGTGGAAGACAGGGTGAATTCCACTAAGGTCGGAGGGTAGTTCTAGTTTGTAGGCCACTTTCCCGATCCTTTTCAAAACCTTGAAAGGCCCTACAAACCTAGGAGCTAACTTGCCTTTCCTTCCAAAGCGAACCACACCCTTCCACGGTGAGACCTTGAGAAGGACCATCTCCCCAACTTGGAATTCCAGTGGCTTTCGACGTTTATCAGCGTAGCTTTTCTGTCGACTCCTTGCCACTTCCAGGTTCTTGCGGATGATAGGCGACTTTATCGGTCGTCTCTTGTATGAGCTCGGGACCGGTAATAAGATTCTCGCCAACGTCGGTCCAGCAGATTGGTGAACGACACTTACGACCGTAAAGTGCTTCGAACGGTGCCATTTGGATGCTTGAGTGGTAACTGTTGTTGTAGGAGAATTCTGCGAGCGGTAGGTGCGTATCCCAGTCGCCCCCAAAATCAAGGACACAGAGACGTAACAGGTCTTCCAGGGTTTGGATCGTCCGCTCGGTTTGGCCATCGGTTTGGGGATGGTAAGCCGTGCTTAAATCCAATTGTGTACCCAGAAGTTCTTGCATAGTAGACCAAAAGTGGGAAGTGAATCGAGCGTCTCGGTCGGATATAATATGAAGAGGCACACCATGACGGCTTACGATCTCGTCGATGTAAATCCGGGCTAACCTTGATGTCTTATATGTGTCACGTATGGGTATGAAATGTGCCGACTTAGTCAATCGGTCGACGATTACCCATATGCTATCATGCCCGCGAGATGTCCGAGGTAACTTGGTTATGAAATCCATGGATATATGTTCCCACTTCCACATGGGAATTTCGGGTTGTTCGAGTAATCCACTTGGACGTTGATGCTCCGCTTTAACCTTCGTGCATGTAAGGCACTTAGCAACATAGGTTGCTATGTCTCGTTTCATTCCGGGCCACCAATATTGACTCCGTAAGTCCATGTACATCTTATCGGAGCCCGGGTGAATAGAATAACGAGTCCGATGTGCTTCGTTCATGATAGAAGCCCGAAGGTTATTGCGTTTGGGGATCCAGATTCGGTTTGCGAAATACATTAGCCCATTGGTTCTTGTTTCTAATTGGGCTAAGAGATTTGGCTCGAGCTCTTCCTTCATACTCCCTTCGGTTTGCACCGCTTGCTGTGCTTCTCGAATACTCGCCTCGATGTCACAATCGATCCTTAAGTTCTGCAATAACACCGTAGCATTGTTGACATCGAGTCGGACTTCAGTATCAAACTCTCCCAATGTATCGAACCATTGGCGTCGGTCGCGAATCTCTTGAACGGAAACCATCTTTTGATGCGTCTTTCGACTCAATGCATCGGCTACGACATTTGCCTTGCCGGGATGGTAGCGGATATCACAATCGTAGTCGCTAATTAGTTCCACCCAACGACGTTGCCTCATATTGAGGTCCTTCTGATTGAAAACGTGTTGGAGGCTCTTGTGGTCCGTGTAGACTATACATTGCGTGCCGTATAGATAGTGTCTCCAGATTTTCAAAGCAAAGACCACCGCTCCGAGCTCGAGATCGTGCGTCGTATAATTTACCTCGTGAACCTTCAATTGTCTCGAGGCATATGCGATGACCTTTCCCCGTTGCATGAGAACACAACCAAGGCCTTGTTTCGACGCATCGCAGTATACCGTGAAGTCGTCATTTCCATCCGGTAGCGTCAGAATAGGGGCATTGCACAACTTGTGCTTCAATGTCTCAAACGCCTCTTCTTGCTCGCTTTCCACTCGAAAGGCTTGTTCTTCTGAGTCAAGGACGTGAGTGGCTTTGCGATTTTTGAGAAGTTGGCAATAAATCGCCGGTAATACCCGGCTAGACCAAGAAACGATCGAACTTCCGTCGGAGTTGTGGGAGCACTCCAATTCTTTACGGCTTCAACCTTCGCAGGGTCGACGTGAATTCCTTGACTATTCACAACGTGCCCTAAGAACTGTACTTCTTCAAGCCAAAACTCACATTTCGAGAATTTCGCGTACAGTTGTTCCTTCTTCAACAGTTCGAGGATTTGACGGAGATGAAGTTCATGATCGGAGCGAGACTTGGAATAAATAAGAATGTCGTCAATGAAAACGATGACGAACTTGTCTAGGTATGGCTTGCACACCCGATTCATAAGATCCATGAAGACCGCTGGAGCATTGGTTAAGCCGAAAGGCATAACCATGAACTCGTAATGCCCATACCGGGTGCGGAATGCAGTCTTTGGGATATCGTCGTCGTGGACTCGCAGTTGATGATAACCCGAACGCAAGTCGATTTTTGAAAAGATTGCAGCTCCTTGAAGTTGGTCGAAAAGATCGTCGATACGAGGAAGAGGATACCGGTTCTTGATAGTCAACTTGTTGAGCTCCCGGTAATCGATACACATGCGGAAAGACCCATCTTTCTTCTTCACAAATAAGACAGGTGCACCCCAAGGAGAAGAACTAGGGCGGATAAACCCCTTCTCGGATAATTCCTGGAGTTGGCTAGAGAGTTCTTGCATTTCCGATGGTGCGAGTCGGTAAGGTGATTTAGCCGCGGGGCTTGCTCCCGGAATCAAGTCGATTTTAAATTCTACTTCGCGTACGGGAGGTAACCCGCTAAGATCATCGGGAAAGACCTCAGGGAATTCTCGTACAACTGGAACATCTTTGAGTTCCTTCTCCTTGGTTTTGGTGTTGACTACATAGGCCAAGAATGCCGGATAACTCTTACTTAGGCATTTCTGAGCCTTAGTACATGACATAAGCTTGAGTCCTTTGGAGGCCCGTTCACCGAACACCTTCAACGTGTCCCCGGAGGGTAAGGGCATGCGAATGCACTTCTCGAAACAAATGATCTCGGCATGGTTCTTAGATAACCAATCCATGCCAATAATGACGTCGAAACTCCCGAGTTTCATAGGAATAAGGTCGATAAGAAACTTATGGTCATCGAGACACAATAGACAATCGCGGATAACCACGTCGACGGTGATGGGTTCTCCATCAGCAACTTCGACGGTGAGAGGTCTCTCTAGATTTGAGCGAGGTTTAGAAAGTGTCGGCTCGAACTCTAAGGAAACGAAACTTCTATCGGCGCCCGAATCAAATAATACGTATGCATAGGTGTCATTAATAAGAAACATACCTGTATAGGTTTTAAAGGCACTTAAGGACACAAGTAAGGAATTTTAAGAGAAATTCTATAGGGATAGGGTTGCAATTTTTACGTACCGTTCACCACCTCGTTGTTCGCCTGGCTTGGTTCGCGTTGATGTTGAAAGCACGTCCACGAGCTTGTGGAACATTGCCCACAAGACGAGGGCACTGGGGTCGGTAGTGACCTGGTTCTCCACAGTTGTAGCAGACCCGATTTGTTTCCGTCACTGCGTTCCCCAATGCTCGGCGACACGTTGCCACAAGGTGCCCGTACTTGCCACATAGTGTGCAGATGCGACACGGAAGATTGCCCGGGTGGTGATACCTACACGTGTTACACATAGGTAGAGGGCCCGCATAAGCCCTTGCCACGGGCACTTGTGCTGCCGGTGTAGCCCCGGTAGTACACTGTCTTTGGGGCGGTTTAGGAGCAGCCACGGCATAGTTCCGTGCCGGTACAAACTTCCGTTTCTTGTTATCAGGCTTGACCTCCTTGACCTCCTCGGGGGTCGTCTTCTCAGTCTTCTTGGCACCCTTTGCAGACATGGTGCCCGCTCGGATGTGGTTCTCCGTCAATTGGGCAGTGATGGTGATAGCTTCTTCCAAGGTTGCGGGCCGGCTACCCACAACGGCATCCTGAATCTGAGGCGGCACACCCTTAATAAATTTTTCCACGTTTCGGGAAACAGTATCCACCATGTGTGGCAGCAGTATGCTTAGTTCATGATGACGGGTAGAATACGCCAGATGGTTCCCGCCATCCTGTTTCAAATTCCAGAATTCCTCCTCCAGTTTCTGGATTTCACTCCTCGGGCAAAACTTGGCTATGGCTATGTTTTTGAATTCCTCCCAAGTTAAAGCCAAGATTGCATCGGGGCCTCGGTTCCTCTTTTCACTGTTCCACCACGTTAAGGCCCGTTGCTGCAGCATACTGGTGGCATACCTTACTTTGAGTGCTTCGGGGCACTCACAGTTGACGAAGGTGTTCTCCATCCCTTCAAACCACTCTAAGAGACCGGTGGCACCTTCCTTGCCACTATAACTGGGAGGCTTGCATGAACTGAAATGCTTGAAGGTGCAAGACTGGGTGTTACGCCGTTGGTTTGCACTATTCTCCCCTTGACCATTGCTATTGTTCGTGACGTTTGCGATCATAGTGCTGCTGAGTTCAGCCACCATGGTCGGGATGACCGCAGCCATTTGCCGGCAATCATGGCAGCAAGCTTACGGCCGGATCTTCCTCGGTTTCCGTGAAAACGAGACATGCTGGAAAAATACAAATTGGGTTAGGATCGGTTAAAGGATAATATGGGTAGGCAATTAAGGTAAGGATCATAAATTATACAGAATGATTCCATTTGGTGACGCATCACCATTTGGAAACGTTGACACGTCAAGATGAATTGACCCATTCGCCTCAGAAACTCGTGTATGTTGGTCATAGTTTATCACTCATCCCGGAAATCCCCAGGTAGCGTAACGGTTCCCTCAATGAGATTTATACGTATACGCTTGCCTTAGCCCGAGGGCCTTTTGCCAGAAAATCCAGAATACAGGTGTCTATGTACCACACAAGTTCTTTGGTTTATGAAATCAAAATCTTGATGGGATATTTACAAGATTAGACATAAAGTCTAAAGAATTCCTATCAATAGATTCTACTTGGAGACGAGAATAAGTTTAAGAAATAGTAACTGTCGGGGAGAATTTACGTTTAAGATAAGTCTAGGGGAGACGGGTAACAATATGTAATCATGTAGAAAGGCACCTATGCTAAGGCATCACATTGCACATAATGAGGCATAGCGTTAGGCAGCATGCAAACAATAAGTATGTATTCATAAGAATACTATTCTATAAGGATCATGCATAAACTATAGTCTAGGTCACCATTTCTAACAACCTAAATCCCTATAGTTATGGGCTCTGATACCAATCTGTCACACCCCAACCTTGACGGCGGAAACGTCGAGGTGCGAGGGTTAAGATTGTTCACAGCCACATAACGCTATGTTAAAGTATAAAATGCCATTAATCAATTGTTTTCAACCACCACATACATCAATGTCTCAAAATAAATTAAACAAAAACAAGAATTCAATCGTCTTTATTAAACCTAGGTCCATGATCTAGGTTTATGCATTCCTTCAATCATCGCTAAGCTTGCACATTACCTGAAACATGTTGAAAATAAAGCCAACTAACTAGTTGGTGAGTTCTCATGGTTTTAAATACAATAAGTATACAAAATGTGGCAATTCTAGTCAATGGTCACAAGATAGCAAGTATATAGAACATGCATAGTTACAATCAAGCCTCGACTGAATAATATGAATAAGCATGATTAGCTAAGTGTATTTGGTTCCCTAGTGCACAAGCATACGGCTCCTAGGAGTCGGCAATACATCGACTTTAGCACCAAATAGGCTTGTCAGGCCCAAAGATCTAAGACTTCGCTAGGCTAGCAATAGTTAATGATTGCACACGTATGTCACATATCATATATTACTTAACATATCCAAACAACCACGACTATGTAAAGAATTGCACGTGTGTAATAAGTATCAAAGCGTGTATGTGTAAGTTTGTATAAGCAACATGTTTCACCCCGAAAGATGTGAAATAATCATAAAGCGGGGCATAAGAACTCACATGTTTAATAAGGAGACTTGTAGATGTAATAAGAATAACCACGAATAAGATTTCCAACACAAACGTCACAACGCACCTAAACGAAATAAAGTAGCGCGTTATAATTTGTTTGATGATTAATTGTAGGTCTAATATGATTTAATAATTATTCGTATTTATTACATGTTAATAACGTGATCGGTTAATGAATGGATTATACTTGGTATAATCAATTGTTAGCGCGTAAGAGAATTAATAAATAAAAGTTGATTAAATTGTACGTTAACCGGTTTATAAGGATGGTATATAATAGTGATTTAGCTATTATAAGGAACTATATATATATTTATAGGTATAAGTAATTAAACAATTTAATTGTTTGAATTTATACATATAAATATATATACTAAACAATTATGATATTGTGTATAACAATCAATATAAATGATTTAGCTATTTAAAAGAACTATATAAATATATATATATATATATATATATAGGTATAAATAATTAAACAAGTTAATTGTTTGAATATATATGTAGATATACATACTAAACAATTATAATATCATGATTTAGTTATTAAAAGAACTATATATAATATATTTATATAGGTATAAGTATTAAACAATTTAATTATTTAAAAATATATATATACATACACAAGTATTATGTTTACTAATTTCTTTTGTATTTTTAAAACTAAAATTATGTATTTATAAATACAAAAGTATTTTATAAAAATTAATTTGGTCACAAATTTATTAAACAAAAGTAAGAAAATAAATCTGCATCTTATAAAATAAATTTTAGAAATTTTCAGAATTTAAAAGGTTAATTAAATAAAAAGAAATGAATAAAAGTAAAAAAAATTGCAAAAGAAAAGAAAAGAAGGAAAAGGGGCTGCCCGGGGTCGAACCCGGGGCTCCCCTGGAATCATGGAGCGCAGGAACCAGTGAACCAGGGCCAAGGCCTTGGTTTCACTTGGTTTGTTTTAGTTTTAAACCCAATCTCCAATGTTTCCCCCAATTCTAATGAACCCTAGGTTCAACAGATTCGAAATTGACCTCCGATTCGATGTTAAACACCCAAATCATCATGGGGCTTTTGATCCATGGACCAAATCGAGTCAATAACAGGTTCTAATTACCTGTTTTGATGAAGTTCCGATTGGTCTTAAGATCGACTTTAGCTTCGGGTGTTCCCGAATTAGGGTTTTTTGATCGAGAGGGTTTTTGGTGAAATTGAGGGTTAGGGGTGTTTAAGAACTTCAAAATGAGTTGAACGCCCCTAATTTATAAGCTTGATTTCATGGTTTACGGGCGTAACGCGTTTGATTTTGAAACCGCGTATATACTTTCAAATTTTGAGAGATTCGAACTGTAATCGCGTAATTAAAATTGATTGATTGATTGTTTCGACCGCGTTTTAAGTTTAGAATGATTTAATTTGACTTAATTCGTGTATCTGGACGGAATTCGAGTTGGAGTTCATCACGGTTTGATTCGGTTTTGATTTGGCAAGTGGAACGAGCGGGAATTTCAAATTGGATTGAGTCTCGAGTTCGAAACAGGGGCCGAGAGTGTTGGGGGTTTAATTTGGGGGTCAAATCGGTTTTACAATGAGTTTTTGAAGCTTGCCGGAGCTCGGCCGGAGCTCCGGCCAAGTTCACCGGAAAAACGGGGGGGAGGTGGGTTTATTTTATTAAATTACACAAATGGTCCCTGCTCTTTCAAATCTTATTATTTCATGAATTGAACTTTTATTTAAAGTTTATGAAATGACATAATGGCCCCCTGCACTTTAATTCATTATTATTATTATTATTATTATATTATTATTATTATTATTATTATTATTATTATTATATTATTATTTATTATTATCATTATTATTATTATTATTATTATTATTATTATTATTATTATTATCATTATTATTATTATTATTATTATTATTATTATCTATCATTATTATTGTTAGTATTATTATATGTATAAAAAGAGATTTACTAAATATGCTATAAAATGGCATAATAAAATGAAAAATACAGGATGTTACACGGGTATCACTTGAACAACCCTTTGGCACAATGGGGTATCAGCCCAACCTACAAACCCGCAACTACCTCCCTGTCTGTTGCAGCAATAAAACCTACGACCGGGGTTTAAAGACGTCCATGATGTGCGAATTATGGTTTGCGATCCACATTTTGAGCAAAGCACCATTTTGAGGTGATATCGCCTGCTGAAGTTTGAGTCAAATGTGAATTCGTTTTCTTTAAAATTAGGGTTCATGTGATTTTAAAAGGGGAAACATTAATCAGCTTAATAAAAAAAGGAATATAAAACATATAACTAAAATGACCTTTTTACCCTTCATTTAACGGAATATATTAGATGGAGTTAACTGAGTGGATGAAAATGACAAGATTTTAAAACCACAGGGACCCATATGCGAGAAATCAAACTATTGGATGAAAGTGGCAATTTACTCCAAACCACAGGGACGAAAATGGCAATTTACTCTTTTTTTAATCTTTAGAGTTAATCTCGGTTTTGGTCCCTGTGTTTTGCAAATTGACTCCACATGAGTACTAACGTTTATTTTGTCTCCATTTGAGTACCAAATTTTAAAAAAGTTGTCTGTTTCAGTCCTTTTGACTAACGGTGTTAACATTTTCTGTTAGATTTTTAAAAAAGACCAAAATACCCCTAAGGGTTATAAAAATATCACCATCTTCACCACACACCACATACCACTACCACCACCACACACCACCGCCACCACACACCACCGCCACCACACACCACCGCCGACACACTCCACCGAGATAACAGAGTAATAGGACACAAACTCCGAGCATAACCGCTGCCGCAACTGCTGCTCCTCTTAAACCCCCAAAACGACTTCGAATTTTTGCCGGAGATCCTCGTCGTCCGGCGGTGATATCGCCGGTGATCATGACTTTTCGTTCTTCAGTCGCGGTGGAGGCGTCGTCGCCGGCGTACGCTTATACGTGTCGCTTTTGGATTTAACCTCCGTCGGGAGGATTTTACCGTCGGAGAAAAGCTCGTCCGCCATGGACGCGTGGTGGAGATCGGAGTTTTCCTGCACGCAGAAGTTGAAATCGACTCTAGAAGACGATGAAAACGATCGGAGAAGCTGTTCCACCGAAACAGTGTCGGATTGTGAGAGATCATACGAGAATGAAATCCTAGGGCTCGTCGTCACACACCACCGGAGTTATCAGAGTAGAGATCTATCGCCATTTCGTACCAAATTAACGTCAAATTGTGATTGAAATCAAAGTCTAAAGCGATTGATTGTTACAATGATTCAATGACTGAAGATGAACAAGAATTTGATCCACTAAATCAAGTAATTTGGATCATCAATTGGTTTTCTTTAGGTATCTTGATGATGAAGGTAACAGAGGTTAGCACTTTTAAGGGGGAAACGAACCAACTTCATTTGTGAGTACTGTTATTAAGACGTGGGGAAGATGACTCTCAACAGTCAACATATGGAAATGAATTGATGATCCAAATTACTCAGTCCGAATCAGGGTTCTGCTCAAAATTCGCAGAAGATGTCACACCCCAACCGATGGCGGAATCATCGGGGCGAACTAATGGGAATTGATTGTTCATAGCACATGGAACTAAATAAACCGAAATGACATTAAACGTCACATTCATTAAAGATTGCCAATACAATTTAAATAATAAATCCAAATAGCATAATAATAATTGTCTTTTATTTTGACTAAGTCCGAGTCCTAGATGAGCATGTAGAAGTCCACTAACTTGCTTAACCTGAAATCATGTGAAAAGTAACGAGTCAGCTATAAATTAGCCGGTGAGTAATCACAGTTTTGATATACATATATATAGGTTGATCAAATGATTGAATAATTCAATTCTCATGGCAATGTCAAGACTTATAGTATAATAATGTAGCATAAAAGACAAATCAACACAATTAATCCAATTGACTAAACTGACTTGATCCGCAGACGAAGTCGTGATAGAATATGTGAATCCGGTTTCAATCACCACTCGAATATTCAAATGGGGTGGGTTGTCAAACCAATAGATCTATCATCGTTACCGTTGTTGTATGAGTTACTAATTGTGTTATCATCCAATTTATCTAATTATGAGTGCATTATTACAAGCAAATACATAGCATGTAAAGAATTGAATTTATAAATGAAATAAAATGTAATAACAATGTTTGATTATAGTGTCACATGATTTTCCCAAAATATAAACACATAAAAATAGGCATTGAATACTCACTTGGTCAATGGATACAAAGTTGACGATTATTAAGAATATAGCAAGCAATGTTCCAATGTAATGCTTCACAATGCACCTAAGAATATAAATATATTTAGAAGGTTTAAATTGATAATAAGTTTAATGTTTAAATGTGAACTATGGTTTTAGGTGGAATTTGGGGATTTTTATAAGTAATTTAAATATTTTAAGAAAGAGTTTACCACTTATGTGTTTTAATAGAAGGCAAATAATATATACTATTTATACATCTTTTTGTATATAGAAATACAAAGGATAAACTATTTGTAATGAAATTTAGTTACAAATTGGAATAAGCTTTCGTATATATTTTTTAAAAAAATCATCATTTATAATATATGTGGATATCGTTGAACAAATATTTTAGTGATTTAAACCACCATTTAAAGTCTATTTTATAAGAAAATAAACTGAATATATTATTTATCTAAACTATTTAATAAAATATTAAAATATTTTATTAAATAAATTTATAGAAAATAATATGGTGTCAAAAAAAATATTTAAAGTTTACAAAAATCATTTTTATATTTTTCTAGAATTTTCTATAATTATTTTAAGGCTGAAAAAGCCTTAAAAAATATATGGGGGTGCCCGGGTTCGAACCCGGGACCTCCAAGACAGAATGCAAGTGGAGAACCAGTGAACCAGGCATACAGCCGCGATGTGGATCTGTTTTTAATTCTTTAAAAACAGATTTAAAGAAACTCCCCCAAATCCATATGAACCCTAGTTCGAAATCGGTTCAATTGAAGCTCGATTCGATATCGTTGATTGAATTAACCATGGGGCTTTTGTTTCCCATTTAGAACCGAGTGTGTGTGTGTTTAATTACCTGAAATGGTGACGAGATCGGTAGGATTGAGTCGGGGTGTTCGCGGCTTGAGGATGATCTTGAATCGATGGATTTGAGTGTGTTTTCGATCGAATTGAAGTGACGGAGAGTTTTGAGGGTGCGATTTGGGGGTTTGCCCTCTATTATCTGGGGGTAATTTGATGTTAAAGGATGCGTACGAGTTCACACTCTTTATCGAACTTTCGGGTTGATTATGTGTGTGATTACGCACGATTTAAGTTAAATTGATGCTTTGATTATGATTAGCATTATGTTTACGCGTTCCAGGTTAGCTAATTGCATCAATTAATCGCGTTTCCATTTGAGTTTGATTCGGTTCTAAATGGGGTAGTCGGGATTGATTGAAACCGCGTAATTGGGGTTGATTTTCGAATGGTAAGGATGTCATAGACTCGAATCAGTCACGCGAGATTGGTGGGGGGGTTTGATTGGATTGAAAACGCGTTATTTGGGGTGTGAGTGTTCGCCGGAGAACGGCCGGAAAAGTGGCCGGAGGTGGGGGTGGGGTAGACGGGTTGGGTGATGGGTTTTAAAGTGTTTTTACACTTTGCCCCCCTGAGGTTTATGTGGTTATCATTTTATATCAAAGTTTTAAAATAAGTTTTTAAATATTGCATTTTCAACCCAAACTTAATGGGATTAAATACTAGATTTATTATTATTATTATTTATTATTTATTATATTTTTTTATTAAATCTTTGAAAACCTCATAAATATTAAAAAAATATTTTATTTATTTTCAAATTTGATAACTAAGCTTCATAATTACTAATATAACTTTATCAATTTATAAGGATATATTTATAACTATATGATTATTATTTGAATTAAATGACAACATTAATATGTTTTCAACAAATAAAATAAATTTCATTTACTAACATAAACGAGTTCGGGTTACAAGTTGGAATGGGTCGAATGTTACAGTCTCCCCTACTTTAGGAAATTTCGTCCCGAAATTTGTTCACAAGGAGGCCGAAACGAAAAGATGAGGATACTTGGATTTCATTTGGTCTTCACGTTCCCAAGTGAACTCTGGCCCATGTTTAGACTCCCAACGAACCTTGACAATCGGTATTCGGTTGCGTTTGAGTTGCTTGACTTCACGATCCATAATTCCACAGGTTTCTCAATAAAGTGCATAGATTCATCAATCTAAACTTCATTGAGTGGAATGTGGAGATTTTCATCGGCGAGGCATCTCTTGAGGTTTGAAACATGAAACGTCGGATGCACGTTACTAAGTTCTTGGGGTAGTTCAAGCTTGTAGGCCACTTTCCCAATTCGCTCGAGCACTTTAAATGGACCCACGTAACGAGGTGCTAGCTTCCCTTTCTTTCCAAAGCGAATCACTCCCTTCCAAGGTGATACCTTAAGAAGTACGATATCACCGACATTGTATTCCATGGGTCTTCGTCCTTTGTCAGCATAATGCTTTTGACGATTTCTAGCAGCAAGCAAGTTATCGCGAATCTTAAGAATTTTATCAGTGGATTCTTGGATCAGTTCTGGGCCAGTAATTTGTGCTTCGCCAACCTCAAACCAGCAGATAAGGGTATTGGCATTTGCGTCCATAGAAGGCTTCAAACGGCACCATCTTGATGCTGGTGTGGTAACTGTTGTTATACGAGAATTCGATCAACAGAAGGTGAGAATCCCAGGAGCCATTGAAATCGATGGCACAAGCTCGGAGCATATCCTATAGAGTTTGTATCGTCCTTTCAGTTTGACCATCGGTCTGGGGATGATAAGCTGTGCTGAGGTTGAGTTGGGTCCCTAAGGACAATTGGAGGCTTTGCCAGAAACGAGAGGTGAATCGACCATCGCGATCGGAAATGATGTTCAATGGCACACCATGTCGGCTGATTATCTCATTGATATAGATACGAGCCAGTTTATCAACTCGATAATCTTCCCGAATTGGAATGAAATGTGCCGACTTAGTCAAACGGTCAACGATGACCCAGATGCTATCATGACCACTCGAAGTACGAGGTAACTTAGTGATGAAGTCTATAGATATGTTTTCCCACTTCCACACAGGCACTTCGGGTTGAACAAGTAATCTAGAAGGACGTTGATGTTCGGCTTTGACCTTTGAACAGGTGAGGCATTTGGACACGTACAAAGCTATGTCCTTCTTCATGCCAGGCCACCAATATTGGTTACGGAGGTTCATGAACATTTTATCCGCACCGGGATGAATGGAATAACGAGTTTTATGAGCCTCACTCATGATGAGGGTCCGGAGGTTATCACGGTTGGGAATCCAAAGACGACTTAGAAAGTACAATAAACCATCGGGTTTTGTTTCCAATTGTAGTTCAGCGCCGCATGACATCTCATCATACATATTGCCTTCGGTGACTGACTCATGTTGGGCTTGGAGAACGCGAGTCTTAAGGTCGGTTTGATTAGTAACGCTTTGAAGCATAACATAATCCTTGCGACTCAATGCGTCAGCTACGACATTCGCCTTTCCTGGATGGTAACGTATCTCACAGTCGTAATCGTTAAGTAATTCAACCCAACGTCGTTGCCTCATGTTTAATTCCTTTTGATTGAAAATGTGCTGGAGACTCTTATGATCAGTGAATACAACACACTTGGTGCCATAAAGATAGTGTCTCCAGATTTTGAGTGCGAAAAGAACAGCACCCAATTCGAGATCATGAGTTGTGTAATTCTTCTCGTGGATCTTGAGCTGCCTTGAGGCATATGCTATGACCTTACCTCGTTGCATAAGAACACAACCGAGACCTTGCTTCGAAGCATCACAATAGACAACGAAGTCGTCATTCCCATCGGGAGAGTCAAGATTGGAGCATTACACAACTTTTGCTTGAGGGTTTGAAAAGCTTTCTCTTGCTCTGGTCCCCACAAGAAATTCTTGTCCTTATGAGTCGAGGCGGTGAGAGGCACAGCGATCTTTGAGAAATTTGGAATGAAGCGACGGTAGTAACCGGCTAGGCCAAGGAAGGAACGGATCTCGGTGGGAGTTTTAGGTTCTACCCAATTCTTCACTGCTTCAATCTTTGCAGGATCCACGTGAATTCCTTTATCGTTTACGATATGACCAAGGAATTGAACTTCCTTAAGCCAAAATTCGCACTTCGAGAATTTTGCATAAAGCTTCTCCTCTTTCAGAAGTTCAAGGATCAAACAAAGATGATGTTCGTGATCGGATTTGGATTTTGAA
Organism: Flaveria linearis; assembly: GCA_024085815.1. Lineage (NCBI taxonomy): Eukaryota > Viridiplantae > Streptophyta > Magnoliopsida > Asterales > Asteraceae > Flaveria > Flaveria linearis. Next base: position 68,163,040 of record CM044011.1, read on the forward strand.
TAAATCAAAATGTCGTCAATGAAGACAATTATGAATTTGTCTAAATATGGCTTGCACACGCGGTTCATCAAATCCATGAACACAGCAGGTGCATTGGTTAGCCCAAATGGCATTACTGTAAACTCGTAATGGCCATATCTCGTGCGAAAGGCTGTCTTAGGAATATCATCATCGTGCACTCGTAACTGATGATAGCCTGAACGAAGGTCGATCTTGGAGAAATGAGAGGCTCCTTGAAGCTGATCAAACAAATCGTCGATCCTTGGTAGGGGATACCGGTTTTTGACAGTAAGCTTATTAAGCTCCCGGTAGTCGATGCACATACGGAATGAGCCATCCTTCTTCTTCACAAACAAAACTGGGGCTCCCCAAAGTGAGGAACTTGGTCGAATAAAGCCTTTATCGGAGAGCTCTTGAAGTTGGCTAGCAAGCTCTTGCATCTCAGACGGTGCAAGTCGATAGGGAGATTTTGCTACGGGAGTTGCGCCAGGTACAAGGTCGATCCTGAATTCAACTTGACGAACGGAGGAAGACCGGTTAAGTCTTCGGGAAAGACTTCAGGGAATTCTCGAATGATCGGAATATCCTCAATCTTCCTAGATTTCTCATCCGCTTTCACGATATGGGCTAAGAAAGCCAAGTAATGCTTGCGGAGGTACTTTTGGGCTTTGGTACAAGACATGAGTTTAAGCCCTTTGGAAGGCTTTTCCCTGTAAATATTTAGGACGCTTCCGGATGCGCGAGGGATCCGGATGATTTTCTCGAAACAGACAACCTCAGCATGGTTCCTCGATAACCAATCCATGCCTATAATGACGTCAAAGCTCCCAAGTTGCATCGGTATAAGATCGATAGGGAATTCGTGCTCGCTAAGTGTAAGGGTACAATTCAGAATGATAGAATCAATCGTGACGGGTTTTCCATCAGCTATCTCTACTGTAAACGGTTTCCCTAACTTAGTTCGGGTGTTAACAAGAAAGGGCTCAAATTCTAAGGATACAAAACTTTTATCGGCCTCGGTATCAAATAATATTGAAGCATATTGGTGATCGATTAGGAACGTACCATTCACCACATCATGGTGGCTTGAGCTTGTTGGGCATTGATGTTAAAAGCACGCCCTTGTGCTGCAGGCACGGTATTGATGAGCTGAGGACATCGGTTACGGAAGTGGGTTGGATCACCGCATTGATAGCATGCACGACCTTGAGCAATTGCAGGAGGGTGTTGGTGGACTGGTGCATTAATCGGAGCCTTAGCAGCACTCTTGCACAAGTTGAATGTATGGCCGAAACAACCACAGTTGGTGCACTGACGGCACTGAGCACTAGTAGGATGGTGATACTTGCAGACGTTGCATTGAGGGAAAGGCCCAGTGTAAGGTTTCTTTATCGGGGCTTGGTTATTCAGGGTCGTTTGATAGGTCGGTGTGACTTGGTTGACTGGAACAGCAGGGGTGACCACAGTATAATTTTGAGATTTAGCCTTCCTCTTCCTGTCCTTAGAAGTTTCAGGCTTGTCTTCTTTGGTTGTTTCAAGGGAGGGCTTCTCAGTTTTTTTCTTTTCACCCTTCCTGGTTAGAGAACCAGCCTTGACATGGTTATCGGTTAGCTGTGCTGCTAAACGGATAGCATCCTCCAAGTTGGTAGGGTTCCTACCCCACACGGTGTCCTGAATCTGCATAGGGAGACCACCTATGTACTTCTCGATAGCTTGAGATGATGGAGTAACCAAATGAGGGACCAAGAGACTCAACTCGTGGAAACGGGTAGTGTAAACCAGATTCTCGCCACTTTCCTGAGCCAAATCCCAGAATTCTGCTTCTAGCTTTTTGATTTCGTTCCTCGGGCAGAATTCTCGAGTCATCAGCTCCTTGACTTCAGTCCAAGTCAAAGCCAGAGCTGTAACACCCCAAAAACCAAAGGTGTCACGTAGTCGGATTTACACAGTCCAACAAAAAGGAGATCATTTAACTGCAGCGGAAATTTCAATTAAAAGTCTTTACACCATAAAACTTTAAATCTTGTTCAATTCAAAATAAAAAAAATAAAAAAAAACTATTTTAGGTAAGCCTTTTGATCATTAGATAGCCGTGGAAATCTTCTAATTCACTTTCTCTTTTGCGTTGCTGCTGGAAGTCTCACCCTTTCCTGAGATACATGCTAAAAATATCAGCTTATGCTGGTGAGTTCTAGAATTTATAATAAGAAGTTTTCAACTACAACATGCCACAAACACATGTACAAGATACTATCGTTTAGGTCACTCATTCGTGTCCTGCTCTTTTCATTGGTACACCGTCGGGTCCACTCTTTTCTGCCCAAAGGCCTCTTTACGAGCAATTATGCCACTTTTCAAACTTTAAACAAACAAGTACTAGTATTAGGCATGCACTTTAAATCAAATAAATAAGAACTTTCACACGAAAACTGTATAGCATGTATCTCAGCCCAAAAGCTTTCAAAAGGGCAAAAGTACTAGAATAACTCACCTTAAAGCTTTTTTTTTCTTCTTGATGCGTCCAACAAACCCTTCATTTAAACGGTCTCCTATAGACGTAAGAACCTATATAAATACGCCCTTTAATATACTCTTGTCATATATGCAGGGTTTGAGTCATTTGGTTGAGTTTTCTACAGAGAGACACCAATATAAAATTTTAAGCTTATATTAATCAAATGCCAGAAGGTGGAGAACCAACCGATTAAAATTGCAGCCATGGACCCTTTTGAAATTTTTATTGAAAATCCATAACAACATGGCTGTACATTCATTCGCGTTAATTATAAAAATCAAAGTTTGTTGCTGGTCAACAACCGACTGTTCTGTTCTTTATAACACCTAAACATTAGCTCCTATTGATCATATCCAAATCTATCAACTATCTTGCTGTAGATTTGAAGTTTGCTACAAGCTAATTAAGGTCACTCACTATCTGTACATATAATAAGACTTAAATCCTTGAATGATGACATATAGGAACACAAAATTTGTCTTGCTTAGTATATATTAAAAAAAACCAATCCAGCAAGTCTTACTTTCTTTCATCGACCCACCCCGAGTACGATATATATATATATATATTTATATGAAAATTGAAGAATGTTTCTATTTTGCTTTAGTAAAATAATAGAAATATGCCATAACCATTATCTCTGTGTAGGGGATTAGCCCATGACAATAGATTATCATCTACTCAAAAGAAATTAGAACCATAGTTCCATGGTTATGAAACCCACTGCAACATGCTATAAATCTTAACCTAAACTCAACCAATAATCAACTCAACCTCTTATATCAACAAACATAAACTGAAATCTGGGAATTTAATCACTTACGGTTACGCTCTCGAGTAAAATCCCGAATCACAGAGCGAATAAAGCATGCGCTCGAATTCGCCCCTGCCCTATCCTCAATTCGTCTAATCTGATGCTTCTCTTCCCTTAATCGTAATGAACACTTGATCGCAGAAACGTGTTGTTATATCATGGGGATAGTCGGTGAGTTTGCGAGAGATTCACGGTGATTCGCGAGAGATGCACGGTGATTTTGTTATCACCAAAAATATCCAATTTCCAAACCCAAGTCTAACCACGTGATGCTTATCTCCCTGAATGTATTATATTATTATTATTATTATTTTTAATTTATTCATATTAATTATACGAATAATACAAATGTTATCAATATTATTTCCCTTTAATATATATATATATATATATATATATATATATATATATATATATTTTCCTCATACAGGAGCTATGTCTATGGATGAATTTCCTTGAGGAGAAAAATAAGTTTTATTAGTAGCTCGCTAAAATCTCTGAGTTACGGGTATTACAACTCTATCCCCCTTGAATAAATTTCGTCCTCGAAATTTATATTATTTATCAAACAAACGCGGATATCTTTTCATCATCTCTTCCTCGAGCTCCCAAGTCATTTCTGGACCGTGATGACCGCGCCATTGTACCAGAACAATCGGTATAGCCCTTTTCCTTAATTTTCTTTCCTTTCTGTCTATGATTCTCTCCGGTTCTTCACTGAAATGGAGCTCATCATTGATTTGCACATCATCTAGTGGTAGAACTTTGGTTGGATCTGCTAGACATTTCCTCATTTATGCAGGTGTGGTAGCTATTATTATATGCGAACTCTATTGCACATCATCTACTTTTAATCTTTCTTTATTTTCACAAACTTTTCAGTTGTTTCATGGATAATTTCCGGACCAGATAGTTGACTTTCTCCTACCTCAGTCCAACAAGTAGGTGTTCTACACTTCCTTCCATACAACGCTTCAAAAGGTGCCGCATTTATGCTGGTGTGGTAGCTATTATTATATGCGAACTCTATCAGTGGTAAGTGATTGTCCCAATTACCACCAAAATCTACTACACAAGCTCTAAGCATGTCCTCTAGCGTTTGTATTGTTCTTTCGCTCTGTCCATCAGTTTGAGGGTGATAGGCAGTACTTAAATTTACTCGTGTTCCTAATTCTTTCTGAAAGCTCGTCCAAAATCGTGATGTAAATCTGCTATCCCTATCAGACACTATGGAAATAGGAACTCCATGTCTTGCAACTATTTCATTTACATATATACGTGCTAGCTTATCCATGGGATAGTCCTCTCTAATCGGTAGGAAATGCGCCGACTTGGTTAGTCTATCTACTATGACCCATATTGTATCATGGCCCTTTTATGTTCTTGGCAGTTTAGTGACAAAGTCCATCGTCACTCTATCCCACTTCCATACCGTATTTCCATCTGCTGCAAATATCCGGATGGTTTCTGGTGTTCCGTTTTGACTTGCAGGTAAGTCAAGCATTTTTCAACGTATTGTGCCACTGACTTCTTCATGCCTGGCCACCAATAATGTCTTTTCATACCTTTATACATTTTATCTGCCCCTGGATGCGTTGTGTACTTAGACTTATGAGCTTCATCAAGTACCATCGTCTGGATTTCCCCAACCTTCGGAATCCATACCCTACCCCCAAACCTTAGCACCCCATCTTCTCCTTGTGTTAATAACTTTAGTCGCCCAACCATTCTTTCTTTATTTATCCTTTCTTTTTTCAAAGCTTCTACTTGCGCTTCTTTGATCTGTTCAATTAGATCAACTTTTACATCTATCCTTAATGCCTTATTAAGAGTTGTAATACCCGTAACTCAGAGATTTAGCGAGCTACTAATAAAAACTTATTTTTCTCCTCAAGGAAATTCATCCATAGACATAGCTCCTGTATGAGGAAATATATATATATATATATATATATATATATATATATATATATATATATATATATTAAAGGGAAATAATATTGATAACATTTGTATTATTCGTATAATTAATATGAATAAATTAAAAATAATAATAATAATAATATAATACATTCAAGGAGATAAGCATCACGTGGTTAGACTTGGGTTTGGAAATTGGATATTTTTGGTGATAACAAAATCACCGTGCATCTCTCGCGAATCACCGTGAATCTCTCGCAAACTCACCGACTATCCCCATGATATAACAACACGTTTCTGCGATCAAGTGTTCATTACGATTAAGGGAAGAGAAGCATCAGATTAGACGAATTGAGGATAGGGCAGGGGCGAATTCGAGCGCATGCTTTATTCGCTCTGTGATTCGGGATTTTACTCGAGAGCGTAACCGTAAGTGATTAAATTCCCAGATTTCAGTTTATGTTTGTTGATATAAGAGGTTGAGTTGATTATTGGTTGAGTTTAGGTTAAGATTTATAGCATGTTGCAGTGGGTTTCATAACCATGGAACTATGGTTCTAATTTCTTTTGAGTAGATGATAATCTATTGTCATGGGCTAATCCCCTACACAGAGATAATGGTTATGGCATATTTTCTATTATTTTTACTAAAGCAAAATAGAAACATTCTTCAATTTTCATATAAATATATATATATCGTACTCGGGGTGGTCGATGAAAGAAAGTAAGACTTGCTGGATTGGTTTTTTTAATATATACTAAGCAAGACAAATTTTGTGTTCCTATATGTCATCATTCAAGGATTTAAGTCTTATTATATGTACAGATAGTGAGTGACCTTAATTAGCTTGTAGCAAACTTCAAATCTACAGCAAGATAGTTGATAGATTTGGATATGATCAATAGGAGCTAATGTTTAGGTGTTATAAAGAACAGAACAGTCGGTTGTTGACCAGCAACAAACATTGATTTTTATAATTAACGCGAATGAATGTACAGCCATGTTGTTATGGATTTTCAATAAAAATTTCAAAAGGGTCCATGGCTGCAATTTTAATCGGTTGGTTCTCCACCTTCTGGCATTTGATTAATATAAGCTTAAAATTTTATATTGGTGTCTCTCTGTAGAAAACTCAACCAAATGACTCAAACCCTGCATATATGACAAGAGTATATTAAAGGGCGTATTTATATAGGTTCTTACGTCTATAGGAGACCGTTTAAATTGAAGGGTTTGTTGGACGCATCAAGAAGAAAAAAAAAAGCTTTAAGGTGAGTTATTCTAGTACTTTTGCCCTTTTGAAAGCTTTTGGGCTGAGATACAAGCTTATACAGTTTTCGTGTGAAAGTTCTTATTTATTTGATTTAAAGTGCATGCCTAATACTAGTACTTGTTTGTTTAAAGTTTGAAAAGTGGCATAATTGCTCATAAAGAGGCCTTTGGGCAGAAAAGAGTGGACCCGACGGTGTACCAATGAAAAGAGCAGGACACGAATGAGTGACCTAAACGATAGTATCTTGTACATGTGTTTGTGGCATGTTGTAGTTGAAAACTTCTTATTAGAAATTCTAGAACTCACCAGCATAAGCTGATATTTTTAGCATGTATCTCAGGAAAGGGTGAGACTTCCAGCAGCAACGGAAAGAGAAAGTGAATTAGAAGATTTCCACCGGCTATCTAATGATCAAAAGGCTTACCTAAAATAGTTTTTTTTTTATTTTTTTTATTTTGGAATTGAACAAGATTTAAAGTTTTATGGTGTAAAGACTTTTAATTGAAATTTCCGCTGCAGTTAAATGATCTCCTTTTTGTTGGACTGTGTAAATCCGACTACGTGACACCTTCGGTTTTTGGGGTGTTACAGGTGCTAAACATTTCCTCAAGTACGACACATGAAAGGTAGGGTGAATCCCACTCAATTCTTCTGGAAGGTCTAGCCTGTAGGCTACATCCCCAACTCGTGCTAGTACCTCAAATGGTCCAATAAACCTGGGACTCAGTTTCCCCCTCTTCCTAAATCGGATAATGCCTTTCCATGGTAACACTTTTAACATTACCCTGTCACCCATGTTAAATTCTATTGGTCTCCTTCTTATGTCGGCGTATGACTTCTGTCTATCCTTTGCAGCCTTCATATACGCCTTGATTTTCTCCAAATTTTCCGTTGTGGCTTCCACGACTTCTAAGCTTCCTAGCCCCTTCTGTCCGACGTCACCCCAACAAATAGGAGTTCTGCACCGTCGACCGTACAATAACTCATACGGGGGCATCTTAATACTGGCGTGGTAGTCGTTGTTATAGGAGAACTCTGCTAGTGGCAAATGATCATCCCAGTTACCGCCGAATTCGATAACGCATGCCCGAGAAGCGCAGGACACGAATGAGTGACCTAAACGATAGAAAAATAAGTTTTTATTGGTACACCGTCGGGTCCACTCTTAATAAGGCATTAAGGATAGATGTAAAAGTTGATCTAATTGAATAGATCAAAGAAGCGCAAGTAGAAGCTTTGAAAAAAGAAAGGATTTCCTGAGCCAAATCCCAGAATTCTGCTTCTAGCTTTTTGATTTCGTTCCTCGGGCAGAATTCTCGAGTCATCAGTTCCTTGACTTCAGTCCAAGTCAAAGCCAGAGCAGCATCAGTCCCACGGGTTCGTTTCTCCCCGTTCCACCAAGTTAGTGCTCTTTTTTGAAGAACGCTGGTAGCATAGCGAACTTTAAGATTCTCAGGACACTCGCTGTTAAGAAACGTGTTCTCAATGCTCTCGAACCACTGTAGAAGACCGGTAGCACCTTCGGTCCCGTTGAACTTAGTGGGGTTGCAAGAACTGAAATGCTTGTAGGTACAAGCACGTGGAGGGTTAGGACCAACAGGAGTTGGAGCAGGGTTCGCGCCTTGATTCAGATGAGTTAGGAGAGTTGGTGTGACCGCAGCAACCTCCCGGGCTACAAGGGCAGCAATCTTGCGGCCGGAGTTTCTAGACCGTGAACGGATTTGACGAGAAGACATTCTGAAAGATCATTAAGAAATTTTATGAGAATTGGGTAATATGAGCTATACAATATGAAAATGACAATCGGGAATTTGGCATAATAACAATGAGATATTCCGAGTGTAATCGTTTGATTCGTAAATCAAAGTGAGTACGTTGACTAACCAAAGTATTAGGTCAACCACAACTTTGTTGAAGACATGCATACCTATAAGTGGACACTCACCCCAAGGGTTCTCAGGTAAGGTAAACGGATCCATCGGTTGATTTGGATTTATATGAGTACCTTGCCTAGACACAACACCCCAAGATACAGGCATCCCACTCTTCCAGCATTGCATGTGTTCAGTGGTGGGACTCAGACTTTGACGAGATTTTGGAAACCATAAGTATCAATTTAAGATTTGAAATTTGAAATTTTTGGAAATCATGAGATTTAGGCACACAATGCCTTAGTATATGCTTTGGGAATTTGGATGCGTATTAGTCATAATCAAAAGTAGAAGGATATCCATGTAAGGCACCTAACCTAGGAGAGTGTAAGGCACTAGAATCTCATCTAAGTACGAGCGGACTCGTAAGCAAGGTCTTAGTTATAGTCTAGGTCATTCCGTTTCTAATAACCTAATTCCCTATAACCATGGCTCTGATACCAATCTGTCACACCCCAACCGACGGCGGAATCATCAGGGCGAACTAATGGGAATTGATTGTTCATAGCACATGGAACTAAATAAACCGAAATAACATTAAACATCACATTCATTAAAGATTGCCAATACAATTTAAATAATAAATCCAAATAGCATAATAATAATTGTCTTTTATTTTGACTAAGTCCGAGTCCTAGATGAGCATGTAGAAGTCCACTAACTTGCTTAACCTGAAATCATGTAAAAAGTAACGAGTCAGCTATAAATTAGCCGGTGAGTAATCACAGTTTTGATATACATATATATAGGTTGATCAAATGATTGAATAATTCAATTCTCATGGCAATGTCAAGACTTATAGTATAATAATGTAGCATAAAAGACAAATCAACACAATTAATCCAATTGACTAAACTGACTTGATCCGCAGACGAAGTCGTGATAGAATATGTGAATCCGGTTTCAATCACCACTCGAATATTCAAATGGGGTGGGTTGTCAAACCAATAGATCTATATGAGTTACTAATTGTGTTATCATCCAATTTATCTAATTATGAGTGCATTATTACAAGCAAAGACATAGCATGTAAAGAATTGAATTTATAAATGAAATAAAATGTAATAACAATGTTTGATTATAGTGTCACATGATTTTCCCAAAATATAAACACATAAAAATGGGCAATGAATACTCACTTGGTCAATGGATACAAAGTTGACGATTATTAAGAATATAGCAAGCAATGTTCCAATGTAATGCTTCACAATGCACCTAAGAATATAAATATATTTACAAGGTTTAAATTTGATAATAAGTTTAATGTTTTAATGTGAACTATGGTTTTAGGTGGAATTTGGGGATTTTTATAAGTAATTTAAATATTTTAAAAAAGAGTTTACCACTTATGTGTTTTAATAGAAGGCAAATAATATATACTAATTGTACATCTTTTTGTATATAGAAATACAAAGGATAAACTATTTGTAATGAAATTTAGTTACAAATTGGAATAAGCTTTCGTATATATTTTTTTTTAAAAAAAAATCATCATTTATAAATATATGTGGATATTGTTGAACAAATATTTTAGTGATTTAAACCACCATTTAAAGTCTATTTTATAAGAAAATAAACTAAATATATTATTTATCTAAACTATTTAATAAAGTATTAAAATATTTTATTAAATAAATTTACAGAAAATAATATGGTGTCAAAAAAAATATTTAAAGTTTACAAAAATCATTTTTATATTTTTCTAGAATTTTCTATAATTATTTTAAGGCTGAAAAAGCCTTAAAAAAATATATGGGGGTGCCCGGGTTCGAACCCAGGACCTCCAAGACAGAATGCAAGTGGAGAACCAGTGAACCAGGCATACAGCCACGATGTGGATCTGTTTTAATTCTTTTAAACAGATTTAAAGAAACTCCCCTAAATCCATATGAACCCTAGTTCGAAATCGGTTCAATTGAAGCTCGATTCGATATCGTTGATCGAATTAACCATGGGGCTTTTGTTCCCCATGTAGAACCGAGTGTGTGTGTGTGTTTAATTACCTGAAATGGTGACGAGATCGGTAGAATTGAGTCGGGGTTTTCGCGGCTTGAGGATGATCTTGAATCGATGGATTTGAGTGTGTTTCGATCGAATTCAAGTGACAGAGAGTTTTGAGGGTGCGATTTGGGGGTTTGCCCTCTATTATCTAGGGGTAATTTGATGTTAAAGGATGCGTACGAGTTCACCCTCTTTATCGAACTTTCGGGTTGATTATGTGTGTGATTACGCACGATTTAAGTTAAATTGATGCTTTGATTATGATTAGCATTATGTTTACGCGTTCCAGGTTAGCTAATTGCATTAATTAATCGGGTTTCCATTTGAGTTTGATTCGGTTCTAAATGGGGTAATCGGGATTGATTGAAACCGCGTAATTGGGGTCGATTTTCGAATGGTAAGGATGTCATAGACTCGAATCAGTCACGCGAGATTGGTGGGGTGGTTTGATTGGATTGAAAACGCGTTATTTGGGGTGTGAATGTTCGCCAGAGAACGACCGGAAAAGTGGCCGGAGGTGGGGGTGGGGGTCGACGGGTTGGGTGATGGGTTTTAAAGTGTTTTTACACTTTGCCCCCCTGAGGTTTATATGGTTATCATTTTATATCAAAGTTTTAAAATAAGTTTTTAAATATTGCATTTTCAACCCAAAACTTAATGGGATTAAATACTAGATTTATTATTATTATTATTATTTATTATTTATTATATTTTTTTATTAAATCTTTGAAAACCTCATAAATATTAAAAAAATATTTTATTTATTTTCAAATTTGATAACTAAGCTTCATAATTACTAATATAACTTTATAAATTTATAAGGATATATTTATAACTATATGATTATTATTTGAATTAAATGACAACATTAATGTGTTTTCAACAAATAAAATAAATTTCATTTACTAACATAAACGAGTTCGGGTTACAAGTTGGAATGGGTCGAATGTTACAGAAGAAGTGGAATTAGGGTTCGTTGTTGCAGTGGGCTTCCATGGCGGAAGCTCTGCGAGCTTATCAATGGCGGTTTTAGCTTTCTTAATCAGCCAATCGACAGCTTTTCCATGGTGGTGTGTGGTGGCGGTGGTGTGTGGTGGTGGTGGTGGTATGTGGTTTGTGGTGGAGATGGTGATATTTTTATAACCCTTAGGGGTATTTTGGTCTTTTTAAAAAAATCTAACAGAAAATGTTAACACCGTTAGTCAAAAGAACTGAAATAGACAATTTTGTTAAAATTTGGTACTCAAATGGAGACAAAATAAACGTTGGTACTCAAGTGGAGTCAATTTGCAAAACACAGGGACCAAAACCGAGATTTACTCTAATCTTTAATATTTTTACTTTAATCCCTATACCTTTACATCTTTTATAATTTAATCCCTACATTTTTCACTTTCAACTTTTGTCCCCTATACTTTTCATCGTTTATAAATTTTCTGTTTTATATTTCAGTTTTCAATTTTACGAGTTAACACGACGGAACGTACACGAGTGGTGCAACGTTTTAAACCTATTTTTTCTTGTTTAACCGGCCTGTCACTACGTGTGGTCATAGATCGACGTAGCTATTATTTTTAATATTTTACGTTTCGCGTATGTGGATCAACGTTTTTACGTCTGCTTTACATTCGGTTTGATTTTTCATTTTTTCTTTTTTAATATGAGTTTTCCGGTGTTGGTGGTATGACATTGATGATATTTTACATGGATTTAAGCCCTCGCCGCAACGTGAAGGGCTTAATTCTAATTAATTACTATTATACAAACTTTTTCAAGATAAAATATAAAACCCAACAACCTTATCTATTTCCCCATGTATATGCAAATAATATGTATCTTTTCAAAAATTACATGTATGCATATTGACTATTGAGTGAGAAAAAACATACGGAGATGTTGATAAATAACAACAACAATCTGAAACAACAAACGAGTTGCTTTAAAACAAAATAGACATGCCTTTAAAACAAAGCAAAGAAAATAGATACACAAAGAAGTTTTATGAGTTACTTTCTACAAAAAACTTTCTTAGGGGTTGTTTGACAGCATCTGAATCAACCTCGTAATAGCTTTGATGTCTGAATGATTCAACACTTAATGGTGTAGATTGTTTGTTTCGAGAGAAAATGTCTGGATGGTCAGACATTTGCCTCTGAATGGTTAAGTATTATACTAATGCTGAATGATTAATAGGTCTAATGTTGAATGGTTAAAGACATCTTATCTAAATTGGTCAAACATTTGTCTTTGAATAGTTAAGGTATATACTAACTCTTAATGGTTTATACCTCTTAATGGTTCAGCACTTAACGGTTCAGAACTCTTATTGTTTCAACACTTAATCATTCAAAAATTGCCAAACAGCCCCTTATTCTCACCAGAAGAACGAAATATCATTGAATTTTAGAACAGTTTTGAATCTACTTATATTAACCATTTAAACTTGTATCTTGCAGGATTTGAACCACCTCTTAGATAAAAGGAAGACACCTTACTATCAAGGTGTCCTTGGGGACAAAAAATAGCAATGACTACTTGTATATTTCAAACCTTGAAACTTGTAGTCCATTTACATTGTAACAGGAATAACTACTCGGTTATTGTTTATTAGACTAGTTCATTATTAGTGAATAGATTAGGGTTAGTTATGTAATATTGTCCTCTATATAAAGGACCCTCTATTGTAACCCTAAACACATAATTGCTTACAGTTACAAGGTTTAATTTGGTATCAGAGCTGCTGCATCTCTCCTGGCCCTTCCTGATCCAGGTGTTTGATTTATACTAATCTGTTTTGCACCAGAAACAGGTTCTGCAAAAGAGACATCTATGAATGGTAACTCTCCAATGCTACTTTTATATTTCTCGTATTCAAGCAATGTCTTCTCGTAAAAACATCAAAATGTCCATGAAACAGTAGTACAAGTCTTTTGGGGTTTTAGTGATTATCTAACTTGTCGCTAAAACTTGCATGAGGTCACCTGTTCATAGACACCGAGAATGATCACTAACGTCCATAACTTGAGGCAATTCAGAGGCTCTCCATAAAACCTTGGAGGCTTAAACTCCAAGCACCTCTCTTTGTGAAAAGTTTCAAGCTCCTTCATAAATGCAGCTTGGTCGTCCTCTGTTCCAGACTCATCTTTCCTTTCATACAACCACAGTCGTCGCCACCAAACCATAACCCTAGCCGCCACCAAACCCTAATCCTAGCCGTAACTAAATCCTAACCCTAACCCTAATCGCCAAACCCTAATCCTAGCCGTCACCAAACCCTTAACCCTAGCCATCACTAAACCTATTCCGATGAGCTAAACCTTAATCGTAGCCGTCGCACACCATATACAATCACCGCTGCTCCTTTTCAATCTTAACCCGTCATCGCATACAACGTGATGCTTCACCTTCATTGTCGCTGCCATACAACAGTGGCTCCGTCATACAACGGTGGTGCCTTTCGTATAAAAGTTTTAGGTGTGGAGATATGCGAAAAGATTCATAGGATAGGAACAACTGCAGTTTCAAATTCACATTGCATACAACGCGATAACCGGAGAAGAACAACCGGTGTTTCACACATTCGACGATTGCAACGGCAAACATGGCTGTTAGATTAAATGGCAGAGCCAATTAGGTGGGTGCAAAACTCTAATTTTTGGATGAACATGGGGTCGGATGAGAGGTTTTCCCGAGCATGAACCAAATGGTGGTGTTAGGCCTTAGTGACCTGGATTAGACTTTGAACAAGACCAATTTCCTTTACTTATTTTTATTTTTATGATTTTAGCTTTATGTTTTTATGATTTCAAGCTAAATCTCTCCCGAGCTTAGCTTGCGATGGAATATTAGATTAGGTCATTATTAGTGAATAGTTTAGAGTTAGTTATGTAGTATTGTCCTCTATATAAAGTACCCTTTATTGTAACCCTAAACACACAATTACTCAATACAATTACAATTACAAAGTTTAATTTTGTTAACTTCGATACTCTTGAAATTTGTAGTTTATTTTTTAATGACAAATATATGACCTTGATTTAAAGGCTATGTGTTATATTAATCGAATCCACTATATATCATTGTATACAATGAGAGGGAGGGAAAGAGAGTTAAAAAAACACTTTGTGTGCTATATTTATTTTGTGTGCTATATTTATTATAAGTTGTAACTTTACATGACCACAATTAAGTTTCTTAATTGAATGACTCATTTTCATTCTCTTTTGATGTTGTATAAGTTTTTTAATTATAAATGGAAATTATTATTTAAATTAGATAAAACGAATAAACATATATGAATATTGTTATTATTGTGTGATAATTTTGTTATGTTATACTTCAATTGAATTATGAAACTTGGTTTTATCTAGTGAAAATATTTTCAATATTACATTCTATTTTCTTTTAATTTGAAAAAAAATTAGTCACTAAATCAAAAATACTCATATGTTTTTTTTTATTTGTTTCTTTTAATTTAAGAAAATTTGTTAACATCTTAAAAAGTTTCATACAAAACTAGAACATCAATAAACAAATTGAAATGACTTTGATTAATCACTTAAAATTTTGAGTAAATTACCTTTTGCATCCATAACGTTTGCTAACTTTAACTATTTACATCTCAATAGTTTCAAAACCTCGTTTTGCATACCCGAAATTTCTATTTTTAACATTTTGTATCCAAATTACCAACACCATCAGTCTTGTCACTTAACTTGTCATCACTTTCTCTTTCTTTCAAAGGTATTTTAGTTATTTGCCCCTAAACCCTTTAATCTAACACAAAATCCCTAATCTATACCCACAACTACCCCTTCTTCGCATTGAAGACCACCACCACCACCACCGATCATCATCAACGACCATAGGTGGTGGGTACTTAAAATCGCCACTCGAGTCCCATGGTTAGGATCATTGTTGTGAAGACCGGATTGGACCAGCCGGTCCGACCGGGAATCGGAGGGGTGGCCAAATCGGTTCACATCAATTCGTTTTGGTGGGATTTGACAACCCGGTTCGTCCCGAATTGGTGGTTAAATCAGGAACCGGACCAGTGGTTGGAGCGGATTTTGATTTTTTATTTTTTAGATTTTAATGGGTAAAAACGGGTGTTGAACAATAAATTAGTGTGTTGGACATAAGATTATTGTTAAGTTTTATATATAACTATAAAATACATACATAAATTACTTATATTGAATTATATATATTACTATATATTTATATATCCTATATATGTAATTATGACATCATGCAGTTATTAAATCTAGTCCAACCACTAGACAAGTAAGGCGTCCGGTTCGACGTCCTATCCGGTCCTGAAAATATTGGTTAGGATTATCAGTAGGGTTAGCGGGGGTTGAATAGGGGGTGTAGGATATGGAATAGATCGTTGGTGTTGTAAGTTAGACAGAGGCATAAGGTTACGGGTTGAAAAGAAGGGAATGGGATGTGAAATTGGGTGTAGTAGATCGGAGTTTGTGGGGCATATCAGTACGGAATCGGAGGGGTGGCCAAATCGGTTCACATCAATTCGTTTTGGTGGGATTTGACAACCCGGTTCGTCCCGAATTGGTGGTTAAATCAGGAACCGGACCAGTGGTTGGAACGGATTTTGATTTTTTATTTTTTAGATTTTAATGGGTAAAAACGGGGTGTTGAACAATAAATTAGTGTGTTGGACATAAGATTATTGTTAAGTTTTATATATAACTATAAAATACATACATAAATTACTTATATTGAATTATATATATTACTATATATTTATAATATCCTATATATGTAATTATGACATCATGCAGTTATTAATCTAGTCCAACCACTAGACAAGTAAGGCGTCCGGTTCGACGTCCTATCCGGTCCTGAAAATATTGGTTAGGATTATCAGTAGGGTTAGCGGGGGTTGAATAGGGGGTGTAGGATATGGAATAGATCGTTGGTGTTGTAAGTTAGACAGAGGCATAAGGTTACGGGTTGAAAAGAAGGGAATGGGATGTGAAATTGGGTGTAGTAGATCGGAGTTTGTGGGGCATATCAGTACGGGAATCGGAGGGGTGGCCAAATCGGTTCACATCAATTCGTTTTGGTGGGATTTGACAACCCGGTTCGTCCCGAATTGGTGGTTAAATCAGGAACCGGACCAGTGGTTGGAACGGATTTTGATTTTTTATTTTTTAGATTTTAATGGGTAAAAACGGGGTGTTGAACAATAAATTAGTGTGTTGGACATAAGATTATTGTTAAGTTTTATATATAACTATAAAATACATACATAAATTACTTATATTGAATTGTATATATTACTATATATTTATAATATCCTATATATGTAATTATGACATCATGCAGTTATTAAATCTAGTCCAACCACTAGACAAGTAAGGCGTCCGGTTCGACGTCCTATCCGGTCCTGAAAATATTGGTTAGGATTATCAGTAGGGTTAGCGGGGTTGAATATGGGGTGTAGGATATGGAATAGATCGTTGGTGTTGTAAGTTAGACAGAGGCATAAGGTTACGGGTTGAAAAGAAGGGAATGGGATGTGAAATTGGGTGTAGTAGATCGGAGTTTGTGGGGCATATCAGTACGGGCTGCCGGTGATAGTGGGTGGAGGTATGATACGATAAAGGATAGTGGAGGGTAAGGATTGTTATAGTTTTGAAATTTGGAATTATGGTTTGATGAAATTGGTGGTTAGGAAGATGATGAATGAAGAATCGTTGAACATCAAAATGTCCTCCACCTAGTTGTTGGTTGTGGTTTCTACAGTAAGCCATGAATCTGTGGAAATAATAGGAATTTGTTATTGCTTTTCTTGAATTGCATGCCCTGCTGGTACTCAGGCAATGGTACTAGAGGTTCTAGGGTGGAAATGCTAGGAACGTCGGAATACATTGGTGATAGTGGTGGTGGTATGCTAGTGCAACATCAATGGTGGTATGATGATGGTGGTTGTTTTTTTGGCAGCGGTGGGTGAATGTTTGGATGATGATTATGAGTGATTGTGAGATGATAATATAAATAATGAATGAAAATAATAATAGGTTTAAAAGGAAATGACAAAAATACCCTAAAAAGAAATAAAAGGTGGGGGTCGTTTAAAGACTTGACTGACCATGTTAGTCTATTTAAATTCATATTGTTGCATAATGAAGACATTAGGAATACAAATGGTTACAAATAAAAACATTAGGTATGTAAAATGAGGTTTTGAAACTATAGAGATACAAGTAGTTAATTGACAAACGTCAAGTATACAAAAAATTACTATTTGCATCACTGATCTTTCCTAAAACTAATTAATTGCATATTTAAAGTTTAAAAACATTATTATGCCCACTGAATTTTTATTTTTTTCATCTATTTGAATCCCAAATACTAACACCGTTAGTTTTTTCTATTACATAACTTGTGAAAAGACTAAACTACCCCTGGAAATTAAAAAAACAACTTGTGGCATCCACTCACCTCTATATTTTTACCAATTTAGTTCATCTATTAACACTTTTCATTATCATCTCTCTCTCTCTCTCTCACACACACACACCTATTTCTCTCTCTCTCTCTCTCTCTCTTCCCCTCTCTCTAATCTTCACCACCACCATACCTACCACCACATCCTCCCGTACCCACCACCATAACCTCTCGTTATCGCCGTCGCAACCAACATAGTCGTATCACCACCACCAGTGCCCCCATTACCACCACCACTCCCCCCATCACAATCACCACAGCCCCCAACACCACAGTCACAACCCCATCACCACCACCACAAACCCCATCGCCACCACCACCACATCCCCCATCACTATCACCACAACCCCAACACTATCGTCACAACCCCATCACCACCACCACAACCCCTATCACCGCCACCACAGCCCCAATCACCACCACCACCACAGCCCCCATCGTCATCATCACCACAACCCCATAGCCGCCACCACATCCTCCCATCACCACCACCACAGCTGACTATTCTTACTACATGACTACCATAAACACGACACCATGTTTTTTTTCATCTGGAGAAAGAGAGAGAGGGAGATGAAGTAGGTGAGAGAGATTTATCTAGAGTGAGAGATGGAGTAGGTGTAAAAGAAAAGATACAGAGAGAATAAGATGAAGTTGGAGTTCAAGAGTGTCTTTTTAGGTTTATTCAAGGGTAAATAAGGGGATGTTTGGTTGGGTCTGACTGACCCTGGTCAGACATGAACGTCTGACTCGGTCAGATCTGGGTGTTTGGTTGCTTGCTTCTTACCAAAGAAGATGTCTGACCAAAGCTCCTACCCGGTCAGAGCTCAACAATAATCTGACCCGCGGTCAGACGTGAAGGTGGAGTGAGCGATCCCTACATCTGGCGGTGACAACAATGTCATTCGATACCTGCAGGTTCGTCATGGCCGGGGGGGATGATTCGAGGGTCTGAAGGACCGAGTCGAGGTTGTTTTGATCTGGGTATTCAGGGAGCTGAAGATTCCTTTTGGATTTCCAGCTGTACACGGATGTCGACGGGTCTGGAGGATCGAGTCGAGGTCGTTTCGAGGGTCTGGAGGAACGATTCGAGGGTCTGGCGGATGTGGCGGGTGAAGGTGGCTTTGAAGCTATTTAGTCGGGGGAATGCATGACGAAGATCGGCCGAAAAAATGCACAGGTGGCCGGGATTATCTCGCCAGTAAGGGTGAAGATCGGCCCGATTCCGGTCAAAACCTCATCGGTGGTGGTGGGTCTAGGGTTTGGGGTTGTGGGGTGAGGGAGAAGGGTAAAGAATCAGAGGTTTTTATATGGACATGTTTTTATTTCTCCTTTTTACAACCAAACACACTTATCGATTCAGAACTCTTACTAGTTCAGACATCTTACTAGTTCAGCACATATTCAATCAGACGTTACCAAACAACCCCTAAGAAGAAAGACGAAAATACCCTTAATAAAAAGGGAAAGCGGGTGGCAGATAACATACAAGGCTGATGACATCAGCCTTTAGAAAATACATGAAAAAATGAAAATTCAAGAGAAGTAATAATATTTTTGAATTTTAAGAATTTAAGTAATTAGTTTTTAAAAAATACCATAGATGCAAAGAGTAATTTACTCTTATTTTTAATTTTGAATTAATATTAATTAATCAAGTATTAAACCAACTGAAGCTGGTAAGGCATTGAAACTTTGAACCTCACTTCATCAGTTCGTATCCGAGCCAACTCGGGTTTTATTCCCGGAGTTCGTTACATTAGAGGATTTTGGCTCGTGTAGCGACACAACTATTGTCAAGTGGCAATAGGCTTCATGGTTTCCCGAGGAGCGCCAAGCCCCTCCTCTGAACCCGCGGGTCCGGTTCAGATAACATAGTGGTCAGGCATAGGGGGTGATGGGTCTGCGACTTGCCGGAGATGCGACCGCCACTCAAACTAAAAGTTCCGTTCACAAAAATAAATAATAATAATAATTAAGTATTAATCATGAATCATCTCTCAATAAAAACAAATCTACATTTGTTAAGGGGCCTACTAAAGAGACGCCCTTTACGATATTCGGACGCCCTACTTACGGGCCGTTAGGCCCTTCACGGGTCGTATTGACTGTCGGGTAGTCAAATCAGTCATTCAAAAACGTAACAGCCTGTGAAGGCGTTCACGGTCATATTTTTTCACGGCCCGTTAAGCGTTTCACGGCCCGTTTGGCATTCCACTTACGGGCCGTGAACTGCTTTACGGGTCCTATTTTCATCTTTAATAATTTGACGAGATATATTATTCCTCGTTTTTCGTGTAATTTTGTATTTATTACGTTATTTGATATGACATAATATTCCTCGATAGTCGTGTAATTTTGTATTTATTACATTATTTGATATGACGTAATATTCCTCGATATTCGTGTTAATTATGTGACGGGATGCAATATTCCATTTCAACTACTATATAAACGTTAGTTTATAAATTTATTTCATAATTCGAATTTCTACGATATAAATTCATTTCATTTCAACTAATATATAAGCGCAATATTCTATTTCAACTACTATATAAACGTTAATATTTAACGTTATGATGTCTTTCTGGGATAGCAACTATTTATTCGGTTCGGAATCTAACTATTACCCTGAGGAGGGTTACGGTTATTACGATGAGGGTGCTTCAAACTATTTAGGACAGTTCGCGTCCAATTACGGCGGGAATGACGGCGGCGATGACGGGGGTGATAACGGTGGCTATAGCAGTGGTGATAATGACGGTTCTGGTTCCGGTAAAAGAGGTTTATACGACACGAATCAGGTTATAAGATATATCATATTTAATTTTACTTTCATTTAGTAATAACTAACTAAAAATATTAAATTGATTAGGTTTTCTCATCTCGTGAAGAATTAGTTGATTGGGCAAGTAACGTGGGGCGAGAAAATGGGTTTGTTATTGTCACCAAACGTTCAAAAAGAAATTCGAATGGTGTGGTGGTTAAAATTTGGTTGAAATGTGATCGGGGTGGTGTATATAAGGGAGCATCCACTCTAAGAAAAAGTGTGACCAAAAAAACAAACTGTCAATTTGAATTGCAGGGTAAGTACGAGATGAAGAGAGATGGGTGAATTATAGTTGTTGTGGATGATACTCATAACCATGAACCTGCTGAACACCTGGAAGGACATGCATACGCAATGAGGCTCACCGAAAATGAGCTTTCTACTGTAAAGAATCTGACCGAGCAAAATATTGACCCTCGAAACATTCTAGGCACGTTGAGGGAACAAAATCCCAATAACGTGTCTGTGTTACGAACCATATATAACGCTCAGGCAAAATTAAAAAGTCCACCAAAATTGGTGAAACCCCAATGCAGGTTTTTTTTCTATACTACAACAACATCAATATATTTACACCCCTCACATAGATGAACCGACAAATACCGTCGACGGGGTTTTTTTTATACATCCCACATCTCACACATTATGGCCTGCGTATCCACACGTGTTGATGATTGATACAACTTACAAAACTAACTTGTATAAAATGCCATTTGTTCAAATGGTTGGTGTGACATCCACCCTGAAATCTTTTTCTGTTGCTCACACATTCATTGATTATGAGCATGAAGCCAACTTCAGATGGGTGTTAGAGCAACTAAAAGCAACGCTGGAAGAAAAGTGTATGGAGCCCCGTGTTATACTAACCGACCGAGACCTCGCTCTGATAAAAGTGTCAGAAGAAGTTTTTCCGAGTGCTGTTCGATTACTTTGCAGATGGCACATTTCGGAAAATATTGCTAAACATTGCAAGGCGAGTTTTTCAAATGAAGAGTGGGGTGCTTTTGAGCATGTGTTGTCGGTACTTATTAACTCTGCAACGACGGACATATACGCTTATAATTACGACCGACTTTATCGCATATTGGTGTCCAAACATTCAAGTAAGTTTTCTAGTGTTATTCTTAAAAATATATGTATATTTACATAAAAATAAGTACATTTTTTTAAATAGGAGTGCTGATGTACCTCAAAAATAACTGGTTGGACCCCTACAAAGAGAGATTTGTGTCGGCGTGGATAAACAAAAGTTTTAATTTCGGTCAGCACACAATGAACCGAGTTGAGAGCCAACATTTATTGTTGAAAAGTTACCTGAAAGCAACCAATAGCACCCTGGATAGATTTATTCCTTTTATTAATAATATCTTAGTTACCCAGGAAATTGCTATAAAAGAAAGTTTTACCAAAAGCAAAATCATGCTTATGGTGCAGCATAATCATAAAGTGCTTAAATTGCTGTGAGGTAACGTTTCTATTGCGGCTTTGGATATGTTAGTTGGTGAGATTAACAGGATAAATCATCTAATTATATCCAAAGCATCATGTGGCTGTCATCTTTTTACCAGCTGTGGTCTTCCGTGTGCTTGTAAATTAAACAATTACTTTCAAACAGGTGAATGTTCTTTTACGTTTTTTATTTTTTCATAAAAACTTTTATTATATTTAATTTAATATATTATTTTATAGGTCAATGTATCCTGCTCGATACAATTGATGTTTTTTGAAGGAAGCTAGATTTTTCACCCGCGTATATTGTACGGGAGGTTCAAGTAGATGTACATAAAGAGATGGAGATGGTGACAAAACATTTACTTGTCCAACCCGAAAATGTGAAAAAATCTTTGATTAATATTTCCAAATCTTTCATTAATCCTTCAAAACTGATAAAAACCTCCTAAAGTCCAAACACTACACGGGGTCGTCCAAAAAAAGATAAGCAAAAAGAAACAATATTAGACCTCCCTAGACATAGTTCATATGTTCAACCTAGAGAAAATTTTAAAGGTCCGCCAACATATTCAAGTTCGGTGGTGAAGTCAAAACAAGGGTCTTTGCAGCGCAGTCAATCCATGTCTTCGAAATCAAGAGCCAAAGATGGATTATCTCAACAGAGTTCCAAGTTTTTATATATCCCGGGCGACAAAGATAAAAACAATTTTTTTCGGTTTAATCGCTGGATTCCATCATTCTTTTTCCCGTATATTTCAGGTGCGGATGATGTTTTAGCCGACGGCAATTGTGGTTTTCGTGCTATAGCACTCGCACTAGGATATAGTGAAAATCACTGGCGTTTTATTCGTACGGAACTTATAGCTGAGTTGGATGAAAACAGACATAGGTACGCTGCGATGTTTCCTGATATAAACGAAATAAGGGAATTATTAAACTGGAACGACTTAGGTGCAGCTCCCCACAAAAATTGGATGACAGTGCCACCTGCTACAATCCTTATTGCTAACAGGTTTCGAGTGGTTATAATTTTTATATCTATCGGCAACTCCGCTACTTTTTTCCCGTTCTGGTTATCTCCTCGTGATATCAGTGAACATCATATAATTTCAATTGCTTATGTTCAAGATAACCATTTCATTAGAATTCGATTAGTGGGTGACTATCCAATGCCTGTTCCGAGCAATATTGGTATTTGTACAAAACAGAAAATGCTAATGATTGGAAGGTTATATACGGAAGTCGATTTCAAAAATATCTCGAACCAAGGCCCGTAGACCCGGTTGAACGTATAGATTTAGTATAATTTACACATTTATCAATATTGTTGTTGAATTGTAAACATGTAATCAATTCTTTCGTTTTCCAAAGGAAAATGCAATAAGAAGATTATCGAAGTTATCTTCAACCTTTGAATTTTGTTGAGAGGGTAATATTTGCAAGTGCACCCTAAACCGATTGCTTGTAAGTTGCGCCCTAAACCGTTTGTTGAATTGTAAACATGTAATCAATTACTTATTTAATCAATATTGTTGTTGAATTGTAAACATGTAATCAAACATTTAAACGTCATCCAAAATAAGTCATAATATATCAACAAAATTTATCAAGTTTTTTACATCAAAGCTAGATATCTATACATCATCACCACCACCACCAGCATCCTCCTCATCACCACCAGCAGCCTCCTCGTCATCACCCCCAGGTCGTCTGACAAACGGAGGCAACTCCGACCGAGGGGGGATGTCAATACCCTGGCTAGTAGCCCAAATGTTGTACACATCCGCCATCCATACAAGCAAGGCGTGGGACTGGCTTGCCAAATGGAGTGACTCCGCCATGAACTCCTCCGTCGGCGGAATCTGCCGAATGATAGTCCTAGGAGCAGGCGGTACTGGCGGTGGGGCGGGTGCTCTGGCGTGTGCCTGCTGCTGCGGCTGCTGCTCCTGCAGTGGCGGCTGCTCCTCCTCCTCACCAACAGCCGCCATAGGCTGCCAGATGGTCCGACCACCATCAGTGGTCCATCAGAGGTCGTCGCCAAATTTGGCAGCAATCCCCATGGCCATGACGGTCTGTCGACCCAAAATCCTAGGCGGCGTGTCCGTCGTCTGCCTCGCATTAGGGCATTCGTAAACAACCCTAATCGCGAGGCAATGACGGTGATCTAAGAGCCGCAAACAATGGGGCTATCCATCTGCAAAAAAATCAAATTATAATATAATAATAGATCAAATAATAGATAATACTTATTTATTAAGAATGAATATAAATATTTTTTTACCTTGCCCTGAATGACACTGAAGAAATAGGCGGCCATGCAGTGAGCAAGATTCACCCGTGTAACACCCGTATTTTTAGCAAGGAATAAAAGAAAAAGGAAGAAAAGAATAGAAAATAAAAGTCAACTAAAAAGGAGGGACCAAAAGTGCCAAATGGGCAAAGTGGTTATTTATTTTGTACAAAAGGAAGGCATGGTCGCCCATAACCCCTGCACAATTCCTTGCATTCGGTTTTTAGAGAGAGAAACAGCAGGAACTTCGATTCTTAGAGAGAGAAAGAAGAAGAAATCGGATTCAAGGTAAGAATTGATGTTTTTAAGTTGTGCTTGAGCTAAGAAACCGAGAAATGCATGTTCTTATGTGTGTGTTTGTGTTCGGGTTGCACTGTGTGTGTGTTTTAGGTGTAGAAACGACTGGGAAGTTAAGAAAGGGCATTCAAAACCCGAAGACAAACCAAGGTGAGTTCCAGGTCCCCTTTTTACTTGTTTTAAACGTTTTGGGGCTGGAAAATGCATGCAAGTATGTTTTTATAAAGTTTGGGTTGGTACCCGTATGAAATGAATGTATGTATGTTTATGTTTATGCTAGATTTATGCCTAGAATCATGTGTATATAATTAGAACTAGGCATTATGATGTTTAGGACTTGGATTATGAATTATACCCATGAACAGGTTACTAATATGTCTGAAATTGGGACTTAGATTAAATAAGAACAAGTTGATGAGTCCACTAGTGCTCATACGACCAACAGTGTGGTCGCATGACCAGGTGATATATTTTTCTAAGTGTTGAAAAGTCTAACAGGACTCATACGACCAACAGTGTGGTCGTATGACCAAGTGAATTTTTCTAAGTGTTGAGTCCAATAGGACTCATACGACCAACAGTGTGGTCGTATGACCAAGTAATAATTTTCTAAGTATGTTGAAGAGTCCAATAGGACTCATACGACCAACAGTGTGGTCGTATGATCAGAACATATTTCCAAGTCCAGGGATGGTACGACCAATAGTGCTCATACGACCAACAGTGTGGTCGTATGACCAAATAATTCTAAGTATAAGATGAAAAGTCCAGCAGTGCTCTTACGCCTAACAGGGCTCATACGCCCAGAGGGCTTATACGCCCAACAGGGCTAAAACGCCCAGAATACTTAGAATTTTACAGAAATTTCCTGTAAATCTGAAGTTCGAGGTTTTGACCAGGGTTGACTAGGGTTAATAAATGATGATTATGATTGACCCTTGTTATTACTGATATTATTATCAGTGTATTATTATTGTTAACAATATTATAAATAAAATATTGTTAAGTATGGTATGATGCTATGTATGATGATAAATGTATGATGATGAATGTATGATGATGAATGTATGATGAGTGTGTATGTTCCTTGTAATTGTGTATGCTTATCTTTCTGAAACTTTACGAATAACGAGAATGAACTAATGAAGTATTATGTAACGTAAAGTGAAAGATAATGAAAGAGGAACATGATGATGAATGCATGTATTAACGAATGAACGAAAAGAAGAATGATGATGAATACATGCATTAACGAACGAACGAATTATGTCTTGCAACCATTGAATAACGCGATTGGTCCTTCTCTGTGATTGACCATGGTCATGGTACCTCTACCGCTTACCTCTAGTACCGTGGCATACGTTTTGTTGTTCATATGTTGACTTCGGCCCGGTAGCTAATAACGATCGGGGTGTAGCATATGGTATTGGTACAATTCACCTTTCAATGCGCAAGTAAGTATGAACGGGATTCTTGTCATTCGACCACAGTAATCATAGCCAAGTGCTATGAAGTGGGTAAAGCCTGACAGAATCCATACGAGAAGTTAAAGATAACGATGAATAACGAATGATGAAGATAATAACGAATATTATCTCTGTGTACGTATGATGTATGAACGCATGCACGAAAGGATACTTTTAAATAAGTAAAAGTATGTTTTATTACAAAACTAGAACTCACTCAGCAACGCTGACTTTTATGTTTTTTCCAGTTGGCAGGTAGTGTTGCTGAGGATGGCACGAGGCGGCTACTCAGCTCTTTTGGGATGGCATTCTTTTGTTAATGTTTTCGTATTGTAATGCAAACAAACGATATTTTGTAATGGGTGTTGTATTACTTTGCAAAAGCATTTATAATAAATTCAAAGTTTCCGCTGCATGGTTTTTATTAAGTTATATTAAATGTATGTTTTATGGGTAATGACGACCAACTGTGAGGTGCCCGGGAACGGGGCCTTACAAGTTGGTATCAGAGCCAAAGTTTAAGTGAAATGGGTAAATTTTTTTTAAATAAACCTAAACTTAAACTGAAAGTGGGACAGAAAGGAAGAGAATGCCATCTGAGTAGTTACGTGCCATCAGGTATTTTCTTGAAAGTTAACCAGTTTACGTGTGCATGTTATGTGTTTATGTGTACTGTTAGACTTAGATACTAATGTAGTCAGGACAGGTAATGCTTGGGGTGTGAAGAGTAGAGTAAGTGGCTAATCACAACTGGCCACTGTAATTAGGGACTTACTATACTTGACATAAACTGAGCTATTTCCTTGAATGACCGTGTTGGTGTTTAAATCTTCCAGTGTGATAGAAGATGGTCGGTGGTAGATCATCTAAAGCTTCCCGTGGTGGTGGACGTGGTGATGAACCGCGTAACACGCGAGGAAGACCTAGGAAAGAGAAAGTAGTTCGTGAGGAAAACGAGACTCCTCATCAGGAGGAAGCAGACGAAAGCGCGAATTTGAGAGCCTCGGTAAAAGAGGCAGTAGTTGAGGAAGTACATCAGGTCATGCAGACGATCTTACCGTCTGTAGTGACCGAGGTGATAAAGGCAGTACGTAATGACGAGAGACAAGGAAGGAATCGGTCCTCGGGTAGACAGCAACAAACAGAAGCAGAAACAGTATTATCCGGTGATGAAGAGGAAGAGGAAGAAGAACAGTTACGGGAGACAGCCCGGGGTTGTAACTACGGGGCATTCATGAGGTGCAAGCCCCCAACTTTTGATGGTTCTGGTACTGCTACTGATGCCCACCAGTGGGTGATGGAGATGGAAGCTGTCCTCGATATTAGTGATTGCCAGGAGGACAAGAAGGTGAAGTTTGCTACCCACTCTTTCACAGGGTCGGCCTTATGCTGGTGGAAAAATATAGTCCAAGCCGAGGGTAGCAGGGCTATAGGGAAGATGAAGTGGGCTGAGTTAAAAAGGCTGGTGATCGAGGAATTCAGTCCTCGTCGGGAAATGGATAGAATTGAGAGAGAGTTCCTGCAGTTAGAGGCGGGGACAATGACCCACCAACAATATACCACCAAGTTTAACGAATTGGCGCTGTTGGTGCCGGAACAGGTGACGCCGGTGTCTCGAAAGATCAACCGGTATATTCAGGGGCTGCCAGCTGAAATTCGTTGGCATTTGATTTCTGCCCGACCAAGCACTTTCAGGTCGGCAGTGGATTTGGCGGGAAGGTTATTTGATGAACGGGCTGCCTTGGTAAAGGCTGAGGGTAGCAAGAAAGGAAGTGGAGAGAAGAACTGGCAAGGGAAGAGATTTGGTCGGGGTGATACTTTGACGAACAACAAGAAGGCGAGAGTGGATGACCACCGTGTGGTCGTGTCTAGAGCTGGGGTGAGGAAGTGAGGTAAGTGTGGAAGGGAGCACTCAGGGGAGTGCAAGTGGGGATCCAACATCTGTTTCAAGTGCGGGAAGATAGGGCACATATCAAAAGATTGCCGGATGGGCAAGTGCTTTAACTGTGGAGAAAGTGGCCATATGAGCAGGGACTGTAAGAAGCCGAGGGCTGAGGCTTCAGGGGTAAAGAAGACGGGGAGTGAAGGTCCGAGAGCAAGTGCCAGGGCTTTCACTATTGTGAAATCACTGGATCGATGAACATCCGAGCGTGTTCTTGACGGAAGGATAAACAACCAAAAGATAAACAAAAGTACGAACAATAATCGAATGATTTCATTGATAAAACATAACGATTTTAAGCTCGTTACAACTTAAGAATTACAACTTTTGGCAAGGGGAGATCGAGCATGATCTCCCCTCTCATCCGGCAGCACCTAGGCCCCGGGCAGACTCTCTCACTGAACCCCCAGGTTTCTACACATTGAAACTGGTATTTATAGGCCTCGGCCCATATTAGATGCGACTGGGCCCATTCATGCGATTGGACCATGCGTATGGTCCAATCGTACGACTGGACCATTCTTATGGTTCAGTCTTACGAATGCCCCAATCGCATGTCTCAGTCGCACGACTGGTCCATTAGCATGGCTCAGTCGTACGACTGAGTCTCATTCGCATATGCTCCTGCGAATAACCCAGTTTCATGTGTTTACAAGGTGTATAACATTAAGCCTAGACTATTCGTCAAGCGACGGACACACTATATATGACTATATATGCTCCAACAACTATGACGCAGGAAGAGGCTAGGACGGACCCGATGTGGTGTCAGGTACGTTTCTAGTAAATCAAACTCTTGCTTCTGTGTTATTTGATTCTGGTGCTAGTAAGAGTTTCATTTCTGCTACTTTCTGTGCTAAATTGCCTGTTAGTTGTAAATGCATTGATGAACCCTTTGAAGTAGAAACCGCTATTGGTAAGTCCACTAGAGTTACTGATGTGATAGAGGACTGTGCCATAGAATTAGAAGGCCATAGGTTTGCTGCTAGATTACATGTGATGCCCCTAGGTGGATTTGATGTGGTACTAGGGATGGATTGGTTGGCAACCTATGAAGCGAATATCGTATGTCGAAAGAAGATGATTAGATTGACGGCATCTGACGGAAGTCCGGTGACAATATACGGTGATCGGGTAACGGTGATTCCGAAGGTGATTTCGATGGCGGTGGCGGGGAAGTGCATGAGGCGTGGGTGCAACGCCTACCTATGTTATGTGAAGGATGTGGAAACGCCAACACCACAGCTATCCGGCGTTCCGGTTGTGTGTGAGTTTCCAGATGTGTTCCCGGAAGACTTATCGGGATTGCCGCCTGACCGCGAAATTGAATTTCAAATTGACTTAATACCCGGTGCCCAACCTGTCGCCAAGGCACCGTATCGATTAGCTCCTACGGAGATGAAGGAGTTGATGGAGCAACTGCAGGAGTTGCTTGACAAGGGCTTCATTAGATCGAGTATCTCTCCTTGGGGTGCCCCGGTCTTATTTGTGAAAAAGAAGGACGGTAGCATGAGAATGTGTATCGACTACCGTGAATTGAACAAGTTGACAATAAAGAATCGGTATCCGTTACCGAGAATCGATGACTTGTTCGATCAGCTCCAGGGTGCCAGTTGGTTCTCGAGGATAGATCTTCGATCTGGCTACCATCAATTGAAAGTAAAGGAGCAGGACATTCCTAAAACAACTTTTCGTACGCGTTATGGACACTATGAGTTTCTCGTTATGTCATTTGGTCTAACTAACGCGCCAGCTGCTTTTATGGATTTGATGAACCGAGTGTGTCGGCCAATGTTAGATAAATCAGTGATTGTGTTCATCGATGATATCCTGATTTATTCGAGGAGCGAAGAAGAGCATGTCGGTCACATTCGGGAAGTATTGGAGACTTTGAGAAGGGAGAAACTGTATGCTAAGTTCTCCAAATGTGCTTTCTGGCTACGCGAGGTGCAATTTCTGGGTCACGTGGTAAATGCAGAGGGAATCATGGTGGACCCAGCAAAGGTTGAGGCTGTGATGCAATGGAAATCACCAAAGACGCCATCCGAGATTCGTAGCTTCTTGGGATTGGCGGGCTATTATAGGAGATTTATTCAAGACTTTTCGAAGATCGCCTCACCTCTGACAAAATTGACTCGTAAGGACGTGAAATTCGGGTGGGGTCGAGAGCAGGAGATGGCTTTTGAGGAGTTGAAGGCAAGACTAACACAAGCTCCTGTTTTGACTTTGCCCGAGGGAAATGAAGACTTAGTGGTCTATTCGGATGCATCTTATTCTGGGCTAGGTTGCGTGTTGATGCAACGTGGAAGGGTAATAGCCTATGCGTCTCGACAACTGAAAACCCACGAAGTCAACTATCCCACACACGATCTAGAACTAGCTGCGGTGGTTTTTGCGTTGAAGATATGGCGGCACTATCTATACGGGACGAAGTGCACTATCTTCACAGACCACAAAAGCTTGAAGTATTTCTTCGAGCAGAAAGATTTAAACATGAGGCAAAGGCGATGGTTGGAGCTCATAAAGGATTATGACTGCGAAATCCATTACCATCCGGGCAAGGCCAACGTGGTGGCCGATGCCCTTAGTCGAAAAGAACGACCTGAGCCGATTCGGGTGAAGGCTTATCAGCTGATCATGACCCCGATGTGATGACACAGGTTAAGGAGTTCCAAGACGAGGCTTTGAAAGAAGATCGTCTTAACTCCGAAAGGATGAGAGGCCTAGTTACGGAATTGGGTGAGAACACTCTGGGTGTTAAGACCCGATTTGGGCGAATGTGGATTCCTCAATACGGGGATCTACGTGAAAAGATTATGGACGAGGCCCATAAGACCCGATACTCCATTCACCCCGGTGCTACCAAAATGTACCACGATATGAAGAAAGACTATTGGTGGCCGGGTATGAAACGCGACGTAGTGGAGTACGTAAGTAAGTGTCTGACTTGCTTACAAGTGAAGGCGGAACACCAAAAGCCCTATGGGAAGATCCAACCGTTGGATATACCCGAGTGGAAGTGGGAGCACATCACCATGGACTTCATCACGAAGTTACCACGTACCCCAAAAGGGTATGATGCCATATGGGTGATAGTTGACCGCTTGACAAAGAGTGCCCACTTCCTACCGATCCGCGAAACGTACTCATCTGAAAGATTGGCGGATCTGTTCATCAAAGAAATCGTAGCTCGTCATGGTGTACCGGTGTCTATTGTGTCTGATCGCGACACCCGGTTTACCTCCAAGTTTTGGAAAAGATTTCATGATGCAATGGGGACGAGACTACACATTAGTACATCATATCACCCTCAGACAGACGGTCAGTCTGAGAGGACGATCCAAACACTCGAAGACATGCTTCGGGCGTGCGTGATCGATTTTGGAGGAAGTTGGGATGATCACTTGCCGTTGGCAGAATTCTCGTATAATAACAGTTATCATGCCAGCATTGGCATGCCACCCTACGAAATGCTATACGGTAGGAGATGTAGAACGCCCGTATGTTGGGGAGACATTGGGCAGAAAGAACTGGGAGGTGTTGAGGTGATTGAAGCAACGACTGAGAAATTGGAAAAGATCAAAGCCTTCATGAAGGCGGCGAAAGATAGGCAAAAGTCGTATGCGGACAAGAGGCGAAGACCGATAGAGTTCAAGGTTGGTGATCGAGTTATGTTGAAGGTCTCACCTTGGAAAGGAATCATTAGATTCAGGAAACGAGGTAAGCTAAGCCCGAGATACATAGGACCTTTCCGGATTGTCGCACGGGTAGGAGAGGTGGCCTATCGACTTGAATTGCCAGATGAGTTAAGTGGAATTCATCCTACATTCCATGTATCCCATCTGAGAAAGTGCTTAGCTGATGAAGGCATGGTTGTACCACTGGAGGATATTGAAGTAGACGAACGGCTCAATTACATTGAGTAACCAGTGGCAATCATTGATTGTAAGGAGAAGAGGTTGAGGAATAAAGTGGTTCCTCTTGTGCGTGTACAGTGGAAGCACAGGAAGGGATCCGAGTCTACGTGGGAGACTGAAGAAGAAATGAGACAGCACTACCCACATCTATTTGAGGAATAACAGGTTTCGGGGACGAAACCTATATAAGGGGGGGGACTTGTAACACCCGTATTTTAGCAAGGAATAAAAGAAAAGGAAGAAAAGAATAGAAAATAAAAGTCAACTAAAAAGGAGGGACCAAAAGTGCCAAATGGGCAAAGTGGTTATTTATTTTGTACAAAAGGAAGGCATGGTCGCCCATAACCCCTGCACAATTCCTTGCATTCGGTTTTTAGAGAGAGAAACAGCAGGAACTTCGATTCTTAGAGAGAGAAAGAAGAAGAAATCGGATTCAAGGTAAGAATTGATGTTTTAAAGTTGTGCTTGAGCTAAGAAACCGAGAAATGCATGTTCTTATGTGTGTGTTTGTGTTCGGGTTGCACTGTGTGTGTGTGTTTAGGTGTAGAAATGACTGGGAAGTTAAGAAAGGGCATTCAAAACCCGAAGACAAACCAAGGTGAGTTCCAGGTCCCCTTTTTACTTGTTTTAAACGTTTTGGGGCTGGAAAATGCATGCAAGTATGTTTTTATAAAGTTTGGGTTGGTACCCGTATGAAATGAATGTATGTATGTTTATGTTTATGCTAGATTTATGCCTAGAATCATGTGTATATAATTAGAACTAGGCATTATGATGTTTAGGACTTGGATTATGAATTATACCCATGAACAGGTTACTAATATGTCTGAAATTGGGACTTAGATTAAATAAGAACAAGTTGATGAGTCCACTAGTGCTCATACGACCAACAGTGTGGTCGCATGACCAGGTGATATATTTTTCTAAGTGTTGAAAAGTCTAACAGGACTCATACGACCAACAGTGTGGTCGTATGACCAAGTGAATTTTTCTAAGTGTTGAGTCCAATAGGACTCATACGACCAACAGTGTGGTCGTATGACCAAGTAATAATTTTCTAAGTATGTTGAAGAGTCCAATAGGACTCATACGACCAACAGTGTGGTCGTATGATCAGAACATATTTCCAAGTCCAGGGATGGTACGACCAATAGTGCTCATACGACCAACAGTGTGGTCGTATGACCAAATAATTCTAAGTATAAGATGAAAAGTCCAGCAGTGCTCTTACGCCTAACAGGGCTCATACGCCAGAGGGCTTATACGCCCAACAGGGCTAAAACGCCCAGAATACTTAGAATTTTACAGAAATTTCCTGTAAATCTGAAGTTCGAGGTTTTGACAGGGTTGACTAGGGTTAATAAATGATGATTATGATTGACCCTTGTTATTACTGATATTATTATCAGTGTATTATTATTGTTAACAATATTATAAATAAAATATTGTTAAGTATGGTATGATGCTATGTATGATGATAAATGTATGATGATGAATGTATGATGATGAATGTATGATGATGAATGTATGATGAGTGTGTATGTTCCTTGTAATTGTGTATGCTTATCTTTCTGAAACTTTACGAATAACGAGAATGAACTAATGAAGTATTATGTAACGTAAAGTGAAAGATAATGAAAGAGGAACATGATGATGAATGCATGTATTAACGAATGAACGAAAAGAAGAATGATGATGAATACATGCATTAACGAACGAACGAATTATGTCTTGCAACCATTGAATAACGCGATTGGTCCTTCTCTGTGATTGACCATGGTCATGGTACCTCTACCGCTTACCTCTAGTACCGTGGCATACGTTTTGTTGTTCATATGTTGACTTCGGCCCGGTAGCTAATAACGATCGGGGTGTAGCATATGGTATTGGTACAATTCACCTTTCAATGCGCAAGTAAGTATGAACGGGATTCTTGTCATTCGACCACAGTAATCATAGCCAAGTGCTATGAAGTGGGTAAAGCCTGACAGAATCCATACGAGAAGTTAAAGATAACGATGAATAACGAATGATGAAGATAATAACGAATATTATCTCTGTGTACGTATGATGTATGAACGCATGCACGAAAGGATACTTTTAAATAAGTAAAAGTATGTTTTATTACAAAACTAGAACTCACTCAGCAACGCTGACTTTTATGTGTTTCCAGTTGGCAGGTAGTGTTGCTGA
Organism: Flaveria linearis; assembly: GCA_024085815.1. NCBI lineage: Eukaryota > Viridiplantae > Streptophyta > Magnoliopsida > Asterales > Asteraceae > Flaveria > Flaveria linearis. The sequence continues at coordinate 68,197,358 of CM044011.1, forward strand.
GGATGGCACGAGGCGGCTACTCAGCTCTTTTGGGATGACATTCTTTTGTTAATGTTTTCGTATTGTAATGCAAACAAACGATATTTTGTAATGGGTGTTGTATTACTTTGCAAAAGCATTTATAATAAATTCAAAGTTTCCGCTGCATGGTTTTTATTAAGTTATATTAAATGTATGTTTTATGGGTAATGACGACCAACTGTGAGGTGCCCGGGAACGGGGCCTTACAACCCGTCTAGGTGAAAGCAAAGCCCTCAGAAAAAATAAATCAAGGAGCGACACCTGCTCCATACTCTGGTCTCTGCGGTAATGGTGCCGGCAATGCACCGGTGTAGGTACCGGTGCAACGGATCTCTAATGGAGCTCGCCCTAATGGCGCCCTCCCATGGCTGGTTGGAAATGGTCGGCCACCTTCCGACCAGAGGAGCCGCCTCTGACTGGACCTCTTCAGAATAAAAACGAGCATCCTGCGTCTCCTCCTGGGTGTAAAACCCAAGAGTCACCGCCCACTGAGCGAGGGTGAACTCAAACCTAGTGTTCGCCAGCCTAAATCGAACAGTTAGGTGCTCCCGGGGGTCCTCATCCTCTGTCACGGGAGTGAACAAAAACGTAGATAAAAACTCCAATGTGAGCTCCCTGTAGCCCCTCCTAGATCCTAAATCAAACATACGCCTCCAAGGCGTCTCTCCCTCGAGCCCAACGATGTCCTGGGCACGTGCTATATCTCCAACCTCCTCTCACATGTCTAGTCGAGGGTGCGGGTCCCCTTTAGGGGCCGTCCAATCAGCTTCCACATCCTAACCCGTGGCTGTGTCTCTCGAGGAAAACGAAGATGCGGATGTGGGTCCAGGAAGTCACCCTGACCCTCAGGCTCGGTCTCTGGACGTGAATGTTTACGCGGCGGCATAATCTGCAAAAAAATTAGAATTTCACAAGAACACATAATAGGGTTACGACCCGTGAAGAGCATTCACGGCCCGTGACCCTCTGAATGTTCAAAGGGTTACGGCCCGTGAATAGCAGTCACGACCCGTGACCCTTTGAAAATTCAAAAGGTTACGGCCCGTGACAGCAGCTTACGGCCTGTAACCCCCAAAATTTTTCAGAATATTTCGTTTTTAAATTAAATTTTAACATATTTAAACGATAAATATACAAAAATAATGTTGGACCAAAAGAACCAATGAGCCAAGATCAGGAAAACCTCTAAGTCCCACATGCCACTGCAACAACTGCTGAAGACTCCCATCAGCTATTGTGTTCTCTTGCTTGAATGTCAGACTCGAGAGCATCTTAGCTCCAACCATCAGCTGTTCTGACAAAGTCTGAAGAACAAAGTATGAAGATCAAAGAACTGAAGAACAACAGCTGAAGACTCTAAAGTACTGAGGACAAGTACTGAAGTCTGAAGTACTGATCATACAAGTACTGAAGACTTCAAGTACTGAAGACAAGTGCTGAAGAATCAAAAGCTGAAGAACTGAAGAACTGAAGACCTTCTACTGAAGCACAAAGTCTGAAGACAAAGACTGAAGACAACAACTGATGATATCTACTGAAGTCATCAGTTGTTACATCATCTGAAGCCAAGTCTGAAGACCAAGTACTGAAGACTCAGAGTTTGTCACAACAGCTGAAGAAGTCTTCTTCAGTTGTTGTGATGGTTTTTCCTTTTCAGTAGTTTATTTTGTTTCAGTAGTTGTACAACAGCTGAAGAGCATGTTCTTCAGTTGTTATAGTATCAGTAGTTATAAACGACTGAAGAGTTTGTTCTTCAGTCGTTGTAGGATTTCAGTAGTTTTACTTTTGTCAGTACTTAGGAAACTTTTGTAAGAAGATGTCAGTTGTTGACATCTTCAGTAGTTTTTGTTTTGTCAGTTGTAATTTTAATATTCAGTTGATGTCAGAAAAAGGACATCAGCCCATCCTTTTGCCGCCTATAAAAGGATGGGGAACCATTCTGTATTAATGGCCGAAACGTGCTAAGCAATAGAACATTTATTACTTCGCAGAACTCTTTTCTCTCTCTATGCTTGTGCTTTTACATGCAATATCTTTTATGTTCTTGCATTAATCGCTAATTAATGAGCTAAATCCGCTGCAAACATAATCTGATTGATCAAACGAGAGGCTGAGATCCTGTCAAATGGTATCAGAGCAGGTTAATCATTGATCGATTTAACTATTGATCATTTGAAACTGCTCTTTTGATCTCTCTGTTTGATCCAATTAGCAATTTGCAAGAATTAGCCATAGAGAGTGAGTTTCTGCTGTTTCTGGCCAAAATCTTGAGGTCTTTTGGTAGTTTCGAGTTACGTTTGTCTTGTTTAAACTTGTTTTTGACTAAAACCTGAGATGACAACACCAACAAATGATCCTCACAATACTGGTTCCGCAACCAAGCCTCCGATGTTGGTTAGGAACGAGTATAACATATGGCAAAGACGTATGCTACACCACTTGGCTGTCAACAGTGCTGGTTGTTGGAAGTCAGTGGTGCATGGGCCATACAAGCCTATGGTGAGCGTCCCGGAATCTAATGAACAGGTTGCGAAGAAACCTGAACAATATTCGGACGAAGATCTAAAGCTGTTCGAAATTGATGCTAGAGCCCATGGAATTCTAGCCATGGCTATTCCTAATGAGATATATTCAGGGCTCTTGTATCATGAGTCTGCTCATGACCTATGGGTTGCTCTAAAGGAACAATTTGGAGGAACTGATTCGGTCTTAGCAAACAATAGGGAAATCCTCGCCCAACAATATGAGACATTCTCATATAGAAAGGGTGAGACTCTGAGCCAGCAGTTTGAGCGGTTCTCTTGTTTGATTTTTGAGCTGAAGATGGTCAAACAAGAGTACTCTAAAAGCCAGATGAACAACAGGTTCCTCAGGTCATTGCCTGAGAGATGGGACACATATACCATTGTCCTACGCTCCAGTGCTGACCTGTACACTCTATCTCTCACCCAACTTCATGGGAAATTGCTCACTTTTGAGAGAGAGGTAGAGCAAAAGAGGAAGTTGTCATCTTCTGGCAAACTTGCTGATGACTTTGTCCAAGGTAATGCTGCCTTGATAAGTCATGAGTCAGAATATGCCTCATCAGAAAGTTCTTATGATGAGCATATTGATTTCTCTATTAACTCAGAACAAGCTTTTGTTGGTGTTAGTAGTTCAGGAGGTGGTGGTGACAACTTGTGTTTTCTGATGGAGGACTTGAAGGGCATTCCAGATGATGATCTGGAAGAGATGGATATTTTGAACCAAATGGCAATGATAAATATCCGCTCTCAAAAGTTCTACAAGAGAACTGGTAGGAAATTCCCAGGACTCTCTGGCAAAACCAAAATTGGTTTTGACAAGAGCAAGTTGAGGTGTCACAAGTGCCAAAGGCTTGGACACTTTGCAAGAGAGTGTAGATCATCTGGATCTAACTCATCTGCACCCTTTGTGACTTTTCCCAGTAATAGCTCATAGCACAAAGGGCAACCTTCCTACAGTTCTACCATCCATCTCAGGCACAGGCACCACCTGCTTATTTTGTGCCACAGGGTCATATGCCATATCCTTACCCCTGTTACTACATGCCTCAGCCTAGTCAAACTCAAGCACCCCCGGCTCAACCACCTCATGCTCTTCCAGAGCCTCAATCTTCCCAATCTCATCACCACACACAACCTCAACAACAAAGCTTTTTCACCCCAACTGTTATTGACTGGAGTAGTCTACCAGAAGAGCTATCTGGTCAGGATCAACTACTTCAAGGTGCTGGTCAACATGGAGGTGACCAACCTTTTGGAAATCTTGCTCTGATGGCCCTTGATTCTGCTGAAGGGTCATCATTCAATGCCTCATCTCAGGTATCCACTGAGGTAAAAGCCAAGCTTTGTTCAGAGTCATGCATAGCAGCATTTGCTTCTATTAGAGAAGCAAATGTAGCTTTAATAGATAAAAATCTTGAGCTTGAGCAAACAATTTCCAAAAGAAAAGCTGACTTTGAGGTTGTTCTAAAATATAAAAATGATGAGATTTACAAGCTTAAATGCCAAATCAAAGATGATAAAGCTAGGGAAGATGTACTTCTGGAGAAGTACAAAGACCTCAAGGAAACTCTTGTAACCACCCAAGTTAAGTGTGATCGATGGGTGCAATCATGCAAGGGTTTTGAAATGCTTCTTAGCAAGCAATCAGCTTCCAATGTGAAGTTTGGCATTGGTTATAATCACACTGCTCCTCCTACAGATTTCACTTCAAGAGCAGAAGTTGAATCTGATGGGGAGAGCAATAACCAATCCTTCTCTTCATGTGACCTGCTATCCTCTGATTCAGCATCATCAGAGATAGATGTCAGCATTAACTCCTATCAAAACCAATCAGCTGATGCCACAACAGCTGATGGTTCAAATGCTGACTGTCACATGACCAAAAGGCTGATCAACTCAGGTGTTGTTACTAGAAGTACTGAAGGTACTAGAGAGCAAATGACAACATCTAAAGTTCAAACCTCAAATACTGTTAGCACTGAAGAGAAGAAAACTAACAGTAGGAAAGGTTTGAAGACAACTAGAGAGGATACCAGGAAAGCAGGCACCAGGAAGAAAACTGCTAGTACTGATGACAAACAGCTGAAGAACAAGTCTTCAGCAGTTAAATCCTCTTCAGCTGATGATCAGCATAAGATGAAGAAAAAGCCATGTGAGATATGTGGCTTGTTCAATCATCTTACTGATGATTGCTGGTACAAAAGGGGTTCCAAACTCAAACAGAAGGAGAAAATTACTGAGAGCATCAATAAAATGAAGAATGAGTTTGAAACCAAGTTTCTACTAGCAACATCTAAGCCTGAAATCCCTAAGCCCAAAACTAAATCTAAAAGGAAGGTAGGGATTACTCAGGCAACAGCTGAGGTTGCTCAGAAAAAGATGGTACAACATAGGAACTCATCATCAGCAAACTCCAATGTGTCTGAAGAGCTGAAGGCTTTATCACAAAATCAGACACAGTTGGTGATGATGGTTCAGCAGCTAGTGGGAAGAGTCAACCACTTAGATGCTCCTGTGTTGAAACCACAGAAAAGGAAGTCCAAGCCAAAGGGTTCCTCTTCTGTACCATCTTCTTCATCTCAAGCTGTCACATACAACACACCTGTTAGTGCTGCACCTGTAGCTGAGAACAGACCCAAAACCAAGCAGGTTTGGGTCTCCAAGACAAACTAACACATGGTTGTGTTTGCAGGGTTCTTTAACATGCCATAGAAGCATCTGGTATGTAGACAGTGGAGGATCCATGCATATGACAGGAAGCAGCTCCCTTCTTAATGACTACTCTCAAGGAAAGAAGGGATTTGTTTCCTTTGGCAATGATGCAAAAGGTTACATCATTGGTAAAGGCTTTGTTTCTAATGGGGAAATAAGGTTTGATGATGTTAACCATGTGGAGAATCTCAAGTACAATCTCTTGAGTGTCAGTCAAATGTGTGACAAAGGCCATGTTGCCCTTTTCACAAGCCAGAACTGTCGGATTCTGTCATCCAAAGTTCTGAGATTGATTGACAAGGCATTGGATGAACACACTCTCCTGAAGGCCAACAGGACAGGAAGAGTGTATGCCTTAGATCTTTCCAAAAAGATGGATCTAAAAGACCATCCTTGCCTATTCTCCAAGGCATCTCCTCAAGAGTCTACACTATGGCATAGAAGGCTGGGTCATGTTAATTTCAAAAACATGAATCAGCTGATAAGCCATGGTTTAGTAAGAGGATTGCCTCAGAAGGAGTTCAAGTGTGAAGATGACTGCACTGCGTGCGTGAAAGAAAAAACAACACAAAGTTTCATTCCCTTCAATAGAAGAACCAAAGTCCACTGCCTGCTTACAGCTTCTGCACATGGACCTCTTTGGTCCTGTTAGAGTAATGAGCATGGCAAAGAAGAAATACTGCCTGGTAATTGTGGATGATTATTCCAGGTTTGTATGGACTTTCTTCTTGCACTCCAAGGATGAAGCAGCAAAGACAATAATGAACTTGTGTTACATGTAGAAAAGCAGTATTCCCTACAGGTCAAGTGTGTGAGGAGTGACAATGGAACAGAGTTTAGAAACCACACTCTTGATGACTTCTACCTGTCCAAGGGAATTAGAAGGCAGTTTAGCATTCCTAGAACTCCTGAGCAAAATGGAGTGGTGGAGAGAAAGAACAGGACCCTCATTGAAGCAGCAAGGTCAATGTTGGCTGACTCTGGGTTGCCACTGACCTTTTGGGCTGAAGCTGTCAATACAGCTTGCTATGTACAGAATAGAGCTTTAGTAAATAAGAGGTTGATGAAAACTCCTTATGAAGTTCTTCATCACTTGGACCCTATTATTTCATTCTTTAGAGCCTTTGGGTGTCCATGTTTCATTCTCAACACTAGCAACCCACTCCAGAAGTTTGCTAGTAAGGTGGATGCAGGGTATTTTGTTGGTTATTCATCAACTTGCAAGGCATACAGAGTCTTCAACTGTAGAACAAAGGGAGTTGAAGAAACTTTGCATGTCAAGTTCAATGAATCTCCAAAGGACAAGATTCCACAAAACCCTATGGAGTTGTTTGATCTGGACATACTGCAATATGTTCCTTATCAACCTCCATCTGTTGAGCCTGTCAACAAACCTCCACCTGGTGGTACTAATGATGATGTAGTCAGTACTCACCTCTTCAGGATCAGTGACAACCTGCCTGAGTCCACTGAACCTGATGCTCCTGTAGCCTCAGCAGCTCCATCCACTACAAATGCTGATGAGATTTCTGCTTGCTCTACTTCGTTTGAGCTGTCATCCTCTACATGGTTTCAAGAATCTCCATCACCATCTGTTGCTGCTGATGGGTCTACAAACACTTGCATAGATATCATAGTTTATCAAGAGCTCAGGAATCACCCCACATCACAGATCATTGGTGATATCCATGCTGGAGTTTCAACCAGGAATCAATTGTCCAACTTCTGCTTCTATGCTCTCTTCATCAGTCAGCAAGAGCCAAAGAACTATCATATTGCTTTAAGAGACAATGGATGGGTGGAAGCTATGCAGCTTGAGCTTCTTCAATTTAAGAAACAACAAGTGTGGGAGCTTGTTCAACTACCCAAAGGTAAGTGTGCTATAGGCACCAAGTGGGTATTTAGGAACAAAATAGATGAGAAGGGCCAAATTGTCAAGAACAAGGCTAGACTGGTTGTTCAAGGGTTTGCACAGGAAGAAGGCATCGATTATGATGAGACCTTTGCACCTGTGGCCAGACTGGAAGCAATCAAACTGTTCTTAGCTTATGCTGCCTTTCACAGTCTTAAGGTTTATCAAATGGATGTCAAAAGTGCCTTCCTATATGGGAAAATAAAAGAAGAGGTTTATGTGTGTCAACCACCAGGCTTTGAGGACAATAAACATCCTGATTGGGTGTACAAGCTTGATAAGGCTCTTTATGGGCTGAAGCAAGCACCTAGAGCCTGGTATGAGACACTCTCAACCTTTCTTCTAGAGAATAAGTTCACTAGAGGCACCATTGATAAAACCTTATTCATCAAGACTGTGGGACAACATAAGCTCCTTATTCAGATCTATGTTGATGACATCATCTTTGCATCCTCTGATCCAAAGTTGTGTGATGAATTTACAAAGCTTATGAAGCTAAGGTTTGAAATGAGTGCTATGGGAGAATTACAGTACTTTCTAGGTTTGCAAATCAAACAACTGGATGATGGAATCTTCATCCATCAGTCCAAGTATACCAAAGAGTTGTTGAATAAGTTTGATTTACAAACCTGTAAGCCCTGTTCTACTCCCATGAGCAGCATCACACAACTAGATGTAGATCAGAAAGGTAAAGCAGTTGATGAAACCCTTTACAGATATATGATTGGGTCCTTGATGTACCTTACAGCTTCTAGACCAGACATCATGTTTTCAACATGTGCTTGTGCTAGATTTCAGGCTGCACCTAAAGAATCCCATTTGATTGCAGTCAAAAGGATCTTTAGATATTTGCAAGGTACCCAATCACTAGGACTTTGGTATTCAGCTGGGCATTCTTGCAAACTAGTTGCTTTCTCTGATAGTGACTATGCAGGATGTAAAGTTACCAGAAAATCCACTTCTGGGGGTTGCCAATTCCTAGGCAATTGTTTAGTTTCTTGGCAGAGTAAGAAACAAACATCAATTGCTACATCCACTGCTGAAGCTGAGTATATTGCTGCTGCAAGTTGTACCTCTCAAATACTCTGGCTTCAGAACCAACTTCTGGATTATGGCATTACTGAGACTAAGACTCCATTACTAATGGACAGTGCTTCAGCTCTTTGTATTGTTAAGAATCCAGTCCAGCACTCAAGGACCAAACATATTGAGATCAGACATCATTTTATCAGGGATTGCTATGAGAAAGGTCTGATTGATCCTAAGTTTGTGCCTAGTGCTGATGAGCTTGCAGACATTTTACTAAGCCTTTAGATAGTGCTACATTTCAAAATTTGGTACTAAGGCTTGGTATGCTGCAGCTTGATTGATTTGACCTATGCTGATGCTCTTACTTCACAACTACTGAAGAGCAAAGGTCAAATACAAGTACTGATGAGTAATTTAGTCTTCAGCTCTTTCATAACTACTGAAAACTAAAATGCTTAAAGTACTGATGTACATTATTTATTGAAAACAACTGATGTAGTGAGGTGGATTACAACTACTGATGTATGATTTTCAAATAAATAAGTACTGAAGAACAAATTTGCTCACAAGTACTGATGTGTAATCTTACACAAGTACTGAAGACAAAATTTGTTCACCAGCTCTGAAGAATATTTTATCAGCACTTGTGAACATCGGATCACAAGAGCTGAAGGCATATATCTTCACAAGAGCTGAAGGGTCAATGAAACATCTGAAAGTCAGCCAAAGAGCTTATAAGTGTGGAGGCTAGTATGAAACAACTGATTTGACGGAAACAGCTGATGAGTAATTTCTCATCAGCTGATGACAACAGCTGCTGTTTCATACCCAAACAACTGAAGGACAAAACCATGTCTTCAGTAGTTCACAACTACTGATATCAGTAGTTCATAACTACTGAAGGTTAACACCAAGTCCTCAGTTGTTTACATCTGAAGCAATAACATGTCTTCAGTAGTTCACAACTACTGATCTCAGTAGTTTACAACTACTGAAGGCTAATACCAAGTCTTCAGTTGTTACAACGTCTGAAGAAGAATATTAGGTCATCAGTAGTTCATAACTACTGAAGACTGACAGTAACTCTTCAGACGTTTACAACATCTGAAGGACAAAACCAAGGTCTAAGTAGTTTAAACTACTGACGACTAACACCACGTCCTCAGATGTTACAACCACTGAAGGTTAAAACCACGTCATCAGTTGTTTCAATAACAGATAACTAACACCAAAACCTTCAGTAGTTTTCTTTCAACCTTTGACCTACCCTATAAATACCCCACCTTCAGAGCATTTACTCCTCACTTGACCTAATCTTTTCAAACCTCTGAAATTCCCATACACCATTAATGGCGAACATGCAACTGAAACCTCGACACAACTGTGTCGCCCATCTCACCAAATCGCCATTATGGCCCAAATTTCACCAAGCCGTAGATCTTATGCACGACTCACCATACAAAACGGCTTTTCTCCTAAACCCCACTATATACACCGACTCCTTGGCGGAGTTTTGGACGAATGTAACGCCCCGAAATTTCCCGAAACAAGCCACTTAATAATAATGGGCTTTTAAGGGTTAATTTAAGAAATAAAGGGGTAAATTAGTGGGCTATGGATAAAATTAGTCTTAATGGGCTAGGCTTAATGGGTTTAAGGGCCCTAATCAGCCCGTAAACATGCATGAACAGCTCCATATTCACCATTTCAAACCCTAGCCACCAAATTCGTAGAGAGAGAGTAGAGAGAGAAAGTGAAGAAATTCAAGATTTGGAGCTTGAAGGTTGGAAGGATTGAAGTTCTGGTGGATTGGAGCATCAAAACACAAGGAAAGAGCAACAAAACAAGGTAAGAATCGACCTCTAAGGCCCTCTGTAGATCAAACCCGGATTCTAGGGTTTTGGGGTTTTGAAAAGTTTAAAGAAACACATAAAGGTCGAATTTTTACATATGAAAACGTGTAAAAAGCTTAGATCTGGTTTCATGGAAGGTAAACTAAGGATTTGGACGTAAAAAGTTAAGATTTTGGGTTAAAAATGGGCTGGATCTGAGTTTTTGTTCATCCAGCGAAACTGGGCCCCGATCCAGCGAATTTAAGCATTTAACCAGCGAAACTGCACATTAGTTCAGCGAGACTAGGAGAAGTTCCAGCGAAACTACAGTTTATCTGGGGCGAAACTATAGTTTCGCCGGTAATCTCGCTAAGACCCAGACTGACCTCTAGACCTTGCGAGAATAGGGAATTCCAACGAAAGTTGGGCGCTCAAGGTAGCGAATCTGTCTAGCGAAACTAGCAGAAGTGCTGCCCAGCGAAACTACAGGCGAAACTGTAGTTTCGCTGTAGCGAAACTATGGGCGAAACTATGAAGAAAATGACGTTTTTGCATGTTAACTTTCGTGCAGCTAGAGTATTCAGGCTATAGCCTAAGTGACTTAGAATTTAAGCTACTTGGACGAGTTCAGGTGAGTTCTAGATCCCCTATTTATACATGCTTTAAATGTTTTGGGGCGGTATGCATACTAAGATACATACTTTTTATTATCAGTTCTTTTAAAGTAAAGCTTTACATACTATCTTATATGAGAAATGGGGTGTTATAATGAATTGATAGTGTGTTTTTCCTTATCGAGATATAACCTTGTAGTGATGAATTGCCTTCGAGATGTGTTGTGTTATATATATATATATATAACTTAAATAAGAAAGTGAAACGTAAAGAAAGGTTATGTGGCCCATAACGTGTACCTGGATAAAGTAAAGTCTTGCAAGTAAAGTCCTGCAGGCAAGGGATAAAGTAAAGACTTGCAAGCAATGGCTAAAGGAGGGTTGCATTTGTTGTGCCCTCACCCGGATAAAGTAATGCTCGAACAGGCAGGTCTGTAAGCCCTGAATTGGCATGACAATAATGGCCCGATCGAGTACGACTGTAAGCCCTTAATTGGCGTGTCGGTAAAGTCCTAGGCGAGCCTAGGCACCGATAGTGACAGAGAATTGACGGATAAAGAAGAGTAATAAATAACAAGAAATGAAAAGTAATGATAAAGTATCGATAAAGTGATAGCCTGTATGTATTGATGTGTGATAGATGAGAATTATTTTCAACTGATAAAGCTAATGTCTCTTACAAAAGTTATTTAGCAAAGTAAACCTAGAATTCACTCAGCGAAGCTGACTTTTGTATGCATATCAGTTGACAGGTAACAGTTAGAGCTACGGAATAGAGGCATGGGACTGAAGCTTCTTGGCACTAGAAGACTGGCATCCCTGAGGAAGAAAAGATTAAGAGGACTCTAAATAGATTTTTAGAATTAAAGACAATGTTTATATTTCATTTGTAATGGATTGAAATTTACATTATTATCCGCTGCAATATATATTTATACACATACGAGTAAATGACTGTTTTAAATCGATGTTTTGCTGTGAATGACCAACTGTGAGGCTTCCCTGAGAAAGGTGGGCCTTACAAGTTGGTATCAGAGCCAATGTTTAAGAGATTTGGGAAAATTATTTTATAAACCTAAACTTAAACAGAGAATGGGACCAAGTGTCAAGGATGCCAGTCCAAGAAGCTCCATGCCCAGAGGTAACAAATATGCTATAGGTATTATTCTAGTGGATAGTGCCTTCTTATTTGAGTTAGAGCCGAGGTAGAGTATGATAATGTTATCTGTGATGCCTATCTGAATTTATGTGACTTATACGTGCATAGTTATGTATAGTAGGTTCTGGTGTTGGTGTGGTCCAGGATAGGAAAGTTTATGGCACGGGAAGTTCTGTAAGTAGTTAATCACAACTGGCCACTGTTATTAAAAATTTACAAAACTTGTCGTGAACTGAACTTGCCTTGAAAGACCATATTAACATTCTGAATCTTATAGGAAGTAGAACGAATGGCACCTAAGAAAGAAGTTCCAACCATGGTCACCCGGAGAAGCACTAGGGGAAGGCCCCCGACTAAGGCAAAGGAAACTGCAAGTGCAACTGTGAAGCCAACAAAAAGGTCAACCAGAAAGCCGGTTGAGGAACCGATTAAGGAGGAGGAGGTTGAGTTAGGAACGGGAGCCGAGGGGTCTACCCCTGATCAGGCCAAACTGAAAGAGACAGTAAAGGAAGCTATTGCCCAAGAGGTGCATCAAGTCCTGTCTGGAGTGATGCCCGCTCTGCTTGCGGAATTTGTGGAGCAGGTTAAGGGCGACAGTAAGAAGAGTACGGCTTCAGAAAAAGTTGATAAAAAGGGGCAGTCAAGACTGAGGAGTTGAGCGACGAGGGAGATCGTCTGGGTAACCATGATGGCCCTGAAGTGGAAGAGAGGGCGAAGGGGTGCAGCTACGGGGATTTTCAGAGGTGTAAGCCCCCAACGTTTGATGGTACTGGTAACGCTGCCACTGCTCAGCGTTGGATTAGGGAAATGGAGGCCGTACTGAAGATCAGTAAGTGCCGTGAAAACCAAAAGGTGAAGTTTGCTTCCCATTCCCTTTTGGATCCAGCACTGTGTTGGTGGGATAACATTGCTGAGTCTTACGGAGAGGAGGCCATTGAGAGGATGAAATGGCCGGAGATGAAGAGGTTGGTGATAGAGGAGTACTGCCCAGAAAGAGAGCTTGACAAGGTCGAGCAAGAGTTTGTGAGTTTGGAGGCTGGAAATATGACTCACCAGGAGTACACTACAAAATTCAATGAAATGGCACGTCTGGTGCCTGATTTGGTAACTCCTGAAGCCAAAAGGATCAAGAGGTACATACAAGGGTTGCCTCTAGACATTCGTAGGGACATGGTCACTGCTCGACCTAGTACTTTTAGGACAGCAGTGGACCTCAGTGGGAGGTTGTACGATCATCGTAGGCCGGTGGCAGTGGGTGAGACGAGGAAAGTTTGGAACAATAATAATGGGAAGAGATATGGAAGTGGTGGCCACCAACCGGGGAACAAGAAAGCAAGGGTGGATGCAAAACAGATGGTTGTGAAGAGGGTCGAGGAAGCTAAGAACTGTGGGAAGTGTGGGAGGAGGCATCCCGGAGAGTGCCGATTGGGTAGCCATGGGTGCTACCGGTGTGGGAAAACGGGTCACATGGCTAGGGAGTGCCCGGGAGTAAACGAGTGCTTTAACTGCCATGAGTCGGGGCACTACAGCAGGGATTGCAAGAAAGCCAAGCCGGGAAGCTCGGGCACGAGCAGGGGTGATGACAAGGGGGATGATGGAAAGCCCAAGGTCAAGGCAAGGGCTTTCACCATGAACAAGAAGGAAGCAAGGAAGGACCCGGACGTAGTGTCAGGTACGTTCCTTGTCAATGATGTTTGCGCCTCCATATTATTTGATAGTGGTGCCAGTAAGAGTTTCGTATCTGTGTCCTTCTGTGCTACACTAGATGTCCAAACTAAGGAAATAGATGATGCCTTCGAAGTAGAAACAGCCGATGGTAAGTCCATTAGAATAGTCCGGATGATAGAGAACTGCCACATTAAACTAGGAGGCCATTACTTTCCCGCACGATTGTTTGTTATGCCCTTAGGAGGTTTCGATGTCGTACTAGGGATGGATTGGCTAGCTGCCCATGATGCTAACATAGTATGCCAACAGAAGATGATCCGATTAACGGCTCCAGATGGTAGTTCGGTTACGATCTATGGTGATAACGATTGTAAGGTTCCAAGGATCATTTCCATGATCAAGGCGGAGAAATGTATGAGGCGAGGGTGCGGAGCTTATCTAGCGTATGTCAAGGATGTCAAAGATAAGGCGAAAGAGTTGTCCGATGTGCCAGTGGTGCGGGACTTTCCTGACGTATTCCCAGAGGATCTGCCCGGAGTACCACCAGATAGAGAGATAGAGTTTCAGATTGACTTGCTGTCAGGAGCCCAACCCATTGCCAAAGCACCCTACCGCCTAGCTCCGTCCGAGATGAAGGAGCTCATGTCACAACTGCAGGAACTCCTTGACAAGGGATTCATTAGGCCCAGCATTTCCCCATGGGGTGCCCCCGTGCTGTTTGTGAAAAAGAAGGATGGCAGCATGAGGATGTGTATAGATTACAGGGAGTTGAATAAGCTGACCGTGAAGAATCGATACCCGCTACCCCGAATAGATGATCTGTTCGATCAGTTGCAAGGGGCAAGTTGGTTCTCCCGAATAGATCTCTGATCTGGATATCACCAACTGAAGGTAAGGGAGCAAGATATCCCAAAGACGGCCTTCCGAACGCGCTACGGCCACTATGAGTTCCTGGTTATGTCTTTCGGGCTAACCAATGCTCCTGCGGCCTTCATGGACTTAATGAATCGCGTGTGTCGCCCGATGTTGGACCGATCAGTGATAGTCTTCATTGACGATATTTTGATATACTCAAAGAACAAAGGAGATCACGCTTGTCATATCAAGGAGGTGTTAGAAACTTTACGAAGGGAGAAACTGTATGCAAAGTTCTCTAAATGTGCCTTCTGGCTACGGGAGGTGCAGTTTTTAGGGCACATTATAAATTCCGAAGGAGTCATGGTTGATCCAGCAAAGGTGGAGGCAGTTACGCAATGGAATTCCCCAAAGACGCCATCCGAAATCCGTAGTTTCTTGGGATTGGCTGGCTATTATAGAAAGTTTATCAAAGATTTCTCGAAGATAGCTTCCCCATTAACAAGGTTAACGAGGAAGAACGTGGTGTTCGACTGGGGAAAAGAACAGGAAGAAGCGTTTCTGGAATTGAAGGATAGACTGACCAAAGCTCCTGTGCTAACCCTGCCAGAGGGAGATGAAGACCTAACGGTATACTCCGACGCTTCTTACTGCGGGCTAGGCTGTGTGTTGATGCAAAGAGGAAAAGTTATAGCTTACGCATCCAGACAGCTAAAGGACACGGAGGTTACTTACCCGGTTCACGACTTGGAACTTGCCGCAGTAGTGTTCGCATTGAAGATCTGGAGACACTATTTGTATGGAACTAAGTGCGCCATATTTACCGACCACAAAAGTCTGAAATATTTCTTTGAGCAGAAGGACCTAAATATGAGACAAAGGAGGTGGTTGGAGTTGATAAAGGATTACGACTGTGAAATCCATTATCACCCGGGTAAGGCGAACGTGGTAGCCGATGCCCTGAGCCGAAAGGAAGGATATGAACCGATCTGGGTGAAGGCGTGCCAACTAGTAGTGACCCCAGATGTTATGAGGATGATAAGCAAAGCTCAAATAGACGCTTTAAAAGAGCAGCAAATCAATAAGGAAAGGATGGTGGGAAAATTGGATGAATTGGTAGAGAACACCTTGGGTGTTAAGACCTTCCATGGCAGGATATGGGTTCCGAAGCATGGTGACTTGCGGGAAAAGATTATGGACGAAGCGCACAAGACCCGCTACTCAATTCACCCAGGCGCGAATAAGATGTACCACGATTTGAAGAAAGATTATTGGTGGCCCGGGATAAGAGAGATGTGGTTACGTATGTAAATAAATGTCTCACGTGCCTACAGGTGAAGGCTGAGCACCAAAGACCTTATGGTTATGTTCAGCCATTAGAAGTACCAGAATGGAAGTGGGAACATGTTACCATGGACTTCATCACCAAGCTACCCCGCACGGCAAAAGGCCACGACGCGATATGGGTGATAGTTGACAGACTAACTAAGAGTGCGCATTTCCTTCCAATCAAGGAAGCAATTAGTTCAGAAAAGCTTGCTGAACTGTTTATCCGAGAAATCGTGGCGCGACATGGTATGCCCGTATCGATTGTTTCAGATAGAGATACGCGGTTCACCTCGAAGTTTTGGAAAAGGTTCAATGAAGAAATGGGCGCGAGGTTGCATGTTAGTACCGCATACCACCCACAGACCGATGGGCAATCGGAAAGAACGATCCAGACACTAGAAGATATGCTTCGGGCATGCGTCATCGAATTTGGCGGTAATTGGGATGATCATCTGCCACTAGCTGAGTTCTCCTATAACAACAGCTACCACGCCAGTATTAAGATGCCCCCATATGAGTTATTGTACGGTCGACGGTGCAGAACTCCTATTTGTTGGGTGATATCGGACAGAAGGAGCTAGGAAGCCTAGAGGTTGTGGAAGCCACAACGGAAAAGCTGGAGAAAATCAAGGAGTATATGAAGGCTGCAAAGGATAGACAAAAGTCATACGCCGATAGAAGGAGGAGACCAATAGAATTTAGCGTGGGTGACATGGTAATGTTAAAAGTGTCGCCATGGAAGGGGATTATCCGATTTAGGAAGAGGGGGAAACTGAGTCCCAGGTTTATTGGACCATTTAAGGTACTAGCACGAGTTGGGGATGTAGCCTACAGGCTAGACCTTCCAGAAGAATTAAGTGGGATTCACCCTACCTTTCATGTGTCGCACTTGAGGAAATGTTTAGCACCGGACGAGGTAGTCGTGCCTCTAGATGACATCGAAGTGGACGAGAAACTGAACTATGTAGAACAACCAGTGGCTATACTGGATCGGAAGGAGAAACAATTGAGAAATAAAGTAGTCAAGCAAGTTAAGGTGCAATGGAAACACCGAAAAGGGTCGGATGCCACCTGGGAATCCGAGGAGGAAATGAGACGCCAATACCCCGATCTGTTTAATGACGAGTCAGGTTTCGAGAACGAAACCTAAATAGGGGGGAGACTTGTAACGCCCCGAAATTTCCCGAAACAAGCCACTTAATAATAATGGGCTTTTAAGGTTAATTTAAGAAATAAAGGGTAAATTAGTGGGCTATGGATAAATTAGTCTTAATGGGCTAGGCTTAATGGGTTTAAGGGCCCTAATCAGCCCTTAAACATGCATGAACAGCTCCATCTTCACCATTTCAAACCCTAGCCACCAAATTCGTAGAGAGAGAGTAGAGAGAGAAAGTGAAGAAATTCAAGATTTGGAGCTTGAAGGTTGGAAGGATTGAAGTTCTGGTGGATTGGAGCATCAAAACACAAGGAAAGAGCAACAAAACAAGGTAAGAATCGACCTCTAAGGCCCTGTAGATCAAACCCGGATTCTAGGGTTTTGGGGTTTTGAAAAGTTTAAAGAAACACATAAAGGTCGAATTTTTACGTATGAAAACGTGTAAAAGCTTAGATCTGGTTTCATGGAAGGTAAACTAAGGATTTGGACGTAAAAAGTTAAGATTTTGGGTTAAAAATGGGCTGGATCTGAGTTTTTGTTCATCCAGCGAAACTGGGCCCCATCCAGCGAATTTAAGCATTTAACCAGCGAAACTGCACATTAGTTCAGCGAGACTAGGAGAAGTTCCAGCGAAACTACAGTTTCGCTGGGGCGAAACTATAGTTTCGCCGGTAATCTCGCTAAGACCCAGACTGACCTATAGACCTTGCGAGAATAGGGAATTCCAACGAAAGTTGGGCGCTCAAGGTAGCGAATCTGTCTAGCGAAACTAGCAGAAGTGCTGCCCAGCGAAACTGCAGGCGAAACTGTAGTTTCGCTGTAGCGAAACTATGGGCGAAACTATGAAGAAAATGACGTTTTTGCATGTTAACTTTCGTGCAGCTAGAGTATTCAGGCTATAGCCTAAGTGACTTAGAATTTAAGCTACTTGGACGAGTTCAGGTGAGTTCTAGATCCCCTATTTTATACATGCTTTAAATGTTTTGGGGCGGTATGCATACTAAGATACATACTTTTTATGATCAGTTCTTTTAAAGTAAAGCTTTACATACTATCTTATATTTAAAGTAAAGCTTTACATACTATCTTATATGAGAAATGGGGTGTTATAATGAATTGATAGTGTGTTTTTCCTTATCGAGATATAACCTTGTAGTGATGAATTGCCTTCGAGATGTGTTGTGTTATATATATATATATAAACTTAAATAAGAAAGTGAAACGTAAAGAAAGTTATGTGGCCCATAACGTGTACCTGGATAAAGTAAAGTCTTGCAAGTAAAGTCCTGCAGGCAAGGGATAAAGTAAAGACTTGCAAGCAATGGCTAAAGGAGGGTTGCATTTGTTGTGCCCTCACCCGGATAAAGTAATGCTCGAACAGGCAGGTCTGTAAGCCCTGAATTGGCATGACAATAATGGCCCGATCGAGTACGACTGTAAGCCCTTAATTGGCGTGTCGGTAAAGTCCTAGGCGAGCCTAGGCACCATAGTGACAGAGAATTGACGGATAAAGAAGAGTAATAAATAACAAGAAATGAAAAGTAATGATAAAGTATCGATAAAGTGATAGCCTGTATGTATTGATGTGTGATAGATGAGAATTATTTTCAACTGATAAAGCTAATGTCTCTTACAAAAGTTATTTAGCAAAGTAAACCTAGAATTCACTCAGCGAAGCTGACTTTTGTATGCATATCAGTTGACAGGTAACAGTTAGAGCTACGGAATAGAGGCATGGGACTGAAGCTTCTTGGCACTAGAAGACTGGCATCCCTGAGGAAGAAAAGATTAAGAGGACTCTAAATAGATTTTTAGAATTAAAGACAATGTTTATATTTCATTTGTAATGGATTGAAATTTACATTATTATCCGCTGCAATATATATTTATACACATATGAGTAAATGACTGTTTTAAATCGATGTTTTGCTGTGAATGACCAACTGTGAGGCTTCCCTGAGAAAGGTGGGCCTTACAGAATGTAACCGTCCAAACCGGAGAGCAGGATGGCGAGGTCTCTCTCCGGTCCTCCGTCAACGGCCACCTCGTGGTTATCACTCCAGCTACACTACGCCAAACCCTAGAGCTGGAGGATGCCACCCACCCAACCTCCTACCCCAAAGGTGCCCTGGATCTCTCATTCACATCCCACGACTATCAGGGTAACCTCTCCGCCTCCACCTTGTTGAAGAAACACTTCCCTGACCCTCAACGACTGATCTTTCACATGGTGAACGTGTGTCTGGCTCCCAAAACCTCTTCGTGGGACCAGATGTCCACAAGGTGGCAACAGGTATTGTTCTCTATCCTTGAAAACCAACCGTTAAACTTAACTGATATAATATTTTTGGAAATAAAGGATATGGCCACAAAACCAATTTCTAACCGATGGGTCTTGTATCCTCGGTTCATTATGGCCATAATAGAGAACCAGCTTCAGGCTGAGGGACTAGTTGGCACTGGAGTCCCTGCCATGGCTGTTCTAGCCGAGGTATACTCCAGGCACAATACTGACCAAACACTCAAACAGGCTGGCCGGCTGCGAAAACCCACGCAGCAGGAACCCACAGCCTCCACCTCCAAATCCAAAGTCCCCTCCAACCCAAAGCCAAAAAGAAGCCAAAAAAGGCTACTCAGGGAGATGAGTCCCCTGAGGATGCCCCTGCAACACAAAGGCAGGATGTGCCTACTGGTTCGATTCTCCCAGCAGGTACCACGACTCCACCCACCACAACCGCCCAGGCTTCCTCTCAACAGGAGCCTGATGCAACCAATATTGGGGCAACCATATTACTGGGGTCTATCTCACTTGAGAAGACTGCCATTGAAGCGCACAGTCCTCCCCATGTGCACTCTGCTTCTAGCCAATCTACTGATGAGGCCGCCCCACAAAGCCCTACATTGGCAATAGCCAAAGTGCTGACCCATCTGAGCACTCCACCCTCTCCCCAGAAACCTATTACAACTGGGGAGACTCCAACCGAAGAGGGGGTGGATATAAGTGCTGGTGGGAGCCCACAGCACAGAGAATCAGTCCAATCTCCCAGTGTGGCTAGGGAGATGGGACAATCTGGTGAGGCTGCCACTTCGCCTGCATCAACATCTGAGCAGGGTGAAGCTGGTAACATCAATAAGACCTCACCAGAGGCAATGGCCGATGATGGATCCAATCCGGAGGCTAGAAGTACCCAGTACCATGAACAAGGGGCACATGCTCTTACTGAGCCACACTCACGGCATGTACATCCTGACATGGTCAGGAGGTCAGGTGATTCAGCTCATGCTGATGATGACCTGAGCTTCTTCTATGATGTAGTAGCTCAAAACACTATCCTAGAGGATGATTAGCAGACTCAAAGAGCTGCTTGCTCAAATGACTCAGGATAGAAGTCCATCTGCCACCACTACCCCATAGATGGCACCTTCACCCGAAGGTCTCACAAACACTGAGCCACTCCCACAAACTCAGCCACCAGCCCCTGCTTCTGGCACTAGCTCTCTGGATCAGACCCCCCTGAGCAGCTGGATGCTATCCTCCACAAATCCCTACCTCTCATCACACCCATGCTTAAAGACTTAGTCATTCAAACCCTTGATGAGAGGCTTCCCACATACATACAACCCTTGGTGGAGGTTGCCATTTCTAAGGCACTTGCTGATAGTTGAACCCCAACCAATGCACCCAAAAGGGGGAGACATCAGTGCAAGTCAAGAGGAAGAGGGGTGAGGAGGAGAAAGAGGCAGAAAAAGAGGTGGTGGTAGAGAGGGAGTTGTTGAGGAGACTAGGAAGGTGAAGGAGAAAGGGAAGAGGAAAGAGAGGAGGTAGAGCAAATAGAAGTGGCTGAAATCCAAAAGGATTTCAGTGTCACTGATAAGAAAAAGGGAGAGGAGGGAAAGAAGGTGGCTGATCCTGATCTAGCAGCCCTTGTCAAGGAGGCTGATGCTGAGCATAGCCGTTCAATGGACTCTGTCATTGAACAGTTGTTCAGGCAAGGCTTTGACAAGGACACTGCCTTGCTAGATCAAGAGATCAGGAATATGGAGAGAAGAGATTGAGTACCGATGGACTACTCATAGCCAAGAGGAAAGAAAGAAACTTGAGGCTATGAGTAGGTTCACTTCGAAGTACCTGGGCAGACCAGTCCTTGATGTCAAGGCATGGACCAGGGATAGACTCTTGGCAATAACCACCAAGATCTGTTCGGCTGGTGATTTCACTAAGGGACTGGTCGCTGAGGCCCTCTCTGAAGCCGGTGCTAGGAACAGGACACTGCTAGTAAAACTGACCAAACCAGCCCTTATCTCTAGGTTACTAGCAGTGCCTGCCAACATTCCCACACCAACAACCAACCACAACCCACTAAACCAACCCCTTCACCATCAAAACCCGCAGCCAATGATCCACCCTTGAAGAAGAAGAGAAGGGTGTTGAGGCTGCAAGAAGAAGAAGAAGAGGAGGATGAGGATAGACTGCCCCTTTCAGCAGTCATTCCTCTACCAAAAGCCAAATCCCAAACCATCACTCCCACCTCACAGATGGACACTGTGAGGGTGAAGATAGAGGAAGAGGCACAGCAGCATCTTCATGATGCTGAAATGCTTAAGTCAATTGATCAAGCATATGCTGCCTCTACCTCTATCATGAATATGAAGAAAGAAGCTCTGAGACTCTTCACTCTCAAACAAACCTTCCAATATAGCAAAGAGAGAGTGAGGACTTGGCCTGATCCTAGGGTGGCTCACAGGATCACAAAGAAAGATATTCCTGTGAGGTACAAGAGCCAGATGAAAAGGATTGTAGATGAAGAAATCACAGTGGCTCTTGTAATAACACCCTGGGAAATTGTGGATGAGTTCGATAAAGCTTATAAATCTAAGCAACCTCCTGAAATGATGTTGGAGAATAGGATGGTGAGGAAAGGCTTAGTTTATAAGAAGCTTGAGAACTTCCACAAAGATGAGCTCAACTTGTTGCTAGAGGGCAGACATCCAGATGAATTTGCTTATAGGAAAATCACAATAGTTGAGCTCAAAAATGGGAAACAGGTCAAGTATGTCTCAGAGATGTACGGCCGTGAAGGATTGTTCGATGGTGGGGATGAGGGCATGACCAAAGAAGAACAAATGATCTTTGTCCGAGCCTACACCCGAGAATCCTACCGGCTTGTACATGGGAGGTAGATCTCATGGATGGGACAACAGCTCTGTGTCCAAATCCCCAAGACAGAGCTCCCATCCATACTTAGCGAAACAAACACTAGAGACTACCTCTAAGGCCAGTGCTTATCTGGGTCAACTTCTAATCTGATCTAGAAGGAAATAGACCAATCATTATGCCACCAATAAGTGGGACAACCAATAATTAGAGGTTTTGGCTGCATTGGTTCAGGGGGAGTTTGTTGGACCAAAAGAACCAATGAGCCAAGATCAGGAAAACCTCTAAGTCCCACATGCCACTGCAACAACTGCTGAAGACTCCCATCAGTTATTATGTTCTCTTGCTTGAATGTCAGACTCGAGAGCATCTTAGCTCCAACCATCAGCTGTTCTGACAAAGTCTGAAGAACAAAGTATGAAGATCAAAGAACTGAAGAACAACAGCTGAAGACTCTAAAGTACTGAAGACAAGTACTGAAGTCTGAAGTACTGATCATACAAGTACTGAAGACTTCAAGTACTGAAGACAAGTGCTGAAGAATCAAAAGCTGAAGAACTGAAGAACTGAAGACCTTCTACTGAAGCACAAAGTCTGAAGACAAAGACTGAAGACAACAACTGATGATATCTACTGAAGTCATCAGTTGTTACATCATCTGAAGCCAAGTCTGAAGACCAAGTATTGAAGACTCAGAGTTTGTCACAACAGCTGAAGAAGTCTTCTTCAGTTGTTGTGATGGTTTTTCCTTTTCAGTAGTTTATTTTGTTTCAGTAGTTGTACAACAGCTGAAGAGCATGTTCTTCAGTTGTTATAGTATCAGTAGTTATAAATGACTGAAGAGTTTGTTCTTCAGTCGTTGTAGGATTTCAGTAGTTTTACTTTTGCCAGTACTTAGGAAACTTTTGTAAGAAGATGTCAGTTGTTGACATCTTCAGTAGTTTTATGTTTTGTCAGTTGTAATTTTAATATTCAGTTGATGTCAGAAAAAGGACATCAGCCCATCCTTTTGCCGCCTATAAAAGGATGGGGAACCATTCTGTATTAATGGCCGAAACGTGCTAAGCAATAGAACATTTATTACTTCGCAGAACTCTTTTCTCTCTCTATGCTTGTGCTTTTACATGCAATATCTTTTATGTTCTTGCATTAATCGCTAATTAATGAGCTAAATCCGCTACAAACATAATCTGATTGATCAAACGAGAGGCTGAGATCCTGTCAAATAAAATACGAATTTGAATACGTACCGTAGTAAGGAGTCGGCGGTATGAAAGTGATGAAAATCCGGAGCTCGTGATAGAGTGAATCGGATGTGTGTTTAGGGGCGTAAATGAAGAAATGGGCCGTGAGGTCGTATATATAATAAGGCTTCACGTCGTGAAGGGCCTCACGACCCGTTACAGATTACCAAAACGGCCGTGAGTGTCCTCACGGCCCGTGAGGCTGGGTAATTTTTAAAAAAACAACCGTTAAGACTTCACGGCCCGTTTGGTAACCCACAAACGGCTCGTAACGTCCCTCACGGGCCGTTTCATTATTTTCTAAGTCTATAAATTCAACCACTTCACACAACCAATTCACACAAATTTACTCAATATCCAAACCATGAGTGCTACAAGTTTTACATCAAGTTCCTCGTCGCATTCACCGGATCAAAATCCATGGACGGATGAAGAGGAGGTGACTTTAGTAAGATCTTGTATCGAAATTCAGGGACTATCCCACCAAATTCAATATTTTGGAACCGGGTTTCAACTCGTTTTCATCAAATTCTCGAACGTGAAGAATATCGCACCACTTGTGAACTTAGCAACAAGTGGTTTGACTTGAGAAGGAAGGTCACGACATTTCACCAGCTCTACAAAGACGTTTACAACAATCGAAATACATTATGGAATGATACGGATATTATGACAACAACTCAAGAAAGATATCGGGAGCATTTTGGAATTTCTTTTAACCATTTCGCGGCTTGGATCTTTTATAAAGATCAAGAAGATTAAAAATTATGTGTTTTATTATTGTGTGATAATAACGGTTTATTGTTTTTAATAAAGTGTACTAATAAACGTTTATGTTTTAATAAATATTTAATTACTGTTCTACATTATACGTCTAGAATACAGTTCGTCTGCCATAAATCTTCGGAATCTAAAGCAAGCATCCTGTAAGTTAACCTCTTGCCACTCTAAAGATTTATTTTGAACCAACCTACGCAATAACATACAAATTACAACTCCCGAATCTCGACCAATATGACCGGCGTTAGGAGGCTAAACGGTTTCACCGGATACGACCAGTTCTTCAATTTCTTCTTGTCCGGAGTGCTGCCAATATTGTAAAGTTTACGTATGTATCTAACCAAACTATCTTTGTGTAATTGTTGGTCGATCTATGAAATCAATATACTCTTATGTTTAAATTATTGTGACATTTTGACACTCGAATATGTTAATGATCTCTTGCCATTTTGCGCTAATATGGTTTCCACGACGCTTCAAGAAGACCCCACGGCGACGCGCGGGGGGTTCAATCCTAGTTTATTAACAAACTGATTTTTTAGAAAAACATTTGAAATCCAGTCCTACCATTAGCTCAAATCCAACCGACTGGTTTAGTTGGAAACGTTCTCACTAGAAATAACATAACTTGTTTTATGAACATTTCCCGATACAACTGTTCTTATCAACCGGTAGCTAGAAGAGAACTATTTGTGCTCAGAAGATTTTCTATATATTTTTTTTCATAGGACAACAAGAAAGGTTAAACATCAAAACTAAATTCCTATTCTCTTTCTTCTTTACAACATCTTATCAATCATGTTATAGTTGGAAAACCTACATGTACTTCACCTAACATGCAAAATGAATGAACTAATGTGTCAATATATAAGGAACTCTTTCCATCGTGCTTGAAACAAATTCTTATCATTTTGGTTGGGTTGTTGACAAAGGCAAACTTCTTTTAATCATTCACCAAAATATGGACATAGTGAACAATTTGGAGGCTCAAACTTGATGACATAGACAAACGTGGGATCAAACACCATTACAAGATAATTGAAAGAAGCTCCAAACTCATAGGCTTCAAGCCCTTAACGGCCGACAAACAGAACTTTCCTATATTATTACATTAATAGAAGCTCAAACATTAGTTAACCACTACACTTGATTTAAAAGGGGTTTCAATAGAATGATATTTATCTATATAACATTTATATGGCATTTTAACTAAGCCATGGTATAACAACAAAATTTAAATATTACATATGATTTGGTAATTCAATTTTCCTTGAGCTACAAAATTACCATTTGAAATAGATGCAAAATCAAAATAAGTTGCTGGTATCATTTCAACCAAGACATGTAGTTTATAAGTAACGATATTTAATCATGACCTATACTAACTCATGAAACTTTTGTTTTTATTCTTTAATGTGTTATATTCGTATTTAGAAAGTGGAGAAGTTTTTTCATGTTTATGTCGAATAATGTTTATGTGGATTATGACGCGCAAAAGTTATACCTTGGACAACGATTTACAAACCCAGTTAATTTAATTAATTCGTTTTTACGAACTAGATCGGGTTTAATAATATATAAAAGTATAAATTACTTAACTAAAACGTTTAAGTGTTAAACGTTATTATTTCGGGTTTTTGGTTTGACACATGGGCTAATATTAATCTGATCGGACCCGGGGCCTATAAAAGATTAATATTAATTATCAATATATAAGGATCATTAGGGTGGAAAATCCCTTCACCTTTTGATTTTTACGAACTAGATCGGGTTTAATAATTTATAAAAGTATAAATTACTTAACTAAAACGTTTAAGTGTTAAACGTTATTATTTCGAGTTTTTGGTTTGACACATGGGCTAATATTAATCTGATCGGACCCGGGGCCTATAAAAAGATTAATATTAATTATCAATATATAAGGATCATTAGGGTGGAAAATCCCTTCACCTTTTGATTCGAATTGTACGAAAATCGTTTGGGCATTACGATGAATGCACCATGAATCATCACACGTATTTGGTCGGCATTCGTATGGAGAATATATACGAACTTGTAGTGAGTCCATATAAATCTTAAAAAGATACCAATTTTCTTCGTCATCAGTCATTGGTACGTAAACCTACAAAACAATTTAATTCACGGTTATAAATTTATGATTTTTATTGTAAAACATGAAAACAGTATTACCGTATCAACTTCCCATAACGCGGGATATAGACAGTCACTCCCGTCGCCATATTCGTTACCATTAACGGACCCCGAGTATATTAAGTTAAACCACTCAAATGGGAGAATCGTCCAACGATCACTACCCGGCAACTCTTCTGTTCTACGTATTTCTTCGTATCTCCATATTGTGAGTCTATTTGTCCACGCCCGAACATGCTATAAAATAATAACTTTTTTAATTGTTAGAATTTTAAAATAAAATAAAATATACAAAAAAAAAACTTTAAATCATACCTTTGTACCTAAAGACACGTTTCCGAGTAATTCAAGTCAAAATTGTAACTCAATATTGGAATTACCCATGTAATACACCCTACATGTTTGGGAATCACCGTTACGTATAAAGTGAATAACATTTTGAGACCAGTTCCTCCCGTTCTGCCAATTATGGTTATCTATTGGATCAGGAATACTTCCCACAATATCTCGTGAGTTTGAAGAGGACTCATTTTGACGTCTTCTATTACCTCTACGAGAAGACATTTTAACTGTTTCGTTTCTCACTAACCGTATATAACAAGTAATATATATAACGTTTTATATAGAATCTTAAATCGAATCAAGGAATAATACGTCACGTCACATAATTATAAAATTTAAAAATGCACGCAAATCGAGGAAAAGAAATTCTCAGAAGGACTACTACGGTCCGTGAGAGAACTAACGGGCCGTTATTGAACTTGTTCACGGGCCGTGGGTATGGACGCTTACGGGCCGTGATGTGTTTCACAGCCCGTGAGCTTATAAAGATGTGAAAATTAATTTTCAAAAACCATACGGCCCGTAACGCCGTTCACGAGCCGTGAAAAAAATCAAAAAACGTCTTTATAACACCTGACAGGGCGTCCCTTTAGCAAATGCGAATAATGACCACTCCAAGATCATTCCTTTTCAAA
The DNA here is from genome assembly GCA_024085815.1 of Flaveria linearis. NCBI lineage: Eukaryota > Viridiplantae > Streptophyta > Magnoliopsida > Asterales > Asteraceae > Flaveria > Flaveria linearis. The sequence continues at coordinate 68,224,477 of CM044011.1, forward strand.
ACTTCCCCCACCACTTAATAATCCACACCTCAATTATAGACCCCTCTGAAATAATTATTATTATTCCCCATGGATTTCCTCAAACACCACCACCGCCACCACAGCTCCGCCACCAGCCACCGCTCAACCTCCGACGCCGATTCCCAACTCGACGAGATCCACTCCCCCCTCCGATCCGACTCACCCCTTTGCTCCGACGACATCTCCGCCGCTTCCACCGCCATCGTCCCCGTCAGCAACCCCCACACCACCTTCAGATCTCCTCTCTCTAACCCCAAAATACCCTCTCACACCGTCAATGTAGCGCCGATGGCAAAGGATCCATCTCCCGCCGTCACGTACAACCGGCCGCCGAAGGAGGCGGCGGGCACCGGCGGCAAGGAGAACTCCGGCGGCGGCGGTGACGGAGTACGTGGCGGAGAAGGAGGTGGTAAGAGGTGGAGAACGCGGGTGACGTCGATTGGTCGGATGTCGAGAAGCGAATTGACGATGGAGAGAGTTGCGTTAGGGTTTAGGGTTTGTGAGATGATATTGAGTTTGATTGCCTTCTCTGTTATGGCTTCTGATAAAACTCAAGGATGGAGTGGTGATTCGTTCGATCGGTACAGAGAGTACAGGTATTGTGAATTGTAATGTGTATGAATATGAATTATGATTCAATTGCAGTTCGAATTAGCTTCAGTGTTGACTGATTTTGACTTTTGAGGTGTTTGATCGTGAAGGTATTTGGTAGCGGTTAATGCTATTGCTTTCACATATGCAGCATTTCAAGCCATTGATCACACGTACCTGTTAGTTTATGAGAAACACATTGTCGCGTATTCTCTTCGTTGTCATTTCGACTTTCTGATAGATCAGGCAAGTGTTGTTATTTGTTAACTTGTTATAAGTTATAACTTAAAACTAATTAATGTTGAATTGGAACACGCGTTATGCGGTTTGAACTGATCTTGAGTGTGAATTTGTGACAGATACTGGCTTATCTATTGATGTCATCATCATCTTCTGCAGCCACAAGGGTTGATGATTGGGTGTTGAATTGGGGGGAAGATGAGTTTACAAAAAGGCTACTGCATCTGTGGTGATGTCTTCTTGACCTTTCTTGCTTTTGCATTTAGCTCTGTTATATCTGGTTATAATGTTTGTGATCAGAATCCTATTTGATTTGATTTGATTGTTTAAGTTTTTGTGATGGTAATGGAGTTTATAGAGGTGAATTGTAAAGAGTTTGTACAGACAAATAGGTGAATCTGATAGAGGGATCAAGGTAGCACCTTTTTTCGGTTTGAGTGGAATAAAACGATCATAATTGCTATGATTTTCTTGTTTCAGATTCTTCTTTGATGTTGTTAGTTTACTTCGCTTTCATGGTAACATTCTATACTGTTAACTTTTGAACACCATAATATAAGGCATCTTCATCATAATCCCTGGTCAGATTCGTTCTATTCGTGGTCTAATTTGTTCAAATACTCAGTCCCATTGCTTAATAAGATTTGAAAACCTCAGACCCGTTGCAATTGATATTTTAACTTGTTCATATGCTGGTAATCTGCATGAGTGTTTTCTAAACATAGAAGTTCCAAGAAGGTTAATCAAACTTGTGTTGGTAAATTTGGAATTAGAAGTCCAGGTTGGCTTGAAATCAAGTCAAAACGGCGCAAATTGACTCTTAGATATTTAAACATGATCAAAAGGATGCATATAGTTGGGTTTAGAGTAACTAGAGTTGAATCAGTGTGTCACTTGATTGTTCATTTTGCTCAAGGACACAAATTAATGGAGTTTGGAGCGACTTTTAGGTGGTCAAAATAGCCAATGAGCAAGAAACAGTTAATTGGAAGCTTAATTGGTCAAGGTGAGTATTTAGATTTTCTTATATTAAACTAAGAATACAGCAGATTTATCCATATTAAAGAAATAAAATACATGGTGTGCACAATTACTAAATTTGTGTTAAGTGACAAATTTGGATGTTTAACTTCCAATTTAAGTCTTTGGTAGACGTTTCCGTATAAATAACATGCTAGAACTGCATATCTTCGTTTTCAGCATCAGTTGGCTTGATAGCAGCTTCTATGTTATCGATCTCATTTTGTTCATGACATCCTCTTACGGGTAGACATTCATCTAACGGGCAAAATACTATGTAAAACATGTTTATATATAGATATGTTAACTTTTTCTTGTCTATATTGGCAGATGGAATGCTTAAATAATCTTAGGTGCTTAATTTGTTCTGTAGCATACTAGTTATAAAGTGTGTTATAAAGTTTATGCTAGATAACTAGTAGCTTGTAAACTAAAGTGATATAACTGATCAACACAAATGTGTAGGCTTAGTGTCATAAATTGGATGGGTGTGTGGCTTACTGTTTTATAAAGTGAGATAAATGAACCTTCAATCTCTCTGTCTTCAAATTACTTAAGACCCTGCTACTTACCCAGGCTATGTCTTCAAGTATGGCTTACTGTCTTATAAAGATTGATTAATGATTCCCACGGGTTCACCACTTTGTCACAAACTTCTCTTAAAATATCATATCATCTATCGAGGGGCATTACTTGTACCTTCCATCGTCTGTCTTCTAATTTCTTTTGAAATGGTATGCGCCATGACATTCAAATTTTCATTACTAATTGCCAGACATGCCAACATATGAAGAATTCATTTTTGCCATCTAGGGGGACTGCTTCAACCCCTCCCCATTCCCAACAAGTGTCTTGAGATGGACCTTTGTTATGTTTCTGACCACCCTAATGAATGGGTTCACTTGCGATTGGTTGAATACTTGTACAATATTGCTTATCAAACTGCTGCCTAGATGACCCCCTTTGAAGTCCTATATGGTTGAACACCACCTACTATTGCTCGTTATGCGATTCAAATGGGAACGCCTTGGTGAAAGCCCAATCACTTGAATGTGAAGAGGTTCTAACCTTGCTCGAAAGTAATCTTCTGAAAGCACATGCCCATATGTCATGACAGGCATTTTTCAAAAAGGGGTTTGGGTTTATGTGAAGCTTCAACCCTTATGTCATTATGCGCTCTAATACATTACTGTAATCTTCCAATTAGTACACACTACAAGATCAAAGGTAAACATTACAAAATTAAGAACTCTCAGTTAACAAAACATGGGGCCAGTTAAACTCCAATTAATCCCTTGTGTCGCCATTGATACATCAGAATTTGGAATCCATCCTATCAATATTAAATATTGATTATAGAACATAATTATTAATCAGAAAAACACAAACTGTCAATATCTAGGATATTATATGTGATCAGAAAGAGATTGATTTTCTTTGGAGAAGATCGGAGAAGACTAACGGAGAGGATGCTTGAAAATAGCTCACCAAAGTTGGGTGTTGTTATAATTTGAGCCCTTTTCAACTAAGGGGTAACACTAAACATTTAAAAGTTAATAAGCCTTTTTAATGTTCGTCTATTCCAAATCCAAAAGTGTGATGATTGACCCAATAGTAAGGATAAGTAGGGATAAGGATAACTGCACTTTTATTAATCTATGAATGAAAGTTGAAATTTTGACTGAAGTGGGTTTTTGTCAATCTCTCTTATTAGAGATATGTAATTGATTTTTATTTCATAGTTAGTACTATTAGAAAGGATAAATATTTAAATGCGTCTTAAAAGCATGCAAGGAATATAACTTCAAAAAACTGCCACAGATAATAAAATTAATTTGTTTGAAAACAAGTTTTTGTTTACTAAATGAAGTAGCAAGTATGCTCGAGCAAACAAAGGGTCATACGTGTTACGCTACAAACGCCAAGTGTGTAGTTGAGTAGTATATTGGATTATGTACGGGTTCGGTTACGTCACGTTGCCAACCGAGCTATGACCCGTAAGAGTTACACCTTGGGCAACAAATATTAAGTCCACTTAACTTGATTAACTGACACTTACGAACTATATCGGTTTTTTATAATTTATAATTGTTATAAATTATTTAGAATTAATATTGATTTATTAAAGGAAAAGCAAAATAAAGTAAAAGGAAAAGCGATTTGTCATAATGGTAGCTACCACTAAAGGCACACATATGGACCAAGCATGTGATAGAAAGATACCAACTCACGATGCCAGACCCTTTATCAACTTATATCTTGAGCTGTTATCTTTCTATCACATGCTTGGTCCATATGTGTGCCTTTAGTGGTAGCTACCATTATGACAAATCGCTTTTCCTTTTACTTTATTTTGCTTTCCTTTAATAAATCAATATTAATTCTAAATAATTTATAACAATTATAAATTATAAAAAACCGATATAGTTCGTAAGTGCCAGTTAATCAAGTTAAGTGGACTTAATATTTGTTGCCCAAGGTGTAACTCTTACGGGTCATAGCTCGGTTGGCAACGTGACGTAACCGAACTCGTACATAATCCAACAAGCTCCCACTTGGACGGCATTCGGTTAAATTCCACGTAGACAGTCAGCGGCGCTCTAGCTGCACATGGCTGCCCCCAACAAGGTATGAAACTTTAAAGTCATTAACCAAACATCTTCTTCTAGTATCATTTTACTATAACAAGACAATAAACTTATGGTGATCATAGTCATTTATCCTTTCTGTAAAAGACATCAATTGAGTCATTGAGATTAATTCTCATATAGAACTCAATCATTATAGTTCTCGATCTAGATTCAAAATGGTCCAATCAAACACACAGTCAGTTTGGGTGAGCCTCACACTTCACCAGTTTGAATCAACGAGGGCGCCACGATGTCTAACTGTTACATATAATGTAAGAGTACAGAATCCCTTATTGACTACATACAACTCCCACTGAACTTCAGAATTATTCCCAACCAAAGCCTTTATGACTGGCAGTTACGCGACAGCGGTTGACAGTGATCAAAGAATGACCCTCGGTAAACAGAAGTTCTAGTATGCATCTCAGGTCATAGGATACTAAATGAGTATACCAATATCAAAGCATCTTATAATAAAGATGGTTTGTGGCGAGTTACATCCAACGTCATTCATAATGAGGTCTGTGAATTTAGAAGTCAACTCCTTGATTCTAAATTCAGAATAGTCTTAATTCAGAATTGTTCCCACAAGTCTGATCGGCTATGGATAATTTAGAATACAATATCCATGGATTAAACGTATTAAAATCGAACACAGTTATAGGATTCATAATTGTATCTATATCAGTAGATCAAAATGAATTCAAAAGTATAACTGTTTAAAAGTTCGTACATCCAAATACTAAATCAAAACATATCACTAGCTAATCTAAGCCCGATCGCATTTCTATGCAGATCATGCTTGTTCTGAGTCATGGGCTTAGTAAACGGGTCTGCTAGGTTTTGATCTGTGTCGATTTTTCTTATCACGATGTCTCCCTGTTTCACTATGTCCCGTATATAATGAAACTTCCTCTGAATGTGCTTGGCCCTGTGATGAGATCTGGGCTCTTTGGCTTGAGCAATAGCACCTGTGTTATCACAAAATATCTCGATTGGTTGCTGAATACTTGGAACCACATCGAGATCGGCTATGAACTTCTTCATCCAAGCAGCTTCCTTTGCAGCATCAGATGCTGCAATGTATTCAGATTCAGTAGTAGAATCTGTCACCACACTTTGCTTGGAACTTTTCCAAGAGATGGCTCCACCATTGAGTGTGAATACAAAACCAGATTGTGAGCGAGAGTCATCTCGGTCAGTTTGAAAACTAGTATCAGTGTAACATCTTACAGTGAGCTGTTCTTCAACTCCTCCATATATTAAAAACATGTCTTTAGTCCTTCTCAAGTACTTCAGAATGTTCTTAACTGCAGTCCAATGGGCAAAACCAGGGTTTTGCTGATAACGGCTAGTAATGCTTAAAGCATACGAGACGTCAGGTCTAGTGCACAGCATAGCATACATGATGGAACCAATCGCTGAAGCATATGGAACATTTTCCATTCGCTTAATATCAATGTCCGTTGAAGGAGATTGCGATTTATTCAACACGGTACCTTTAGTCATTGGAACACCTCCTTTCTTGGAGTTTTCCATCTTAAAGCGTGTCATCATTTTGTCTATGTATGTGCTTTGACTAAGCCCTAGAAGCCGCTTAGATCTATCCCTATAGATCTTTATTCCTAGAATGTAAGCAGCTTCTCCAAGATCTTTCATTGCGAAACAAGCTCCCAACCATTTTTTAACTTCGTTAAGCATTGAGATATTGTTTCCAATGATCAGTATATCATCCACATACAATATGAGGAACGATATAGTGCTCCCACTAGCCTTTCTGTAAACACAAGGCTCATCTTCACTTTTGACAAAACCGAATTCGACGATTCTCTGATCAAAATGAAGATTCCAGCTACGGGATGCCTGTTTAAGTCCATAAATGGACTTATTCAGTTTGCACACCTTATTTGGATATTGTGGATCGACAAAACCATCGGGCTGAACCATATAGACATCTTCAGAGAGATGTCCATTTAGAAAAGCGGTTTTGACATCCATTTGCCATATCTCGTAATCATAGTACGCGGCTATGGCAAGCAATATCCTAATCGATTTGATCATAGCAACAGGTGAGAAAGTTTCATCATAGTCAACACCTTGAGTTTGAGTGAAACCTTTCGCAACTAGTCGTGCTTTATAGGTGTGTACATTTCCATGCATGTCGGTTTTTCTCTTGAAAAGCCACTTGCTCCCTACAGCCCGTGAACCGGGAGGTAGCTCAACCAAGTCCCAGACTTGATTGTCTCGCATGGATTGCATCTCGGCGTTCATGGCATCTAGCCATTTCGCAGATTCCGGATCTGAGATAGCAGATTTGTAGTTAGTAGGTTCATCACCAGAATCAGCTACTACCAGAACCTCAGGACCCTCTAGATTCCAAAGATATCTGTCAGGTTCTTTGCGAGTTCTGCTACTTCTGCGAACGCTTGTGTTTATATCTGAATCAATAACAATTTCTTGTTGTTCAGACGCACCGACTACTTCAGCGTTTGTTTGTGGTTCTCGAATTTCTTCAAGATCCACAATATTACTTCCAGTTCCTCGATCAAGAAACTCTTTCTCGAGGAAATGTGCCTTCCTTTTGATGGAAATCATATTTGCATCAGGATGGTAAAAGTAATACCCGCTTCTATTATAGTATCCAACGAAAATAGCTTTTTCGCCTCGAGGATCTAGCTTGTCATTAGACTCACTAGTGACATAAGCATCACATCCCCATACTCTAAGGTAAGACAAATTGGGTTTAGACCCATGCCATATCTCATATGGAGTTTTATCTACCTTCTTAGTCGGTGCCAGATTGACAAGGCGGGCGGCTGTCATAAGAGCATAACTCCAAAAGGAGTGAGGTAAGTTAGTTCTACACATCATCGATCGAACCATATTAAGTAGGGTTCGATTTCTCCTCTCACTCACGCCATTAAGTTGGGGTGTGCCGGGTGGAGTGAACTGTGAAACAATTCCACATTCCTTTAGATGATCAATGAACTCTTGGCTTAGGTATTCTCCACCTCGATCTGATCGAAGTACTTTCATAGTCTTATCAAGTTGGTTTTCTACTTCGTTCTGAAACTCTTTGAACTTTTCAAAGGTTTCATGTCTATGCTTCATAAGGTAGACATAGGCGTATCGACTATAATCGTCAATAAACGTAACGAAGTATCTTTCGTGATTTCTAGACATGGTTCTGAAAGGACCACATACATCAGAGTGTATAAGTGCTAACAGATCCTTGGCCCGTTCACCAACATGGGTGAAAGGATCCTTTGTGAGTTTGCCAGCTAAGCAAGATTCGCATTCATCAAAAGATTCATGTCCTGTGGATTCAAGAATCCCTTCGGACTGAAGCCTTTTCACACGGGCCTTGCTTATGTGGCCAAGTCTACAATGCCATAGAAACGTATCGTTAATTCTAGATTTGATACGTTTAGAAAGATTATATACATTATTGTTTGTTTGAATATCAATCTCATAAATACCACTTCGAGGTTTAGCCTCAAAATAAAAGATATCATTCAAGTAGGCAGAAATAACAGCATCATTAAAAACATACTTGAATCCTTGTTCAAACAATAAAGAAACTGAAATAATGTTTCTGGTTAAACCAGGAGCAAACAAACAATTATTTAAAGTAATTACAAGACCAGATGGACAAGAAAGATGATATGTTCCAGTTGCTAGAACCGGTACTCTTTTCCCATCACCAACGATGAGCTCCATGTCGCCTTGTTTCAGTTTCTTCCACTTTTCAGGCTCCTGCAAGACATTAATGATGTGGTAACCACATCCAGTATCAAATACCCATGTGTTGCTGGAAACAGTGAAAAGTTCAATAACATAAATCAGAATACCTGAAGAAGAGCCTTCACCATTGGCCTTCTTCACCTTCAGCTTGGCTAGATATTCAGGACAATTACGTCTCCAGTGTCCCATCTTATTGCATTCAAAACAGTGTCGCTCCTCAGGAGGGGGCGCTGCTTTGTTTTTAGCCAGCTGTTTGTTGTTGGTGGCAGGCTTGGCAGCAACAACTTTACCCTTACCCTTATTGTTATAAGTTTTCTTCTTGGGGTTTGGTTTCCTAACACCAGTAGATCGGACCATCAACATTTGACTGGCTTTACCTGGTATGTTTTGCTCAGCAGTTTTGAGCATACCGTGTAGTTCAGCTACACTCTTAACCCATGCATTCATATTAAAGTTCATTATGAACTGGTCGTAAGAACTAGGCAAGGAGTTCAAAATGAAGTCTACTGCCATTTCGTCTTGCATAGGATAACCAAGTTTGGCCATTTGGTCGATGTACCCTTTCATTTTAAGCACATGGGCACTAACAGGCGAGCCTACTTGCATTTTGCAGGATATAAGCTGCTTCATGGTATCATAGCGCTCTTGTCGGGCCTGTTTCTGAAACATGCCCTTAAGTTGCTCAATCATGTCAAATGCAGCCATGTCCTCCATGTTCTTCTGGAGATCAGGAGACATGGTGGCTAGCATAAGGCAGGCTACCTCATCGGCATCCTCCTTAAATTTTTCCCAAGTTCTACGGGCTGCGGCCGTATTGTTTTCAGGCTCGTTGGGAACAGCGCTATCTATAACATAGAGCTTTTTCGCCATCTTGAGAACCAATCTCAGATTGCGGTGCCATGCGAGAAAGTTGGTGTTATCAAGTTTCTCTTTCTCAAGAATAGACTTGAGAATGAAGGAGTTGTTGGTTTCTGAAGACATCTATAAGCAAAATAAATTAATTAGTATTTTCGATGTATTGTTTCCTTATTTTAATTAATGACCCATTTACAGTAATTTTAAATAAGGAATGAGAATCTGGCTTGGTCAGTCACTAAAGGCAGCTGGGGCACGCAACACTAGTAAGTGATTAGGCAGACTGACAAAGTTTATCAATTGTGAAAATTGCACAACTCTCGTGTATGAGGCCGCAACGACAACATTTGTCAATGCATTGATACGTTTAGCCTCATCTATGCTCACTTTTCTCTCTAGACAGCTGTGGCACGTAACTAGAGAGAAAAGTAATAGTCATCCTAAAACAGTTACTTGTGAAAGGGCCGGATGTGTCAACAAAACCCTTGCACCTTGGAAGAATAAACTACATATCAAGTGCGGTGCTGTGGCTCCAAACACTGATGTTTCGCTTAATGTTCCAAGTGTTCCTTATTTTAGGGTGGCATAGACTATTGATTTTTATCTATGGGATCCAATTTTAGTGTTTACCGAATAGGGTCAAACACAACGTATAATTAAGTTATACGTGCGTCGTAAAATTTAGTTTTACAATATATAGTTCGTGATAATAAATGACGAACCCTTTCAGCTCTCGGGACACCAGATTTTAATACCCTATTAAAACTAGGTTCATCGCGAGATAGACAACCGATTTTTTAAGTTGATAATTTTAAATTATTAAGATTTAAGTTTTAAAATTTAAACTAATTTTAAATTTGAAAACTTATCTAGTTATCCTTTTAAAAGGATAATTAATTTTAATTTAAAAAATTATCAAGTTTTAAGTTTTGAAATTCAAACTAATTTTGAATTTGAAAACTTATTCGATTATCCCATTTAAAACAAACAATTTGTTTTAATAATTTAACAAGTTGTAAAAATAAGTTAGACAACTTGTTTATTTTGGTTAAATATTTATTAACCAAACGATTGCCCGTATTATTTTGATTGTGTTTTAATATGTAAATCTGGCTAGACCCTGTGGTTGAATGGTTGTGATGTGATTTGTTATTGTTAAAGTTTTTTAGTTTTATGGTTTTTGGCCCATTTGATGGCTCAAAGTTGTAATAGATTAGAGTTTTCTTTTATTTTGTATTTCTTTTGTAAATATTGTAATATTTAGAAGACCCGAAGTCAAAACTGGAAGCAGGACAAATCAAGGAGTCAGTGGGAGCCATCAAGACAACTAGATGCACTTAGGTCCATCCTTGTGGTTGTTATCTGGTCTGTCAACTGGTTATAGATCACAAACTTTAAAATTATTTGAAGTTTCTGATTTATATTATTTTGGGCAACTTGTTTATTTTGGTTAAATAATTATTAACCAAACGATTGCCCGTATTATTTTGATTGTGTTTTAATTTGTAAATCTGGCTAGACCCTGTGGTTGAATGGTTGTGATGTGATTTGTTATTGTTAAAGTTTTTGGTTTTATGGTTTTTGGCCCATTTGATGGCTCAAAGTTGTAATAGATTAGAGTTTTCTTTTATTTTGTATTTCTTTTGTAAATATTGTAATATTTTGAAGACCCGAAGTCAAAACTGGAAGCAAGACAAATCAAGGAGTCAGTGGGAGCTATCAAGACAACTAGATGCACTTAGGTCCATCCTTGTGGTTGTTTTGTGTTTTCACCCGTGACCTAGCTTGATCTCGCTATTTGGCTCTAGCGAGATCAAACAATCATAGCCATTAGATTTACATATTACTTTGCTATTATGGTTGCTTTATTTTATATTACCCAACCTAAATATCAAACTAATTAATTAATTAAAAAAAAATTTTTTACAATCAAAATAAATAACAAGTTTTAACTTATTTTTACAACTTGTTAAATTATTAAAACAAATTGTTTGTTTTAAATAGGATAATCGAATAAGTTTTCAAATTCAAAATTAGTTTGAATTTCAAAACTTAAAACTTGATATTTTTAAAATTAAAATTAATTATCCTTTTAAAAGGATAACTAGATAAGTTTTCAAATTTAAAATTAGTTTAAATTTTAAAACTCAAATCTTAATAATTTAAAATTATCAACTTAAAATCGGTTGTCTATCTCGCGATGAACCTAGTTTTAATAGGATATTAAAATCTGGTGTCCCGAGAGCTGAAAGGGTTCGTCATTTATTATCACGAACTATATATTGTAAAACTATATTTTACGACGCACGTATAACTTAATTATACGTTGTGTTTGACCCTATTCGGTAAACACTAAAATTGGATCCCATAGATAAAAATCAATAGTCTATGCCACCCTAAAATAAGGAACACTTGGAACATTAAGCGAAACATCAGTGTTTGGAGCCACAGCACCGCACTTGATATGTAGTTTATTCTTCCAAGGTGCAAGGGTTTTGTTGACACATCCGGCCCTTTCACAAGTAACTGTTTTAGGATGACTATTACTTTTCTCTCTAGTTACGTGCCACAGCTGTCTAGAGAGAAAAGTGGGCATAGATGAGGCTAAACGTATCAATGCATTGACAAATGTTGTCGTTGAGGCCTCATACACGAGAGTTGTGCAATTTTCACAATTGATAAACATTGTCAGTCTGCCTAATCACTTACTAATGTTGCGTGCCCCAGCTGCCTTTAGTGACTGACCAAGCCAGATTCTCATTCCTTATTTAAAATTACTGTAAATGGGTCATTAATTAAAATAAGGAAACAATACATCGAAAATACTAATTAATTTATTTTGCTTATAGATGTCTTCAGAAACCAACAACTCCTTCATTCTCAAGTCTATTCTTGAGAAAGAGAAACTTGATAACACCAACTTTCTCGCATGGCACCGCAATCTGAGATTGGTTCTCAAGATGGCGAAAAAGCTCTATGTTATAGATAGCGCTGTTCCCAACGAGCCTGAAAACAATACGGCTGCAGCCCGTAGAACTTGGGAAAAATTTAAGGAGGATGCCGATGAGGTAGCCTGCCTTATGCTAGCCACCATGTCTCCTGATCTCCAGAAGAACATGGAGGACATGGCTGCATTTGACATGATTGAGCAACTTAAGGGCATGTTTCAGAAACAGGCCCGACAAGAGCGCTATGATACCATGAAGCAGCTTATATCCTGCAAAATGCAAGTAGGCTCGCCTGTTAGTGCCCATGTGCTTAAAATGAAAGGGTACACCGACCAAATGGCCAAACTTGGTTATCCTATGCAAGACGAAATGGCAGTAGACTTCATTTTGAACTCCTTGCCTAGTTCTTACGACCAGTTCATAATGAACTTTAATATGAATGCATGGGTTAAGAGTGTAGCTGAACTACACGGTATGCTCAAAACTGCTGAGCAAAACATACCAGGTAAAGCCAGTCAAATGTTGATGGTCCGATCTACTGGTGTTAGGAAACCAAACCCCAAGAAGAAAACTTATAACGGTAAGGGTAAGGGTAAAGTTGTTGCTGCCAAGCCTGCCACCAACAACAAACAGCTGGCTAAAAACAAAGCAGCGCCCCCTCCTGAGGAGCGACACTGTTTTGAATGCAATAAGATGGGACACTGGAGACGTAACTGTCCTGACTATCTAGCCAAGCTGAAGGTGAAGAAGGCCAATGGTGAAGGCTCTTCTTCAGGTATTCTGATTTATGTTATTGAACTTTTCACTGTTTCCAGCAACACATGGGTATTTGATACTGGATGTGGTTACCACATCATTAATGTCTTGCAGGAGCCTGAAAAGTGGAAGAAACTGAAACAAGGCGACATGGAGCTCATCGTTGGTGATGGGAAAAGAGTACCAGTTCTAGCAACTGGAACATATCATCTTTCTTGTCCATCTGGTCTTGTAATTACTTTAAATAATTGTTTGTTTGCTCCTGGTTTAACCAGAAACATTATTTCAGTTTCTTTATTGTTTGAACAAGGATTCAAGTATGTTTTTAATGATGCTGTTATTTCTGCCTACTTGAATGATATCTTTTATTTTGAGGCTAAACCTCGAAGTGGTATTTATGAGATTGATATTCAAACAAACAATAATGTATATAATCTTTCTAAACGTATCAAATCTGGAATTAACGATACGTTTCTTGGCATTGTAGACTTGGCCACATAAGCAAGGCCCGTGTGAAAAGGCTTCAGTCCGAAGGGATTCTTGAATCCACAGGACATGAATCTTTTGATGAATGCGAATCTTGCTTAGCTGGCAAACTCACAAAGGACCCTTTCACCCATGTTGGTGAACGGGCCAAGGATCTGTTAGCACTTATACACTCTGATGTATGTGGTCCTTTCAGAACCATGTCTAGAAATCACGAAAGATACTTTGTTACGTTTATTGACGATTATAGTCGATACGCCTATGTCTACCTTATGAAGCATAGACATGAAACCTTTGAAAAGTTCAAAGAGTTTCAGAACGAAGTAGAAAACCAACTTGATAAGACTATCAAAGTACTTCGATCAGATCGAGGTGGAGAATAAGCCAAGAGTTCACTGATCATCTAAAGGAATGTGGAATTGTTTCACAGTTCACTCCACCCGGCACACCTCAACTTAATGGCGTGAGTGAGAGGAGAAATCGAACCCTACTTAATATGGTTCGATCGATGATGTGTAGAACTAACTTACCTCACTCCTTTTGGAGTTATGCTCTTATGACCGCCGCCCGCCTTGTCAATCTGGCACCGACTAAGAAGGTAGATAAAACTCCATATGAGATATGGCATGGGTCTAAACCCAATTTGTCTTACCTTAGAGTATGGGGATGTGATGCTTTTGTCACTAGTGAGTCTAATGACAAGCTAGATCCTCGAGGCGAAAAAGCTATTTTCGTTGGATACTATAATAGAAGCGGGTATTACTTTTACCATCCTGATGCAAATATGATTTCCATCAAAAGGAAGGCACATTTCCTCGAGAAAGAGTTTCTTGATCGAGGAACTGGAAGTAATATTGTGGATCTTGAAGAAATTCGAGAACCACAAACAAACGCTGAAGTAGTCGGTGCGTCTGAACAACAAGAAATTGTTACTAATTCAGATATAAACACAAGCGTTCGCAGAAGTAGCAGAACTCACAAAGAACCTGACAGATATCTTTGGAATCTAGAGGGTCCTGAGGTTCTGGTAGTAGCTGATTCTGGTGATGAACTTACTAACTACAAATCTGCTATCTCAGACCGGAATCTGCGAAATGGCTAGATGCCATGAACGCCGAGATGCAATCCATGCGAGACAATCAAGTCTGGGACTTGGTTGAGCTACCTCCCGGTTCACGGGCTGTAGGGAGCAAGTGGCTTTTCAAGAGAAAAACCGACATGCATGGAAATGTACACACCTATAAAGCACGGCTAGTTGCGAAAGGTTTCACTCAAACTCAAGGTGTTGACTATGATGAAACTTTCTCACCCGTTGCTATGATCAAATCGATTAGGATATTGCTTGCCATAGCCGCGTACTATGATTACGAGATATGGCAAATGGATGTCAAAACCGCTTTTCTAAATGGACATCTCTCTGAAGATGTCTATATGGTTCAGCCTGATGGTTTTGTCGATCCACAATATCCAAATAAGGTGTGCAAACTGAATAAGTCCATTTATGGACTTAAACAGGCATCCCGTAGCTGGAATCTTCATTTTGATCAGAGAATCGTCGAATTCGGTTTTGTCAAAAGTGAAGATGAGCCTTGTGTTTACAAAAAGGCTAGTGGGAGCACTATATCGTTCCTTATATTGTATGTGGATGATATACTGATCATTGGAAACAATATCTCAATGCTTAATGAAGTTAAAAAATGGTTGGGAGCTTGTTTCGCAATGAAAGATCTTGGAGAAGCTGCTTACATTCTAGGAATAAAGATCTATAGGGATAGATCTAAGCGGCTTCTAGGGCTTAGTCAAAGCACATACATAGACAAAATGATGACACGCTTTAAGATGGAAAACTCCAAGAAAGGAGGTGTTCCAATGACTAAAGGTACCGTGTTGAACAAATCGCAATCTCCTTCAACGGACATTGATATTAAGCGAATGGAAAATGTTCCATATGCTTCAGCGATTGGTTCCATCATGTATGCTATGTTGTGCACTAGACCTAACGTCTCGTATGCTTTGAGCATTACTAGCCGTTATCAGCAAAACCCTGGCTTTGCTCATTGGACTGCAGTTAAGAACATTCTGAAGTACTTGAGAAGGACTAAAGACATGTTTTTAATATATGGAGGAGTTGAAGAACAGCTCACTGTAAGATGTTACACTGATGCTAGTTTTCAAACTGACCGAGATGACTCTCGCTCACAATCTGGTTTTGTATTCACACTCAATGGTGGAGCCATCTCTTGGAAAAGTTCCAAGCAAAGTGTGGTGGCAGATTCTACTACTGAATCTGAATACATTGCAGCATCTGATGCTGCAAAGGAAGTTGCTTGGATGAAGAAGTTCATAGCCGATCTCGATGTGGTTCCAAGTATTCAGCAACCAATCGAGATATTTTGTGATAACACAGGTGCTATTGCTCAAGCCAAAGAGCCCAGATCTCATCACAGGGCCAAGCACATTCAGAGGAAGTTTCATTATATACGGGACATAGTGAAACAGGGAGACATCGTGATAAGAAAAATCGACACAGATCAAAACCTAGCAGACCCGTTTACTAAGCCCATGACTCAGAACAAGCATGATCTGCATAGAAATGCGATCGGGCTTAGATTAGCTAGTGATATGTTTTGATTTAGTATTTGGATGTATGAACTTTTGAACAGTTATACTTTTGAATTCATTTTGATCTACTGATATAGATGCAATTATGAATCCTATAACTGTGTTCAATTTTAATACGTTTAATCCATGGATATTGTATTCTAAATTATCCATAGTCGTTCAGACTTGTGGGAACAATTCTGAATTAAGACTATTCTGAATTTAGACTCAAGGAGTTGACTTCTAAATTCACAGACCTCATTATGAATGACGTTGGATGTAACTCGCCACAAACCATCTTTATTATAAGATGCTTTGATACTGGTATACTCATTTAGTATCCTATGACCTGAGATGCATACTAGAACTTTCGTTTACCGAGGGTTATTCTTTGATCACTGTCAACCGCTGTCGCGTAACTGCCAGTCATAAAGGCTTTGGTTGGGAATAATTCTGAAGTTCAGTGGGAGTTGTATGTAGTCAATAAGGGATTCTGTACTCTTACATTATATGTAACAGTTAGACATCGTGGCGCCCTCGTTGATTCAAACTGGTGAAGTGTGAGGCCTCACCCAAACTGACTGTGTGTTTGATTGGACCATTTTGAATCTAGATCGAGAACTATAATGATTGAGTTTTATATGAGAATTAATCTCAATGACTCAATTGATGTCTTTTACAGAAAGGATAAATGACTATGATTACCATAAGTTTATTGTCTTGTTATAGTAAAATGATTCTAGAATAAGATGTTTGGTTAATGACTTTAAAGTGTCATACCTTGTTGGGGCAGCCATGTGCAGCTAGAGCGCCGCTGACTGTCTACGTGGAATTTAACCGAATATCGTCCAAGTGGGAGCTTGTTCGATTATGTACGAGTTCGGTTACGTCACGTTGCCAACCGAGCTATGATCCGTAAGAGTTACACCTTGGGCAACAAATATTAAGTCCACTTAATTTGATTAACTGGCGCTTACGAACTATATCAGGTTTTATAATTTATAATTGTTATAAATTATTTAGTATTAATATTTATTTAAAATATATAAAGAAAAAGCAAGATTCCTTTCAATATATTATATTCTTTTTGAAAAGCAAAAGAAAAAAAAAATTATTATCTGTAAACATCACATGTGATTGTAAAGAGAGATGAGATTCCTTTTGTTGAAGATATATGACAAACTCCACTTCACATTGGAGTGCTCGATTTTTCTGAAATTCACCACAAAGAAAGCAAGAAATAGTGAAAGGAAGTTTTTTTTTTTATCACAAACAACCGTATATCACACCGCATTGCTGCTGCTCACTAGCACCAGGCCTGCCGTGAACCATATACACCCGATTGCGACCGTGGATCACGCCTCTTAGAGCCGCAACCACTGTGTTCCAATTTAGTGTTCGTTGATTCTAGCATTCATTCGTTGTCCCTTGGTGTCTCAAACGGTTAATTATTAACCACAAAGGTATATTATATCTCATCGGTATGTTATTCATATTCTGTATTTGCATTGTTTGTAACCCAGATCCTGTCGGGTTCATTCTGGTATTTTATTATTACTCCGCTGCGTTAACTGTTATTAATCTGATTAATAATTATCAAAACTGTTTTTGTTAAATAAACCTAACGAACATACCACTGAATCCAACAAGCTCGGTTGGCAACGTGACGTAACCGAACTCGTACATAATCCAACAAGCTCCCACTTGGACCAAGCATGTGATAGAAAGATAACAGCTCAAGATATAGTTGATAAAGGGTCTGGCATCGTGAGTTGGTTTTGGGGGGAAAGCCATTCAACACTCAACACTCCATTTGTTGCAGAGAAGAAGATTATCTTCTTTCCATTTCTTTTCGTAACTTTCAAACAACCGATATATTTGATTGCAACCGTGGATCACGCCTCTTAGAGCCGCAACCACTGTGTTCCAATTTAGTGTTCGTTGATTCTAGCGTTCATTCGTTGTCCCTTGGTGTCTCAAACGGTTAATTATTAACCACAAAGGTATATTATATCTCATCAGTAGGTTATTCATATTCTGTATTTGCATTGTTTGTAACCCAGATCCTGTCGGGTTCATTCTGGTATTTTATTATTACTCCGCTGCGTTAAATGTTATTAATCTGATTAATAATTATCAAAACTGTTTTGGCAAATGGATAAACCTAACGAAGATACCACTGAACCCAACATAGTAAACCCATGATATTTATCAAAACCATCTTTTTTAATTATAAAATTATAACTATAAACACATTTTAGATCTTCTATGTAATTTTCCTAACAAAACAATATATGATTCATAAGTCATAACTCATGACCCACTTTAATGAATACACTAAAAATGAAAGGAACTAATAATTTAGAACAACAAATATAATTGCATACCTACCAATCAATAGAACCAACAATCATTAAAGATTTGGGTATCATTAATTAAATATCTTTTCTATAATTGAAAAACATGTAGTGCTATAATACAAAATATAATTATAAAGAGATCACAAGTATAAAGATTTAACTGCACTTATATAATTATAAATAACTGGATTTTAATAATCCAAACTATTATCATTGATCAATATTAGTATCAACTAATAATTTGACCAGTATTAATCTAAACTTTTTATTTTATTACTAATAATTGTCACAACCTAACTGTTCTTTAACTTTTTTTATGATGTAGCTCGTGACGTAATGTATAACATAGTTATAATTAAAAATAAATATACCACTCAATATTTTTTATAAAAGATAATTTTCTGAAGTTATTCAACGTACCGTTTTTGTTGCTAGTTGAGTAGCTTGGAGACAAAAGAAACACAAAAACTAAGTAATATAATTATATTTTTTGTTTTAATTATTTAATACGTCATGTCACGTGCTACATTAAGAACTACGTCACGTGATACGTCATAAAAAACTAATAGAGTTAACAAACAGTTAGTTTGGAACTGTTATTAGTAACAAAGGCAAAAGTCATGATTAATGCTGGTCAAATCATTAGTTATGATTAAAATTGATCAATAGTTAATAGTTTGATTATTAATATCCAAACTTAATTTAATTAATGCATGTACAAAATACATGTTAAGTGAAAAGAGTTGTTCCCAAAATATAACCAGATGGTAAGATATTTCTTCGCTATATAAAAGGTTAAGAGTTAAATCTATATTAATAAATCAGAATGTTAACAAGACGTATGCTATTTTTTTGTACTGTCCAGCTAGGATTTAGACACATGTCATTACTAGAATAAAAATCACCATTTAATGATACATTAAATGCTAATGATTATTGATATACTTTCAAATTATAACACATTTTTTGATAATTAAAAACATAATATTTTAAAAACAAAAATTTATGAAATATGATATTTCTAAATACAAGGACCTCTTAAAAATGTAATTATGTAAAAAAGTATTTTAGAAAAAATTAGATTAAAGACAAAAGTTTAAAAAAAATTGTTATTGTTTTATTACCTAAAATAGTTAATTATACGTAAATTTAATAATATTTTACCTTAAAAATTATTTATAATTTTTAGATATAATAAATAACTATGGATTTAATACACAGGTTTCTAAGCTAATTCATATGAGATGAAAATATAGATGGTTTTGTAGAGTAAATATTGAGGCGTTTTAAAGACAAAATGATAAAAAATTTGAAGAGAGTTTTAAAGATACTCGTATTCAAAGCGGGCCTAAAATAGAAAGTTACTATGGTCAAGTTGTATTCAATTCAATTTATTAATACTAACCAAATGGTACAATCACCAATAAAGAGATATAATGTGAGCGTTGCCATGATATTTTGTATTTATAAGGACAAAAGGAAAAAAAAGGATTTATTCATTTTCCAAAACCAGCTAAATGTATTTCTCTTTTCTGTAGCTTACATAAAAATAATACGAGTCATTATGTATCATGCTAGTTATAACTTTGTGTAGATACATATTATAGTATTCTTTAGTCTTAAAAGGTGATATGTTGGTCAAATTCACATAATCAGGATTGAAAATCAATAAGTTGTACGTGTTCTCCTAATTAATCGATACACATCTTAAGAAGAGATTGCTATGATATAGTTTGTAACACCATAAACCCTAATTTACAATTATTTAAAACCCTAGTAACAATTTTTGACGATCCACACCTCTATCTTATAAACACATCAATATGTATTGTGTGTATAATTACATTTTTTTGTACCCATTGTTGAAATAGATTTAAGTTGTCTAATTGACTCTCTAATATACGTTATGGACCACTTAGTGAGTTGTTTACGACTACATTCCAACAGTGTGAAATGATTTGATAGAAAGATATATTCCAAAACACACATTTGAATTTTTGATGTAGATCATAAAAGTTATAATACGATTGAAATATAAAGAGGTTTAGATGTCTATTTTATTATTCTCATGTACAACGAAGAATATCACAGAACATAAAAATACAGAAGATTAAATTCTCTTAGCTAATTATCTTGCTCGACGTTTAATAAGTAGTGGGCTCATATTTTTTATTAGGTATGCTCTATCATCAAATTAATTATTTATTCATTTTCTCCTTATACAATCATGTATTAAGGATATATACGCACACCTTCTTGTGAGAAAGTCAACCATTGCTTTAATAACGTAAATATAAACTATCATTTTTTCCCCTGCAACATCTCTTTTATAGATTTAATAATTTATCATCACTTTTATAGAAGAATAATAATATAAATTAAAAAAGAAATAACTGTAAAAGAAATAGTTGGTCATGTGACAAATAATGTGAAAATAAATGCTCCATTTGCATACATCAAACCAATTTTGAGGTTGAAATTTAATGACCAACACTACTCCATTGATGGCATCATGGGTTGAGACAATTTAACTTTAAAGTGAAGTAAATAGATATTGCCCACCAAGTGAATGTATCTCTCATGTTCAAGTCACATGAAATGTAATCCCTTCATTAATCACAAACACTTCCTTTCCAAAATTCCATAAAACCATAAAAGACTACTATCTACCTATCTTCACATCGTGCTACTTCAGAACTATCATTTCACAAGCACCCATGATTTTTATAGATCTTTGTGTCTTTCGACATATCATGTTGCATCCCCTCAAGCTTTCTCACAAAAGACAATTTGCACTTACGACCTTTAATCTAATTGGTCTTGGTAAAAAGAATATAAGTCAAACACTCCAACATATGGTTGCACCATATGCAAAGTAACCTTATTGTAGACTATGACCTTGTGTCTACCTTTCAACATTCTACCCAACAAGAGTAGTAAAACAACATCCCACTTCCACAAAGGGCAAATCGGTCATTTCAAATGCTAGAAACTTCTATATTTAGGAATCCCAAAAGCAAACAGAAGACAAATCGGCGGGTTGGCAGAAGACTTTCATCTCTGACATTCCACCCCTACACCACTAACATAATCCATGTCAATTACCATCTTACCCCTGGATCTTTACTGTAATTCCCATCCTACCCTTTCTTCTTCCTCAACTTGTCACAGGTACAACACACCAATCGCTTCAAAGATAAATTCTTCACCCGTTTCTTTATAATACCCTCAAAAAACCTCACAATCTTTAAATTCTTTCTCACGGGTGGTCACCAAAGGTATGATTTTTTTCAAGATTCTTGATGTAATTGACTTTTACAAGGTCAACTCTGCATAAAGTTTCAATCTTTGCATGATATGTTGATCAATTCCATCTGGGTTTTGTGCTCTTTAGTCGTTAATGGTGTAATGTATTGTATATGATAAGATCTGAATAGTAGCTCTATGTAACAGTATATGTTAATCTGTTGTTATAATCTTGAATTGTTTTTATATTTAGAAAGAAGAAAGTTTACGATAGTGCATACTACTTTTGAAAAGATCAAATCTTTGTGGGTCTAATGTTAACCTTTTGTTTAATTATTATAGAAAAATATTGGGAATTTAAAGAAATCAAACTTTTTGCTGTTTCATTTTAAAATTTGAACTGTTTTACACCTTCGATTGATTTCCCCCTTTTTGTCAATATTTATCTTTGAATATGTCAAATCTTTATCTAGATCTGATGTTGGGATTTGGTGTTTTAAAGCTTATTTGCAATAGAGTTTATGTTGCTTTCTGGTATTTTGTTGATAGATAGTAGTGAGTTTGTTTGAAAATTGAATGATGCCTGGGTTGGCTATGGATGAAAGTGTTGAACACAAGGTGTTTGATGAAATGCCTGAGAATGGAATTTTGTCAAAGAATAAGGGGAATTTGGAGTTGACCAAGTCTCCAAATGACGTCGGTCATGTTCAAACGAATCCTGGTAATGTGGGTGCTTCTGGGGCGGTTGTTGAGCCGTCTATTGAAGAACTTTATGATAACGTGTGTGATATGCAAAGTTCTGATCAGTCTGTATCGAGGCTTAGCTATGGATCAGATGGTGAGGAGTCAAGGATTGATTCTGAATTAAGGCATTTGGTTGGAGGTGAGATGAAGGAAGTTGAGATTCTAAAGAAAATGAAGAGGATTTAAAGCAAAATGAAGAAGAAAGCATGAAATCCTACTCGCTAAAAAACTCTACGAAAGGACCACAATCGCGGTTGGAGTCAGAAGCAAGTTCTATATCGAGTCCCAAGAGCAAAAGCCATCAAACAAACAGTCTTTTAGCCAAGAAAACCAATAACAAATCAAGGAAACCTGTTGTTGGTGCTGGTAGTCCTAACCAAAGTGATAAAGATTCAGATCGTGGCCCGTATTTACTTAAGCAAGCAAGGGATTTAATGTCATCAGGTTCTAACCCTCGTAAAGCACTTGATTTAGCTCTTCAAGCAGCATCTTGTTTCAAGAAGTCATCAAATGGTAAACTGACTTTAGACATTGTAATGTCTCTACATGTTACCGCAGCAATATACTGTAGTTTAGGCCAGTACAATGAAGCTATACCAGTTCTTGAAGAGTCTATTGAAATCCCAGTGGTCAATGAAAGTCAAGATCACCCTCTTGCTAAATTTTCCGGTTTAATGCAGTTGGGTGATACTTATTCTATGTTGGGTCAACTTGAAAACTCCTTAAAGTGTTACAAATTCGGTTTGGAAGTACAACGAGAGGTTTTGGGTGACTCTGATCCAAGAATTGGTGAAACATGTAGGTATATTTCAGAAGCTTATGTTCAAGCACTTGACTTTAAAGAAGCCGAGAGCTTTTGCAGAATGGCGATTGATATCCATTTAAAGAACGGCTTGCAGGCAGAAGAAGCAGCCGATAGGCGGCTCATGGGTCTCATTTGTGAATCAAAAGGTGACCATGAAGGTGCACTCGAGCATCTAGTTTTGGCTAGTATGACTATGGTGGCTAATGGGCAAGAAAGTGAGGTATCATTAGTAGATTTAAGCATTGGAGACACATATTTATCATTATCTAAATATGACGAGGCTATTTTCGCGTATCAAAAAGCACTCACGTCCCTTAAATCATCCAAAGGGGAGAATCATCCGTCTGTTGCTTCAGTTTTCGCCCGTTTGGCTGATTTGTGTAACAAAACAGGGAAATTCAAAGAATCAAAATCCTACTGTGAAAATGCACTTTGTATATATGAAAACCCCATCTCAGGCATCCCATTAGAGGAAATTGCTTGCGGTTTCACCAACATTTCTGCTATATACGAGTCTATGAATGAGATCAACCAGGCACTCGAGTTACTATACAAAGCTTTAAAAATATACAACGATGTTCCTGGTCAGCAAAGTACGATTGCAGGAATTGAAGCCCAAATGGGCGTTATGTATTACGTGTTAGGAAAATACTCAGAATCGTATGATTCTTTCAAAATGCCATTTTTAAGCTTCGAGTAAGTAGTGAGAAGAAAACTAGTTTCTATGGGATTGCACTCAATCAAATGGGACTCACCTGTGTGCAACGGTATGCCATAAACGAAGCTATAGAATGCTTTGAAGAAGCTAGAGTCGTTTTGGAACAAGAGTGTGGTTCTATTCACCCTGATACCCTTGCGGTTTATAGCAATCTTGCAGGCACTTATGATGCAGTAGGCAGGTATGAACATATGCATTTTATATTATCTATATTATTTAGCTATACAACTGAAATTCAAAAAGATTGATAGATCACACCATTTTCTATAATGGGTAGATATGTGATTCTGATATGAATACTTTCCACAAAAAAGAAAGTTTTCAAATTTCATAATCTTGAAGAAAGGGGTGCCCCCATAATGGTGAATCTAGTAATAATAATAGTATATAAACAGGTGCATATCTTGAAAATAATCTTTATTTTGCAACATTCTCTCAAAATGTGATCTTTTTGCAGGTTGGATGATGCAATCAAGATATTGGAACATATAGTTGAGACTAGGGAGGAAAAGCTCGGGACTGCGGGTTTTGATGTGGAGGAAGAGAAAAAACGGTTGGCAGAGTTATTAAGAGAAGCCGGGAAAGTTAGAAGCCGAAAAGCTAGATCTTTAGAGACCCTTTTTGATTCAAATGATCAATCAAAAACCAACAATGATATAATTGAGGTATGATAGATGATGATGATGATGGTGATTTGATCTTGAGAACAATGTATTATATATGTTTAAAACATATAATCTGTCTTTGAAGATTGGTGGTTTGATGTATTTTGTATTTATACTGGTTTTATGAGTTCTTGATTACTGTAATTATTTGTATATGATGGGATGGTCTTATATGGTATACACAATCATGACATTATCTTCGAGATCATTGTATTTTCTTGGAGATGGGACTTGTTTTGTACTGTAAACTGGTATAAGCTCCTGTGACAGTATGTTACAGTTATTAGATACAAGAAGTTTAATTATGAAAATTGTTCTCTTAACATTATTCTCATGGATCTTATGCTAAATACTAGTGAGCTAGTATGGAAACTAAAGTGCTAACGGGCTATCGGATGCTTGGTGTATTCATGACAAGTACGAGGCCTCGTATTGCTTATCTTGCTGATAGATTGAGCAAGTTTACTAGTAATCCGATTACTTATCACGACTTGCAATAAGAAGGGTGTTCAACGATTTAATGAAGTCCTCGAATATGATTTGTCATATGTTGTATTTACTTTGGCATAGAAGGATTGAGATGCAAGTTACATTACCAACATAACAGATAATTCTTTTTTGGGGAAGGGTTATTTCATGAGCTTTGTAACAAATGTGTAAAAAAGTCTGAGCTTAGTGCAACCTATGAGATTTCATGTCATTGAAACAGATATGCCACTGTGTTTTAGTAATGTTTTTAAAGATGCCTTTCCACATGCCATAAGTAAAACAAAGAAAAACAGCATAAATGTGTGTCAGACTTTTCATGCGCCGCACAGATCACTGACAGACGTTAAGGTCTGCAGAGTGTTTGTTTTTGAAAGACTTTTCATTAAAAAAGGTTTGCGCGAGATCTGCATGGTGCAGACTTAGTACAACCACTTTTAGGCCTTCTAAAGTCTGCAGAGGATTAAACACTATCACCCACCATCATTGTCCACTACCACCACCGTCCTCCACCACCACCGTCCGCCGCCACCACCACCGTCCGCCACCACCACCACCGTCCGCCTCCACCACCACCGTCCGCCTCCACCACCGTCCGCCACAACCACCGTCCGCCACCACCACCTTCCGCCACCACCACCTTCCGCCGCCACCACCACCTTCCGCCGCCACCACCATCCGCCATCACCACCTTCCGCGTCCACCACCGTCCGCCACCTCCACCGTCCGCCTCCACCATCGTTCGCCTCCACCACCGTCCGCCATGACCACCGTTCGCCTCCACCACCGTCCGCCTCCACCCACGTGCACGTGGAATAAAATGTATTTTATGGTTTTATAACTACTAAAAATGTGGAATAAATTTTTAAATAAAATGTATTTTTATGGTTTTATTAATATATTGTAGTGTTGTATGACTTTTATTTAAATTTAATGTTGAAGTACTCTTTAAAGTTTAAAAATAAGTTTATTTTGATTAGAAAATATTTTAACAGTCTGCAAATATTAGAAACAAACAGTATTTTTTCTGCAGACTGCAGACGTTTAGCCCATCTTTTTCTAAAATATCTGCAGATATGGTCCGCAGACTGTAAAAATTTTACTGAAGAAAAAACAAAAATCTTGCTTAGTAAACTTGTATTGTTACACATATCTTGCTCCTTATCATTCTTCTTACTCATTTACAACCTCCCCCTTACAAGTCGATGAATAATAAATAAATAATTATTATATAGTAACTTTCTTCTAGTAAATGTATACTTTATACCCATTTACAATTTTATTGTTGAAAGTATATTATAATTTAATCATACCTAAAAGTGTATAAATCAATGAATAGCACCCACTCTCTTCATACCAAATCATCATATTTATATTTTATAAAGGTACATGAGTGATCCTGATAAAACCACTCTCGTAGTCGGTAAGTTTTGCTACCAATTGGTATAACCGCCCTATGATTTCAGAGGTAGAAATTTTTAACTAACTCGCCTTCCTTTACTGATCTCCTCACCATAGAACCTTAAAATCATTTTCTTTTCTTTTTTAGTCAACTAGGATGTATCATCTGCGCGCGTAATTTACCACGATAATCAGGCTCAAAACGTGTGTTTGGTTGTCGCTGCTAACCATAGATGATAACCACGCCAAAAAGCAACCAAAACCAACACAGGTATTTCATCATTGCCTAAACACAGAACAACAACATACCAAACAGATTCATGTTGGCAACCATTGGGATAAATGGTCTTAGACAAGCAATAATAAAGAGAACCATGAAGCTATCGGTTAACACAAAACAAACAGCAAGTCTCAGATGAGATGTCTCTTATCATCAATGACTACACTACATCTTCGTGACCTCGATATGTAAAGGCCTAATTTACACGCACCGGTGTAATAGAAAACCACCTGCCACTTACACAACACTAATTCAAAGAGCAAGAACACATTCCACGAACTTCAAATAACATCTCAAGACATTAGACCTCAAATAGTAGAAATCCAAATGCAAAACACAACCTAGTTTAATAAAAACTATAGGGTTTACACCGACGAGCACCAAATCAGCGTGAGCAACCAAACAACTAAACAATCAACATAGAGTGCACACCAAAGACCCATCAACCTATTCAAAAGAAATAAAGGTCGGGATGTTAAAATCAAAATAGCTCTCAGATGTGGCCCACGCATCATCACCGAGCGAAATACAAAAACATAGGGACAAAAATTGTTATCAAGCACCATCATCAAAGAGATCTCAGGATATGAACCACAAATTAGAAAAAGGACGATAAATTGGTGTCGTGCTGCCTAAGCAACCCATGCAAGGAAAGTTCCGGTGGCGGCAGGGGCCTATAACCCTTAAGAAGGGCCGATTTCCGGTAAGACGCCACCGCAAGGCCTAAAAGAACCCAACAATCGATGCCGACGGAG
The DNA here is from genome assembly GCA_024085815.1 of Flaveria linearis. Taxonomy (NCBI): domain Eukaryota; kingdom Viridiplantae; phylum Streptophyta; class Magnoliopsida; order Asterales; family Asteraceae; genus Flaveria; species Flaveria linearis. The sequence continues at coordinate 68,251,829 of CM044011.1, forward strand.
ACACCGACGGGAAGGTGTGGCCACAACAACCACCACGTTGGCCTTCAATGTAGTCGCAAAACGGCGCACAGGAGTCAGGGAAACTACTCCAGGCGGGAGCGGGCATTGCCTCCACCGCCTCCGGTACCACAAAAAGGTTGATTTCAAGCCAGGAACCATGAGGTTTCATAAAACGATAGCACCAACGAAGATGACGACGAGACGGTCGATTGAGCCATGGGTAACCGCCGCCTGCTCCACCTCAACCACAAAGGGGAGGCGAAGCGGCAACAGAGCCACCACCACAATAAACCACCAATGAGAAAAACATGCAAGATAATCGTTACCGCTGCCGCCGCCTTTGCCATCATCGCCTTTGGTACAACCAGCCACCACCACAAAACCCTAAAAACCCTTTCAGAGAAACATACAAAGAGATAATGGAGAGAAATCCCTTCTTTCCTTATGTAACATAAATGGGAGGGGCAAAATGCAAAATGGAGCAAAAACTTGTGGCCAGACTTAAAACCTATAAGCCTAGAGTGACCATCATCGGCTCAAGACCAAAAAAAAGTGAAATAGGAAGTTAGGGTTTACACCCATCAAGACCAAATCACATACCCAAAACGCTGAAAGACTCATATAACTACGAAACAGGGGTTCATAGAACTTTCAGATGAGTGATCATTCATCATCATCGAGCAAATCACAGATACAAAGATGCACATGAGAAATCATGGAAAAACAAACACAAATCAGGCACCATCGCCGCCATCCACCACCGCTTAAGGTTCACTAACCACAGTAGCCACCATCGCCACCATTCACCCATGTTTTTACTGTAAACAAAGACTGAGGCGGCGAAGGATTCGAACGGATCCACACAAATTGGTCATGAAGACAAGATCGGTGAGCACATAGAACTCTCAGATGAGCGATCACTCATTATCATCGAGCGAATCACAGATACAAACACGCACATGAGCAATCATGGAAGAACAACCACGAATCAGACACCAACGCCGCCATCCATCATCGCTTAAGGTTCGTTAACAACCAGTGATCTCAATCACCACCATCCACCCATGTTCTTACTGTAAACAGAGGCGGAGGCAGCGAATGATTCGAATAGATCTACACAAATCGGGCACCAAGGCCACGATGGGTACAACCAGCATCCACAGAACACCGAAATCCGGTCGGAGTAGGCAAGAAGGCGGAAGCAGCATAGGAATAGGCGGAACCGACAATGGCGAAATAGGGGCGATGGCAACGAAACTTATACACACACCAGAAAGCCAAATTACAAATATACCCCGTGTTACTGTTCATTTCCCATCTTTATTAACATATATGTTAATTTATTAACATATATGTTAATTAGAATGAAAAGAACATTGTTTGGTGCAATTGAAGAAAATAATAAATTCTCTTATAAATGGTAATACTGAAAATATAAAGCTTCGCGTATTACCTTGCGAAGGGGCGTGACGATAGTCACGTAGGCCAGTCACGCCCGCACATCGTTGAGTTGGGGTGTGAGGGACCAATCCCTCCTCATCTTAGTAAACATGTCTATAATAGTAAAAAGAAATCAAACGAAGATTGGATACAATTGTACGACTGATACAAGTCAAACTTCGAAGTTTTAAGTCAACAAAACTATATACATCTTTAGACATTCAAAATACAACTTCTTTTAAGAAACATGGTATGCGTTTAAATTGAAAATTTTGGTGATCACTTAAAATTGTGTTAATCTTATAAAACTAATTTATATAACTTACATATTTTTTTAAACTAAGCAAACAAAATTATTTATTTAAATTTATATATTTTTATAAAGTTCTGTAAATGAATGAAGATGTTGGAAATTTCCATTTGTGCAAACTAACCAACGTGATCTTACGTTGGTAAGAACACTTGAACAAATTTGGAAAACATCTTTTAAATTGTGAAAGCATCAAAACGCTTTCCTAATTTACAAACCTATCTACCAATTAGTTTTCTAATTCAAATATAATTGAGTTGGTAAAAGAATATTTCCCAAATGTTATGAAGTTACATTTGTCAATATGGAAAATATGTTTGAGTGGTGTTTTGTACAAAATGCAACACGTTTATTTGCAAAGAAAGAGTGTTATTTTTTTCAACTTGGTGCTTCTGTCCTGTTGGATTTCTTTTAATATCGCTTTATTTTTCTACTTGAGCAACTATTTGTCTCTTTCACCGTACTTTAACCCCACCTATTGTAAATGTAAGATTCAACTTTCATATACATTTGTACGTAACAATTTCATAATAGAAGTGAGATCATAGATTGATAAAAGAATAATTGGTTGTTTGCTAGTTTTTTAATGGTTATTATAAGGCTAACTTTAAAAGCACCTTTTATCCATTATGAGGTTATAAACCATTAAAAGATTCATAATAATCATTAAGAGGCAGCTTCTTAATGACCGTTAAGTGGCTACCAAATAGCCTTTAAGACCAAACATAATGGAGCATTAAGGTGTCATTATAGCATTTTAAAACGTCCTTACACCGCCCCCATTGGCATTATAGAGACTTTATAGGTGGGGGCGTTTCCACAATAACGTCATAACTTCTCATAAATCTCATAATCGGATAATGATTGAGGGCGGTATTCATTACGCATATTTTTGGCATAAAAAATGATACTGAGTTGGTGATGATGTGACGTAAAATGCTCCTTAAGTGGCATTAACCATTACTTATGGTCTAAGTGTTTATTGAGTCCTTTGGTGATATTATTTTAAATTATTTGTGAGTGTTTGTTTATACCAAGATTAAAAAGAAGTTGTATAGAGAATTTATATCTCAATTCGAGAGAAATTTGGTGTTCATTACTGAGATCATATAGAAGTTGCAAAAATCATCTCTATTTCGATAGTTACTGGCATTTTCTAACGTATTAAGAAGAATATCCTGATTAAAGATCTCTACCAATTGAGAAACTAATAACGAAAAATCTCAATTTAAGTTTTTAAACTAACCCCGAATTATAAATTCACACTCCTCATACGATTCTATGACCCCTAGAAATAGAAATGCTACAACTCGTATGAACTTTGACCTTAGTAGCGCATTGAAAATTAGACATGTCCGATCATACTTATAAAAAACAGAGCTACAAATGCGGTTTATTAGACGATAGACCATATGATTTTAAGAAAACGAGAAAAGATAGGTGGAAGAGAACTGATTTTACTCTTATCTTTTTAAATTAGCTATAAGGATATATTCTACAAGAATATTGTATTTCGTATAACATAATGTGTGGTACTCTTTTGACTACCTCATGTTTCTTTTATTTATTTATTTTCTTATGGAAGTCAGAATAATATCACAGCATCACTTATAGAAAATTAAACATATACAAGGTTCCTTTTGATAGTCAAGATATGCCTGCTACTAACTAGTATCTTTATATTGCTAACTTTAGGTTAAAGATATATGATCATTACCAATTAAATACTTTTAACTTATATAAATAATATTTGGCATGGTAATAAGATTAGCAAAGCATCACTTTCCAGCCGCATCATCCTATTTAATTCTCCATCTTTAATTAATTTAACACCGAGAAAGTTAAAGCAAAAACTATTTGTATTAAACTAGTATTAGTATCTCGTGCTACACGACGAGGATTGCATTTTTTTCCTTACCTATAGATAAAGGAGGCAAAATGGGTGGGTTGGATTGGGTTGGATATTAGGTTAGGATGGATTTAGGTCAGGATGAGTTTGGATTAGGATGAGTCATTTACAAAAAAAGGTCAGGATGAGTTTGGGTCAATATGAGTTTGGATCAGGATGGGTTCGGATCAGGATGAATCATTTTTAAAAAAGTCAACACTATTTTACTACTATTCTACAATCCAACAACACATATAGATAGATGCATATACGGACCCGTGGCGACGCGGCGGACCCGTGGCGACGCGGCGGACCCCGTGGCGACGCGGCGGACCCCGTGGCGACGCGGCGGACCCGTGCCGACGCGGCGGACCCGTGGCGACGCGGCGGACCCCGTGGCGACGCGGCGGACCCGTGTCGACGCGGCGGACCCGTGTCGACGCGGCGGACCCGTGGCGACGCGGCGGACCCCTGGCGACGCAACGGACCCGTGGCGACGCGGCGGACCCGTGTCGACGCGGCGGACCCGTGTCGACGCGGCGGACCCGTGGCGACGCGGCGGACCCGCGGCGACGCGGCGGACCCGCGTCGACGCGGCGGACCGACGCGGCGGACCCGTGTCGACGCGGCGGACCCATGGCGATCAATTTGAGTGAAAGAAACGTTGACTTAGACTTGTAGATCTAATTTTGAAAACCCATCTTGACCCATGTTTCTTTTTTTCCAAAAAAGTTTTTAACCCATCTTGACCCACTTGTGTTTTTTATTTAATCCATTCTAACTCATCTTTATTTTTAAAACACCCATTATGACCCAAAATCACATCTTTGAATCTCTTTTGCCACCTCTACCTATAGACGTAAACATTAGGTGTATACTATGGAATGTGGATAGATCGGCTGGTGAGGGTGTTAAAATTTGTAAACGATGGTAATCAGCTAATGCAATCGGTGTTGTAACGATTAACGCAAAAACCTAAAGTTAACTAAAGAAAAAAGGGAAAAGAAAAAAAACCCAAACTAAAAATAAAAAAAAAATCATTAAATATCAAAGAGTGTGTGTGCGTTGGGGGAGTGGGGTCGTTGAGATCAAGCTCGGTTAACTTGTGATTTAACCTGAAGCTAATTGTATATATTACTATGCTAAACTAGATTTTTTCAGAAAGGAAACAATAACGGCATATTAAGTGATAGGTCCTGATTGGCCCGCTGCCCAAACCAGACAATAGTGTGAATTTACTATTCATCTCATTTTTTTGATAATACAAAAAATTGATATAATACTATAAATAGTATTATTAATTTAAAACACGTTAAGAATATTTTTAGCAATCTAATTTGAATATTAAATGAAAATGTATGATCATCATATGTTTTTCATTTGATTTTGTTCGCATCCATGATCGTGAATGAAATGAAAAAGTATACAAATCATAATCAAGCGTAAACAATTGCAACCCTAGTTTTAAATACTAAGTGTTTGTTTTATGATTTTAGAAGTAAAGTAAATTTGAATAGAGTGTGTTTATGTAGATAAAATTATATTGATTTAATTTGATTACGTGACGGATGAAAAAAAAAACAAAATCATAGAAAGATCATGTTATGACATATGAGAAAAAAAATTTAGTTACAGCTAAAACATATAAGATGACAACTATGGATTAAAAAACCGTTCCCCTACATTAAAAAAAATTATTCGATTTCTTTCATATATAAAATTTTATTTGATTGCTATTACACACATACGGAGCCCTTTATTTCAGAACTAAAAAAGAACAAACCCAAAATCATTAAAACTTTTATCAACAATTCATATTTTATTAAACTTTATGCTTGTTACGTACCCATACTTATGTACAACCAATACTTTTAAAATCGGACCGGACGTTTTACCGGTCCGCTGGTTGGACCGGTTCAACAAGTCGAACCGTATATAATAACCGGATCAAATTATAATTATTTTTATAAATATATGTAAAAGTTATAAGAAAATAAAAAATTATATAAAAAACTGGTTCAACCGCCCCAGTTCCTGGTTTAACCGGTCCGGTTCCCGGTCCGACCGCCGGTTCGACCGGATCAACCGGTCTGACCACTGGTTCAACGTTAAAATAATTTTAAGCACCGAACCGGACCGGATTGGAGTTCGGTTTCCGGTCCAACCGTCCGATCCGGTTTTCAAAGCCATGTGTACAACAACGTAATTTTTTTTAATGATTTTATGCATATACTAAAAAAATAACGACCAGCACCCTGAATACCAACGAACACCAATTTTCAGCTGCATATATGTGCTCCTCCTATTTCCTCTTCGTATGAACAACCCCCACACAATTCATCAATCTATCACTATCTGATTAAAGATTCACACATCACAATTTCACCACTGCAATTCAAACAACAACAATGGCTTTAAACCTTCTATCTCCACCACAAACCATCGAATCACTTCTCCGACACCTGCAAATCCCCAACCCACCTCCTCAAGCTCCAAGGTACGTCTTTCACCAATTCAATCTCATAATAATGATAATAATTTGTATACCCAGATGTTAATTTTGTGTTTTTGGGGTGTTTTCAGGTGGGTTTTGCTTCAAGAGGAAAGATGTAAAGATAACGATCGGAAAAGGGGTTCGGTGTTCGGCGGAGGCTCCGCCGCCGCCGGCGTGGCCGGGGACGGCGGCTGTTGACGCCGGAGTTAAGAATTGGTATGGACCTAAGCCTATTTCGATTGTGGGGTCTACTGGTTCGATTGGGACTCAGGTGAATTTCGTCGAACAGTTGGTGGGCGTTGAAAGATGTGCTTGAATCGGGGGGGTTTGGGGTTTGATTTAAGGTTGTTGATTGTTTGAAGTTTGTGACTTGCAGACGCTTGATATTGTTGCTGAGAACCCTGATAAGTTTCGAGTTGTGGCGCTTGCTGCGGGCTCGAATGTGACTCTTCTTGCTGAACAGGTGATTGTTTTGCAGCCCTTGTGATTGGGTCCAAAAAGAGGTGTTGAAATTGATTAGTTGTTGAAAAAGAATGCAAATTAACACAAGTTTAAAGTGAATAGAACTTGTAATATCATAGGATAATGTAAAAGAATACAAATTTAAAGTGAGTAGAGCTTGGAATATCATAGGATTATGCAAATGAACACAAATTTAAAGGTTTAGATATGGTTAGAAGTGAATCCAGATGTTCTTGTTGAAAAGTTTTCAAGTTCAACCTTAAAAGGGTGGTGCAGTGGTAAGCACGTGATTCCCCTCTAAAAGAAGTCTTAGGTTAGAATCTTGCCTCCACTGGTTTCCTACCATAACCTTTTGAAGGCTACCTGCTCAGCGCAAGCTGCGATTTACCTGATCACATTGGTTAGCAAAGTACTGATGGGTCCCGTGACTTTTAAATATAGTTTCATTTTCAGATTGCCTTTTTGCTGGTTATATTGTTCTATTTTGCGAATATAGAAATGTATTGTAATAATTTGTTAAAAAGTCAAACAATTCATTGTTTCATTATGTAGGTAAAGGCATTCAAACCTCAGTTAGTTTCTATTAGGAACGAATCTTTAGTTGCTGAACTTAAAGAAGCTTTAGCGGATGCTGATTACATGCCCGAAATCATTCCTGGGGAGCAAGGCATAATTGAGGTCAATATTTTCAGTTCCTCATGTTTTAATGTTTTCATCGTTTTGTAATGAATTCGATTTCACACCAGACATGTTTTTGTTCTCTATTTTAGGTCGCCCGCCATCCTGATTGTGTGACTGTAGTCACAGGCATAGTTGGTTGTGCTGGTTTGAAGGTATATCCTTACATTCTTGATTCCCATTTGAGAATTTACTTATTGTTTCAAGAATCATTTTGGTTTCCATCTTTAAACCAATCATTGAATTTTCGTTCATAGCCTACGGTTGCTGCCATTGAAGCAGGGAAAAACATAGCATTAGCTAATAAAGAAACACTAATCGCTGGCGGTCCATTTGTCCTTCCTCTTGCACATAAACATAATGTAAAGATTCTTCCTGCGGATTCAGAACATTCTGCTATATTCCAGGTAATCCAATGAAATAAAAACCATTCATCATGAAATTTATGATAACTGAAGAAAATAATAATAGTAATAATAATCTTGTTTCGTTTCTTCAGTGTATTCAAGGTTTTCCTGAAGGTGCCCTGAGGCGCATAATCTTAACCGCATCTGGAGGTGCTTTTAGGTATCAATATCTTGATTCTTTTAATTTCCTACCTTAGATATAGCCACCCTTTTATGTATTTTTGGAAAATTAAACTTTTTAATGAAATCTGTTTTTTTCTTCAATTACAACAGAGATTTACCTGTCGAAAAACTAAAGGATGTTAAAGTAGCGGACGCATTAAAGCATCCTAACTGGAGCATGGGGAAAAAGATCACAGTGGATTCAGCAACACTATTCAACAAGGGTCTTGAAGTTATTGAAGCTCATTATCTTTATGGATCGGATTATGATAATATTGAAATCCTTATTCACCCTCAATCCATCATACACTCGATGGTTGAGACACGGGTTCAATTCCCACATACCCTTTTGCTTTCTTGTCACAACTCCACTTATGCAGGCATGTTAGATTGATCATTTCTGTATACTTTTGACAGGACTCTTCGGTCCTGGCCCAATTAGGTTGGCCCGACATGCGTTTGCCAATTCTTTACACGTTATCTTGGCCAGATAGAGTACCCTGCTCTGAAATTACATGGCCTCGCCTCGACCTTTGCAAGTATGTAACATGATGTATTTCATTAATGTGATCAACGTACACTTATAACAAAAAACTTGAATTTTGTATTAATGAATATATTGTTAACGAATGTGATGCAGGCTGGGATCATTAACATTCAAAGCTCCTGATAATGTGAAATACCCATCGATGGATTTAGCTTATGCTGCTGGGCGAGCTGGTGGCACGATGACCGGAGTACTCAGTGCCGCTAACGAGAAAGCCGTTGAGATGTTCATTGATGAAAAGTAAGCAAATTTTAAGTAACATGCTATAATCTCCTTTAGGTGTTGAAAAGAACAACATATGAATCCTTAATTACTGATTACTGCTGTTATCCAGGATTAAGTACTTGGACATATTTAAAGTCGTTGAGCTAACATGTGAGAAGCATCAATCGGAACTGGTTGCAGCACCTTCGCTTGAAGAAATTGTACATTATGACCTGTGGGCTCGGGATTATGCTGCTAGCTTGAAGTCAACACTTGGTTCAACCCGTTAGCTGCTGTATGAGAATACATTGGATGCTGCAGTTAGCATGTGATATTGCGCAAGCATGTTGTAATAATAAAGTTAAATTTGAAATGGTAACACTCTTTGCAAATCTTTTAGTTAAAGTTATTATCCAAAACTATCAACTATCGTTGACCTACTAACGTTCGGACCATATGAACCACGAGCCTTGAAATTCTACCAGACGGACATCCCATACCATGAGCTCCAGAACACCGCAACACTAAAATCATCATACAGTCGCTTTTAAAACCAATCACAAACACCCCATATGCTTGTAATCGTGAAGAGTGAAACTGTTTGCGTGGGTGGGACTGTGGTACAAAGTGCAGCGCTGGAGGTGCACAAAGGAACCAGACCAGTTTGTAACCCAGAACCGAATCTAATGTTGAAACTGCTTTGGAAAAACGGAACAGAACAATAATCGAACCGATGAACACCCCTAATCAAAGTAAAAAGAAAATTTTTTTAATTGAAAAAAAAGTATAACATGCTAAAAACATGTTAAGATTTTTAATTTATTTAAAACATGAAAGCTAAGTGACCTATTGAAACATTTTTAGAATTTGAGTTACTTAATTAGAACACTTTTAAAAGTTGGTTAATGTTTTATAAAGTAGCCCTTTAAATCGTATATTAAAACCTCAATAATTAAACAAGTCATCCTTTATGCACGGATCATTCTATATGTCTGAAGTATGTCATATTATTATCATTTCCACCAAATAGTGTTAAAACTTCTGTTAGCATTTTACAAAATAACTCTTTCGCTCTAACTACAAAATGAAAAAAATGTGTAATTCTCATAATCATATCTTTTTTCTTTTTTTTTACTTTCTTAAACCTAAGTATTTAGATTTTTTTTAAATAACAAACAGTTATTAAATAAAAATTAGATTAAATATTGAAAGAACAAAAGTAAGAATATGTGCAACTTTTAATGCACAATGTGCACTCACCAAAACATGTCCAATTATAAACAAATGATAACAATAATTGATATGGTCTTGGAGACAATCGTCAAATACTCACCGAACGGGAACTGATTTGGGTGATCTGGTGGAAGTGATGGTGCTCCATTCGGTGTCGCGTGGAACCGCACCTCACCCCGACCGTGAACTAATTTTTAGTTTATTGTAATATTACTAAATCCACAATTAATAAAAAATAAAATACGTATAGAAAATTTTTATTACTTTTTTTGTAATTTAACAAAAAAACCTCAAACTGGTTTCAACTTGACCTGGTTCCCACCCTCGGCAGACTAGTTTAGTCCTAGACCGATTCCAACAAAACTGATTTTGACCAAAAGTGGCTCGAACTGAGCCAATTTGGGTCAAAAGCCCTGTTTCTGCAATGTCAATGGTAGATTAGGAGTGTTTGATATATTTTTTTGATCTCGTCTTCTTTTGGGCCTTACCTATGGTGTCCTAAAGGTTGATCCACAAGTAACTATTAAGGAAATTAGCAGTGGGCTTTTTATTCCCAAAAGGGGATCCAAATGGAAAGTAGGAAACTAGCATGTTCCTGATTATGATACATAGGGGCATAGGGCCATGGATATCTCCAACAGATTTTACGATTGGCATTCATTAGAAATAGAAATAGGTGTTTTCTAACAAATGCCAAAAAAAACTCGAAAAAAAATCTTATCTTCAAATTTGAGACCGATCACCGACAACTTATCTGTTACAAATTCACTCTTACTATACATGTCAGGGCGGGGACGCCCATGCCGCAAGCCCAAGGCGAGGGGCAACGCCGCATAGCAACATTACCCCCCCCCCCCCGCCGCTTCTCCCCTCCCTTTTACGACATATCTACGCCATGTGCCATGCCATACTTGTGACCGTTGCCAACGGTCAGAATTGGAGCCGTTGGCTCCCCCACCCGACCTCTTTAACGTCTATATCAACATTAAATTGTTTTTCTTACGCTATACAAACTAATAACTTACCCTTTTTTACACAATCTCAATTACTTCTCATCTAATATTTCAAAAATATACACTATGGATCTCAATAAAAAGAATCCACAAAATCCCAAAGCCCAAACCAACAAAAAAGATAGACCGAATGTGCGTTTTTAGTTTAATATTTTAATATCTTTTTATATTTATGTCTTTTATTTTAATGTAAATTTTAATTTTACTTTTAATTTGTAAATTTATTTATTTTTATGAAGTAATTAAAATATAATAAGTTGTCGTGTGGTGTGGTGTAAATGTCCCCCAACCCCTCTTCAAGTAGTGTGGTGTGTAATGATTTGACATAATATGATTGGTGGGTATGTGGTGTAGTGTGAGCACCCTTTTCAAAAATATTGTTTTGTTAGTCGGTGATGAAAGTATGTTTCCTAGTAGTCTGAATGTAACATGCATGCCTTGGTCTACAATCACTTGCTGTTATTCTATTTAACAATCTTAGTTTCTCCACATAGAAAAATTGACAATTATGATCAACTAAGATTGTTAAATGCTAATGACTTAATTTATACCTTTGAATATATTCAACAAACATGTTATAAACTAATTTATATATTTGTATGCTCTAACTAATATTCTCTTCAAAGAAAATATATCATGATCTTAATTTATCGGGTTTAATACATCTGATCTCGTCATTGTTAATTTCTAAAAGAATGTATAATGTTGTATTCTTGTAAAAGATATCATGATTTTATAAAAACTACCTATTTTTTTAGGAAAAAAAATTATAAAGAAAGAAAAGAAAATTAGTAATGTCAAAAATAAAATTGATTAAGATGGGCATGTAAATAAAGGACGCATGTGACATTGTACCCATTGACATCGACTTAGAACTATTCATGCAACATATATGGCCACCTTTCTTTTCCACTTATCATCAAATTTCAACCCACATCGCTTCATTATGCCTACTTGTGCTTGCACCAATATAAACAGAGATATTTCACACATACATATGTATGTGCGTAGCATGCACACATATAACATATAGATAGGTGTATATATATGACATGTTAACAACAATACATATAAATAATGCATATTCTTTTTCATTTTGAGTAACTTTTGTTGTAAACTCATCTATTTAGACACGTAGTTGTGTTTTAGTTGAATACTATAGTTTCCGTTGGGACTTGGTTATTTTTATACAAAAACTCAAGATTTGAAAAGGTTAATGAAAAAAAAAGTTTCTGACACAACTCATCTATTTAAACACTTAATTGTGTTTTAGTTGAATATTGTAGTTTTCATTATGGACTAGGTGATTTTATTTAAAACTCAAGATTTGAAGTTCTTAAGAAAAAAGTTTTCTGACACAATTGTGTCTAATTTGAACATAATTGTGCTCAACTGAACCAAACCGTGTTTAGAACAAAACTGTGTTTAGAGCACAACCGTGTTAGCTGAGTCGGATTGATATGCTATATGGATGGCCAACAAAACTGTGTTCGGCCCTAGATCCGAGTTCTATACTCATTACTCCCTATTTGAAAATATTCAAACATTTTAAGTCAAATCATAGTTTCATCACGTCCTTTAGGTTATTTTAGACAAATCTTTAAATATTCAAGGCCAAGATTGAAGATCGCGCACTTTTAAGGATGATCTAACACCACATCACCCACCTTTACTTGTTTTCTTGATTTAAGAGTAGAAACCTCATCTCTATCTTCATCTCAATTATTAGAGATTTCTTGTCTTTTACATCTCCATCAACATCTCCATCTCACTCTCTATCTTCAAACTTTAAAGTTTTATGAATAGTGTTTCTCTAAACATTTAGATTCACTATTTGATTGTCTTTATATTTTTTGTGAGTGTATAAGAGAGAGAAACAATAAAAAATAAGTGTTTATAAGTGAGATAGAGATAAAGATAGAGAATGAGATGTTGGATTTTAAACAAAGTTAAGAGATAATTGTAAAGAAATATGAAATTTAGTTAAAATATAAATATGAAGAAGGAGATTCTGCTGTGAATGCTCTTACCAGATCTACTATGTTTTATTCCATCTCTATAAGCTTGGTTGTGGTTTTGTTAAGCCTTATAGGCTAAACAACTTTTTCATTTAGATTAGATGAAACTTAAAATACTTTAACAACCGTTACATAACTTTTGGTGTGATTATGTAAATTTTTCATGATGAATTTGGGTTATTTTTCAATATGTATTTGTATTTGTTCAAGTTTGATGGATGTTTAATCTTACGAGGGTTGTAAACATATTAAGTTGGAAAAGCATATGTGTGTTATAGCATTTATTTATAAATTACATATGTTAGTATGTTTTGTGACATTTGACTGATAATGGTGAATGAGTTGATTATTAAGGAAGATTAAATAAATATGGATAAGTATACTTATGTTTGAGAAAACTGTAGTATATGTTATGAATCTCTTATATCATTGGTTATGAATTTCTATGGTTTGTTAGCTTAAGTTTCTAAGTTTATTATTATTGTATGATGTTCAAGAGCTGAAGGATAATTGCATGTTTGTCTACTGTGCATAATTCAAAGTGGTTATCATGTGTCTATCATGTTATCTTCCAAGATTTGTGATATTGAATACCCTAACGACAATATTGTTCATCTTTCATTTGACATAATTGTATCATTATTGTTGAGTTTGTGCTAGTAACTATTGTGTTGTTAAGTGGATTTAAAGTCCGAGTAATTCCTTCTTTTATTGGTGCCTACATCTATGCATTCTTTTATGTTTGGTTAATATTTTATTAATTTTAGATTAATATTGATATTCAGCACTCGCTTTTTACTAATCGATCAGATAATGATAAAGGTTTATTAATGGGAGATGTTTTATCCAGAATTGATATTCAGTTCGTGTCTAAAGTAATCTACTATATGATATGTGCACTTGTCTATTGTTTGTGTAGTTAGTTCTAAGATGGTAATCGTTTTCTTATATTAAAATTCAATTGTGTGAAAAATCTTACTTAAAAATCTAAACTTGATTACACACATCGATATATAATATAAGTATAATAGAAAACTTGTTAGGTATTATATATGCATTATTGATCAATAGAGATAAAAATAGTTTTACTAACAAGATCTGATCAAAGTACAATAAGGAGAGTTACAAAGACAACCAAATCTAATTATAACTCATAATTACATATTATGAAAAAAGAAGTGAGAATACTAATATTCATTCAATAGTAGTTTTAACCCCTTTTAACCCAACCGCTCTTCATCATCGACGCTCTTCGCCCTCCCCCCATCGCTCTTCATCATCGGCCGCCTGCGCTCTTCGCCCTCCCCCCATCACCTCCAGCACCATCGACCTCTCAACCACCTCTCTCCGCCGCTGCTTCTCTGCCTCCGATCTTGCTTTCTACTCTTTCTCTTTCCGTATCTTTTTTCCATCTTTCTACCGATGTTTGGATCTGCATGATGTTGCCGATTTTGTTGTTCTGTGGTTCCGGTTTCGTCTGCCTTCTTCTCCGTGTTTGAAGATTGTGGGTTTCGTGTGTTCACCGCAGAGATTTGTAGGTGAGTTAGCTTGCTTTTATCAAGGTTTTTTGCGGTGGTTTTGTTGAAATTCTTTTTTGTTTGCCTTTGTTCCACTATCTGTTTGGGTATGCCGATTACTAGGTTACCGATTTTGGTTTTTTGGTGGGTTTGGATTGTTGGGTTCTTATATACCCCAATCGTTTGGGGAGTGAATTGTAGCAGTGGGTTTAGAAGTGATGAAGGATTTTAGGCGACATTTGTGTTCAAATGTGATTTGGGGTTCCACATATTGACAGCGTGTCTCCGCCGGGGCTGTGGCGGAGGGTTGCGCTATGGTTGGTTTGAAATGGCGGATTGAACCCGTGGGGGCTTACTTCCCCCTCAGGATGTACTTGCATTTTCTTCATCCGCTCTCCTTTTGAGTAAATTCTCATGGTTATGAGACGCACGCCAGGTGTTTGTGAATATGCGTCAATGAAACCATTGTTGATTTTTCTAGGTAATTGGTTGTTTTGGGTCTTGTAACATCGCGTATTTCCGAAAAAAAAAAAAAAAATTATTAATATTGTAAACAATTAAATTTAATATGTTGATGTTAATTCTAATAATTTCAATAATCATAATAATAATAATAATACTAATAATAATAATAATAATAATAATAATATAATAACCAGGGGTTATTTGGTAATTTGTGAAACCTTAAAAGGAACTTTTAAACATGAAATAAAAGAAACATAAACCACAGGGACTGATTCTGTAACTTGGCAAAACAACCCAACCCCACCCCCCATTCCCCGTCGCTGTGTTCCCCGATTCCCTCTTCCATTTTCGGAACTTTACACCTCAATAGATCGCACTACGGTCTTTTAAAATCAAAAGTAACCCGCATTAACAAACCATTAATCGTATATAACCTATCAACGAATTCAATTTCATCAGAAATAAACAAAAACCACCTATTGAAACAAACTCACGGCCGTCGGACCTGCAACTGAGGTGTTCACTTTCTTTCGAGCTTCGGAACCTGAAATTGATTGAAGGGAAATCATCATTCATCCTTGAGGAAGCAACCCACGAAGTTAATTTGATCATAGTCTTCATTTGATCATCCTTCGAACTCCTCCATACCCGTCGACCTGCAACTTAGCTAAAAGCCCATCTCCGATCGATTTTAGTCAAAATTGGCAACGGGCTTTTAATCACGATCATTATCCGAAGCTACCTACGAAACTAATTGGATTTTCATCGCGTTTTGCTCACCCGTCGATCACCACTGTGTCGCGACCTGTTCTTCAATTGGTAAGCTTCGAATCAAACACCATACATGCAATTAAACATACATACATATTCGGTTTTTCATGGGGAACAAAAGCCCCATGATCTTGGCTGTAATCGAAATCGATTCGATGTTCAATTTGGGGGGATTCGATCTAGGGTTCTTATGTGGAAATTGGGGTTGATTTGAACGTGTGTTTAAAAAAAGGATTGAACCCCGGTTTCTTTCGCGGATGCAGCCTTGGCTTAATGGTTCCTGCGCCCCATTTCAACCTTGAGGTCTCGGGTTCGAAACCCGGCAGCCTCCTATATTTTTAAACATTTTTTTAGGCCATTTTAAGCCTCTAAAAATTCTAAAAAAATTCATAAAAATCATAAAAAATATTTTTAAGACATTAAAAAATATTTAAACAACTAAATTATTTTTCTGGAATCTATTTCAATATTTTATCTATTTTTAATAAATGTTTTAAATAAATAAAGTTATAAATAATACAAAATTATTTAAATAAAAATGAACTCCTAATAATAATTTAATTTATTGAATTATTATTTGACACAATATTATTTGTAATAATTTCACACAATATTTATTATTGTTTAAATAATGATTAAATATATAAATTTATTATATTTAAATCATTTTAAATAACAATTTCATTTCTTTTAATAAATTAAATAATTAAACATATTAGTTGATTATCACATAATTAATTAATAAGATTAATTATTTATTTTTTTCACATTTTCACATAAATCAAACAAATACGTAAACTAATACGTTTATTTCTAAAATCTAAACATAATCATTTTCAATAAATCTATTTGTTTCAAGACATACAAATTAGATAGAATATTTAAACCACCATTCAAAATCAAAATGGAAACCTTAAAACATTCCCAAACTTTCAAATCATTATTATTCTAACACGAGACACCGTTCCTTAGGTTAACCGTAAGGAAATCACAGGTGTCTAACCTATCACGATCAAAATCCAATCTCATCAATCAGGTGAGTATTCATATCCCCTTTTTATATCATTTCCTATTGGGGGAAATCATGTGATACAATATTCAATCATGATATTCTATTGTTATTTCATTCTAATTCAATTCAAGACAGGTTATGTTATTACTTGCAATTACGTGAACATACTGTGATAAACTGGACGACAGTAGAACCCTAATTCAATCAATCAATCAATCCTGGCAACAATGTAGATCTACTGGTTTGGATAACCCACCCCATATGGCTTACGAGTGGTGATTGTGCCAGAGGCAATTAGTCAATCTATGGTGTTTGTGTGGAGTCTATTATATGCACGTGTCAAGTCAAGGGGTTTATATTGTGTCGGTTTATCTATATGCTTCGCGGTTGCCATATAAGTCTTAATATTACCTTGTGAATTGAATTACAATCGATGGATCAATCAATCAATCTATATGTATATTCAAAACTGTGATTACTCACCAGCTAACTCGTTAGCTGACTTTATTTTCTCACATGATTTCAGGTTAAGCAAGCTAGTGGACTTCTACTTGATCATATAAGACCTGGACTTAGTCAATACAAAATACAATTACTATTTATGACTTTAACTGTTGTATTTGCTTATGTTAAACACATGCTATCATGCAATCTGATTTTAATATTATTTTCACTATTAGACAATCATGAGTTATGAACAATCAATCATTCCCTCGTCCGCTCCGATGATTCCGCCGTCGGTCGGGGTGTGACAGATTGGTATCAGAGCCATGGTTATAGGGAATTAGGTTATTAGAAATGGAATGACCTAGACTATAACTAGGTACCTTTACACATGAGTCCTCTCATGTATTTATATGCATAGATAGGATTATATGTGCTTTACATGTTTATACTTGATTATGTGATTATATACTTTATGTGATTCTTCTATACTTTGAAACTATCAATATACACACGAATCTTAACTCATATTCTAAGGCATTGTGTGCCTAATTCAAGTGATTTCAAACTCCAAAACTCGATTGTTATTCATGGTTTTCAAATCTCGTCAAAATCCGTGTCACATGACCGAGAACATGCAATGCTGGAAGAGTGGGATACCTGTATCTTAAGGTGTTCTGTCTAGGCAAGGTATTCATACAACTTGATTACCTTACCTGGGAACCCTCGAGATGAGTATTCGCTTATAGGTACGCATGTCCTCATTAAGGTTGTGGTGGACACAAATACTTTGATTAGTCAACGTACTCGCTTTGATTTACGAATCAAACGATTACACTCGGAACATATCATCGTTATTATGCCAAATTCCCGATTGTCGTTTTCATGTGGTATAACTCCTATTATCCAATTTTCATAAAAATGTCTTAATGATATTCCAGAATGTCTTCTCGTCGAATCCGTTCACGATCTAGAAACTCTGGCCGTAAGATTTCTGCTATTGTAGCACGTGAAGTTACTGCGGTCATCCCAACTCTACTTACCCATTTGAACCAAGGCAATAATGTTGTTCAAAACCCAACTGCACCAAACCCTCCCCGAACTTGTACTTACAAACACTTCAGTTCATGCAACCCCACTAAGTTCAGTGGAACTGAAGGTGCTACTGGATTACTACAGTGGTTCGAAAGCACCGAGAACACTTTCCTAAACAGTGAATGCCCTGAAAATCTGAAAGTCCGGTATGCCACAAGTGTTCTTCAGAAACGCGCACTTACTTGGTGGAACGGAGAGAAACGAACCCGTGGAACTGAAACTGCTCTAGCCTTAACATGGACTGAAGTTAAGGAGCTCATGACTAAAGAGTTCTGCCCAAGAAACGAAGTCCGGAAACTGGAAGCTGAGTTCTGGGAATTAACCCAAGACAGTGGCGAGAACCTCGCATACACTATCCGATTCCACGAACTGAGCCTTTTGGTACCGCACCTTGCTACCCCTACCTCCCGAGCCATCGAGAAATACATTGGTGGTCTACCCATGCAGATTCAGGATACGGTGCTAGGAAGGAATCCTTCAACACTAGAAGATGCTATCAGGCTGGCTGCACAGTTAACCGATAATCATGTGAAAGCTGGTTCCTTAACCAGGAAAGGATCGAAGAAAAATACCGATAAACTTCCTAACGAAACCGTCAAAACCGACCAACCCGAGCTTTCCAAGAACAAGAAGAGGAAGGCTCAATCTCAAAACTTTGCTGTAACTACCCCTGCTGTGCCAATTACTCAAGTCCCTCCAACACATCAACAAGCGGTAAACAACCAATCGCTGATGAAAAAGCCATACACCGGACCCCATCCACTGTGTAACATCTGCAATTACCATCATCCCGCTAACACTCAGTGTCGTCAATGCACAAACTGTGGTCGTTTGGGTCATACATTCAACGTGTGCAGGAATGCTGCTAAAGCTCCGACTAATGCACCAGTTCACCAACATCCTCCTGCAATTACCCAGGGTCGTGCATGCTATCAATGTGGTGATCCGAACCATTTTCGCAATCGATGCCCTCAACTTGTCATCCCAATTCCTACGGCTCAAGGACATGCTTTCAACATTAATGCTCAACAAGCTCAAGCCACCAATGTGGTGTTGAATAATTCTTGTCCTTGATTTCGTCTTCCTGATTTAATTCAAGATTTGTAATCGTTAATT
Organism: Flaveria linearis; assembly: GCA_024085815.1. NCBI lineage: Eukaryota > Viridiplantae > Streptophyta > Magnoliopsida > Asterales > Asteraceae > Flaveria > Flaveria linearis. Next base: position 68,271,105 of record CM044011.1, read on the forward strand.
CCTTTTGTTACATTGATGTAATTTGAAAATTTCTAAATTTCTAATTGAAATATTTTTCCTTTCGTCAAGTCAAACTTTGAACGTTTGTACCGTGGGAGATGAAAGAGTTTGTAAGTCAACCTATGACTAAGGACACTCGAATCTCCTAAATGATTTTAACTCATCAAAACAGGGGTGATTCCCTTAATTTGGTGATGATTCTTTATTCATTTCGATAAATGGTTTTCCAATGACGTGTTTTATGAAATTTCATCCTCTGGATTAGGGTGATTTCCTTATCTCGAGGACTAACTTCAATTATTCACTTTGGAACTTACATTTCACAAATGACATGATCTCACCAAAATAGGATTGAAACCCGTACTTTGGTGACAAATGTCAATCTTGATTGTTTTCTTGTTATTATGAAGCTCAATCATCAAGATACGCGTGAAATTCATACCTTGATGATAATTTCATTTTATGGATTGTATTTTCTCAAATAAAACGGTCTCGTCAAAGTAGGAGTGAATTCTGGATTTTGACGAGGAAGTCTATCTTATTATATTTTGTTTTTGTAAAAATTTATCGTTAAGATAGGAGTGATTTCCCTTACCTTAATGGTGAGTTATCTCATCTTATTTCTGTAGATCCTCAGATCGAACTTTTTGATTGGAAGGTTAGTGGTCATACCTTGAAAGTACACCATCAAGTTAGGGGTGAAAACCATACCTTGATGACTATTCTCATTTCTTGATCATCAACTTACCATGGTTGTAAACAAGTGACGAGAGGCATGTAGTAACTTGAAGGGTGAAATAATATTAGTGTTTCGACCTATCAAGCTAAAGCATGATCTCTGAACTTGAAAAAAGACCCGATCACTTTAGGTTGATTTTGATTCCAAGTTTGGAGCATTTAAATTCTTAAATCGATTTCTTTCCCTTTATTCTCATGTTTTGATTTAATCTAGCTACATTGAACCATTTATTCCTTATTTATCGACTTTCATTGTGAGTTATCATCAAAACCTGATTACGTGATGGTAGTCTTCCTAAACAATCTATTGTCAAGTAAAGATATTATCTCTGATCGTGATGGTCGCTTCATCTCTCGTTTCTGGAAAAGTCTCCAATCATCTCTCGAAACTCAACTGAATCTTAGCACAGCGTATCACCCGCAAACCAACGGTCAGACTGAAAGAACGATACAGACCCTCGAGAATATGCTCCGGGCTTGTGTTATTGATTTCCGTGGATCGTGTGATTCTCATTTTCCGTTGATTGAATTCTCTTACAATAACAGTTACCAGATCAACAGATGGCACCATTTGAGGCCTTGTATGGTCTGAAGTTGGTGAATCACAAATTACTGGTCTGGAATTGATACAAGAAACAACCGACAAAATTCATAAGATCCGTGATAACTTGGTCGCTGCTAGAAATCGTCAAAAGCATTATGCTGATAAAAGACGTAAACCCATGGAATACAATGTCGGTGATCTTGTACTTCTTAAGGTGTCACCTTGGAAGGGAGTGATACGCTTTGGAAAGAAAGGGAAACTAGCACCTCGTTACGTGAGTTCATTCAAAGTTCTCGAGCGAATTGGGGAAGTAGCCTACAAGCTTGAACTACCCCAAGAGCTCAGCAACGTACTCTGACGTTTCATGTTTCAAATCTCAAAAAATGTCTTGCCGACGAAAATTTCCACATTCCACTCAACGAAGACCAGATTGATAAATCTATGCACTTTATTGAGAAACCTGTGGAAATTATGGATCAGGAAGTCAAACAACTCAAACGTAGTCGAATACCCGTTGTCAAAACCACCGGGAATCTAAACGTGGCCTAGGATTTATCTAGGAACGTGAGGACCAAATGAAATCCCAGTATCCTCATCCTTTTGTTTCAGCCTCCTCGTGAACAAATTTCGGGACGAAATTTCCTAAAGCAGGGGAGACTGTAACATCGCGTATTTCCGAAAAAAAAAAAATTATTAATATTGTAAACAATTAAATTTAATATATTGATGTTAATTCTAATAATTTCAATAATCATAATAATAATAATACTACTAATATAATAATAATAATAATAATAACCAGGGGTATTTGGTAATTTGTGAAACCTTAAAAGGAACTTTTAAACATGAAATAAAAGAAACATAAACCACAGGGACTGATTCTGTAACTTGGCAAAACAACCCAACCCCACCCCCCATTCCCCGTCGCTGTGTTCCCCGATTCCCTCTTCCATTTTCGGAACTTTACACCTCAATAGATCGCACTACGGTCTTTTAAAATCAAAAGTAACCCGCATTAACAAACCATTAATCGTATATAACCTATCAACGAATTCAATTTCATCAGAAATAAACAAAAACCACCTATTGAAACAAACTCACGGCCGTCGGACCTGCAACTGAGGTGTTCACTTTCTTTCGAGCTTCGGAACCTGAAATTGATTGAAGGGAAATCATCATTCATCCTTGAGGAAGCAACCCACGAAGTTAATTTGATCATAGTCTTCATTTGATCATCCTTCGAACTCCTCCATACCCGTCGACCTGCAACTTAGCTAAAAGCCCATCTCCGATCGATTTTAGTCAAAATTGGCAACGGGCTTTTAATCACGATCATTATCCGAAGCTACCTACGAAACTAATTGGATTTCATCGCGTTTTGCTCACCCGTCGATCACCACTGTGTCGCGACCTGTTCTTCAATTGGTAAGCTTCGAATCAAACACCATACATGCAATTAAACATACATACATATTCGGTTTTTCATGGGGAACAAAAGCCCCATGATCTTGGCTGCAATCGAAATCGATTCGATGTTCAATTTGGGGGGATTCGATCTAGGGTTCTTATGTGGAAATTGGGGTTGATTTGAACGTGTGTTTAAAAAAGGATTGAACCCCGGTTTCTTTCGCGGATGCAGCCTTGGCTTAATGGTCCTGCGCCCCATTTCAACCTTGAGGTCTCGGGTTCGAACCCGGCAGCCTCCTATATTTTTAAACATTTTTTTAGGCCATTTTAAGCCTCTAAAAATTCTAAAAAAATTCATAAAAATCATAAAAAATATTTTAAGACATTAAAAATATTTAAACAACTAAATTGTTTTTCTGAATCTATTTCAATATTTTATCTATTTTTAATAAATGTTTTAAATAAATAAAGTTATAAATAATACAAAATTATTTAAATAAAAATGAACTTCTAATAATAATTTAATTTATTGAATTATTATTTGACACAATATTATTGTAATAATTTCACACAATATTTATTATTGTTTAAATAATGATAAATATATAAATTTATTATATTAAATCATTTTAAATAACAATTTCATTTCTTTTAATAAATTAAATAATTAAACATATTAGTTGATTATCACATAATTAATTAATAAGATTAATTATTTATTTTTTTCACATTTTCACAATAAATCAAACAAATACGTAACTAATACGTTTATTTCTAAAATCTAAACATAATCATTTTCAATAAATCTATTTGTTTCAAGACATACAAATTAGATAGAATATTTAAACCACCATTCAAAATCAAAATGGAAACCTTAAACATTCCCAAACTTTCAAATCATTATTATTCTAACACGAGACACCGTTCCTTAGGTTAACCGTAAGGAAATCACAGGTGTCTAACCTATCACGATCAAAATCCAATCTCATCAATCAGGTGAGTATTCATATCCCCTTTTTATATCATTTCCTATTTGGGGGAAATCATGTGATACAATATTCAATCATGATATTCTATTGTTATTTCATTCTAAATTCAATTCAAGACAGGTTATGTTATTACTTGCAATTACGTGAACATACTGTGATAAACTGGACGACAGTAGAACCCTAATTCAATCAATCAATCAATCCTGGCAACAATGTAGATCTACTGGTTTGGATAACCCACCCCATATGGCTTACGAGTGGTGATTGTGCCAGAGGCAATTAGTCAATCTATGGTGTTTGTGTGGAGTCTATTATATGCACGTGTCAAGTCAAGGGGTTTATATTGTGTCGGTTTATCTATATGCTTCGCGGTTGCCATATAAGTCTTAATATTACCTTGTGAATTGAATTACAATCGATGGATCAATCAATCAATCTATATGTATATTCAAAACTGTGATTACTCACCAGCTAACTCGTTAGCTGACTTTATTTTCTCACATGATTTCAGGTTAAGCAAGCTAGTGGACTTCTACTTGATCATATAAGACCTGGACTTAGTCAATACAAAATACAATTACTATTTGTGACTTTAACTGTTGTATTGCTTATGTTAAACACATGCTATCATGCAATCTGATTTTAATATTATTTTCACTATTAGACAATCATGAGTTATGAACAATCAATCATTCCCTCGTCCGCTCCGATGATTCCGCCGTCGGTCGGGGTGTGACAGGTCTCATTGTTTCTTACCTGGCATTGTGTCGTGATGTGGTCTTGCATTTTCCAGTTTGCTTCATGATGCTATTTGGTTGTTGATGTGCTACTAGCTGTGGGTTTATCATATTAACTTTATCGAATATTTTTTAAGATTGAATCTGGTTAATGTGTGGTTTCATGAACTGAAGTGGCAACTGGTGGTTTCTGTCTTTGGGCTTGAGTCTTTCATAGGGCATTCAAATTGCGAAGTGCAAAGTCGCAAAATTTAGGTGTTGACCGACCTGATTTTTGGTGTTTTGTAGTCTTTAGTTGTCTTTGGGATTGTGGTTTTACATATATTGTTTTGTTTCATGCAGAATAACAATTGGTGTTACTGTGTTTTGCCCCTATTTTCTTGATATGCTTTTTACATATTCTGTCAATTTGACGGTGAGAGGTGACGACGTTCGCCGGAGTATTGACGTTAGTAAGAGTTATTTTTACTCTTTTTGTTCTTTTTATAAAGGTAGCCAATTTTGTACAATGTGTTTTCTTAATGCAGCTGCCTTTTTTAATATTTGGAAAGGATGTTTAAATTTTAGTATGAGGGTGGTGATGCCGGTGGTAGCCGCTTTGCCTCCCGTCGTTGTTTTGTGTTTTATGTGATTTGCCATTAAATTATGGGTGTTTAATGGTGTGAGTAGTTGTTCATATGAGGTATGTTTGTATCTGTTGGTCTGATGATGGGACCTACCTCATCTGAGACTTTTTTGGTCGATTATATTGTCTCGACGCTCATCTGAGATATTGTTGGATATGCTCCTTTTCGGTGTTCCTTTGGACTGATATGGTCATATGTCGGTGAATCGTTAAATAGAAGATGTCGGTGATGTTCTCTGTTGTTTATAGTGTTGTTCATAGTCTTTTGAATTTGCGATACTACATCTGTTTCTATTAACCTTGCAAGCCCCACATGGTCGATGATGACGTACCTATGTTCATCCGAGACATATTTGGCAGCCTGAGGCAGTGATGATGTTTCTAGAACGGTGTTTGTTGCTTTGGCTTGACAACTGTTTCTGGTTTGCAGCCGTAACATAACATTAACTCTGAGCCTCTGTTTTGATAATAAGATCCAATATTTACTTGGTGTTGGCGAAGTCTATTTGAATTAAACATGCTATTTTATTGGAGTTTTTACATTACTGAACACTAAATTACTTGCGTTTGTTTGAATCATGGCTTAACCCGTTTGTCACACGCGCAACGCGCGTGCGGGAAAATTGACTAGTAAATATTAAAAATGCATCTTATCTGCGTAACAACTTCTAAGTAATATATTTTATATAAATAACAACTAACCTATTATATTAAAATATATCGGTATTATGCCCCGTCAATTGCAGAACATCGATTTCAAGCTTGAAATAGATGACTGAAAATAAAAGCAGAAAACTTTGACATTGATTCTTATTACGTGCTTATAAGATCTTCTATCTATATCTCTATTGATCTTCATTCTTTTTTATTAGTGATTGATTTAAATTTTGTTCTGGGCTTTAAAATTTAGAATCATTGCTTCAATTGAATTTGATTTAGTCTTCAAGATTAAAGGTGTTTGATATGAATTTGTTCTGGATTAATATTAAGAAAGTTATCACACAAAAGGAACGAATGAACGATGAATGAAAAAAAAATGATTACAAACGAATAGCTAGCAATAGAAGCGACGGGAAAGGGTAAATGGGGAGAGAAAAGAAGCCACAAGAAACATACATAGATTATTGTGTACTAACATTTCCAAACATGAAAAGCAATAGAGTTATTGGATTTTAATAATCTCAAGTTTCATTTATTGGTCGTGGTTAATCCCAACTTAGTAAATGTTTACAGATACTCTTAACTCTAAGTTTATTTTCCTCCAACGATCCCTTACTAACTGAGAGTTAACCCCGTTAGGTTTTTGATGACGTGGACTTTTTTTGTTACCAAAACACTAAACATAAAGTTGAAATTGATCATCAGATCCGTCAATTTGAAACTTCTGCACAAAAAACCCTTCGATGTCCACCTCCTGATTTGAACCAATAAGGTGTGTATTAAATAGCATAGCTACTGTGAACCCGTTGGATGTAGATTTCAGGCGATAATAGAGGTTAGATAATGGAAAACGGACCTAACTGAGACTAGACGGTGCTGGAGTTGAAAAATGACTCAATGTTAGCCACATTTCATCAAAACAACTAACAATGGTTAACTCTCAGTTAGTAAGGGATCATTGGTGGAAAATAAGTTCAAAGTTAGGAGTGTCAGTAGATATTTCCTAAGTTGGGATTAATCTCGACTAATAAATAAAAGTTAGGATTATTAAAATCCAATAACCCAAAGCAATAAGACAATGTTATGGACTCCTGATTTTATCGGTAAAAATCTTTCAAGGAACACAACTTTTAAGAAGGCATTTGAGGCGAAAGCAAGAGAAATTGAGCTTCGCATTATTTCTTACGTACATCCAAAAAATTGTCAATGAGTCATAGATCAACTGTTTTAGGAGTAGATACCCTATGACTTTCTAAAGTGGAGGTCATGGGTTGGAGTCTCACTAGGTGCAATATGCTCTAGTGGACCAAAGGTTTTCCACAGTGGGCCTTTGGGTGGTGGGTTTTCCTTGGAATGGTGGGCGAGCCAGGTCATTAGCGCTGTCTGTGTTCGCGAGCGTGGGTGGCCTTTCACCAGTGGGTTTAGCCGGTGACCGGGCTTAAAAATTATTCGTTGGCCGTTAAGAAAAACATCCAAAAAAGTTGTGGATGGGTAGTATCTTTGAAAGAACAGCTCCTTAAATATTTGTTTGTTCATCTTTGGAAAATTAGGTTAAGATTGTAATAATTTGTTACACATTATATGCTGAATATATTATTTTGTTAGTTTTGTAAATTAGGTATTAGACATTGTGACAACACTAAGTTAAACAACGGCAACTACCTTCATCTATTTGCCTTAAATATACATTGTTTTCTAGATATCATATGAAACATTCTAGAATATCCTACAACATATATTTTATAAACAAAATGTTGTTATTTAGGTTTTCCATTTATTACTCTTCATGTAATATAATTTCAAGTGAACATAATGATTTTGCTTTAATAATGTCTTTATGCAATGAAAAATATCCTACAAATTTTCCATCTTACATTATTGTTTAAGTAACGGGTAAGTTTGTTCTTTATACAAGGTTATACTGTTTATAGTGTTAGACTCACATAGGTTGTGAACATAAGAGAACGTAGATACATAAGAACTTTTAAAACTAGAGGTGACAATTTCAAACATGACCCAAAAGATGACACAAGAAGATTTTGAGTTCTTATTTCTAACTAGTTTAAAGCCAAGTCACGTTTGGGTTGATCTATTTCTTAAATAGATCATGTTTGGGTTGACATATTTAACATATTTAGTTAAACAGTTGACCCGCCAATCGGTTTAGTGAAACATGTCGACCCCTAACATGTTTATATTTAACTTGTTTAAAGCCAGGTCATGTTTTGGTAGATCTATTTAACATGTTTAGTTAAACAAGTTGATCCGCCACTCTATTTAGTGAAACATGTCGACCACTAACATGTTTATGATCTTTAACCAAAAATCGAAGTAACATGTTTACAAATTGATTTTTACCTGCCAACCTACCAACCCGTTGACACATATATATGGGTTAAAAGAGTCGTGTTTGGGTTACAATTCAAGTGTACGCGGGTGATGGTTGATGTTTTTGACATAGAGAAAAATATAAGTCATGTTCAGCTTGAAGAATTCAACCCGTCTACTCATCAAGCATACACGATTGACACCCTTAGTTATAACTCAAATACCATTAATGTGATTTGGACTCATTAACTATAGATTTTTTTAAAACGACAGATTATTTGTTTGTTGTTAGTATCATCAAGTTAGTAATTATTTGTCAATATCAAGGTTTAAACCCTGGATTTTAAAAAAGACAAATCCTCTCACCTCCCTCTTGACCACTAGAGCAAAGAATCATTGTTAATTCTTGGTGTCTTATGTTCATAATTTGTATGTTTATTTTTTATAGTAACAATATAACAATCATTCATTTTTTTGATATGTCTAACACTCGGGGATCACTTACACGTTCTTCAAAGGAAGAAACTCGTACATCAAGTGCACCATCTAGTTTCATTAATATTAAAGAAAACTCACAAACTATGATAAAACCAACCAGATAATAATCAAAATCATAATCTTAAAGACTATGAGAACTTTCCATCAAACATCGTTAATATAATTCTACATTTTTCATAAAAATCTACATTTTCATAAAATACGTAAACCATTTAATTAAAAATAAATGTACAAGTTGCAGAAAATTTTCGTACGAAAGAGGACACCCCTCCCATGAATCTCGCCAAGACGCCAACTTTAGGCTATCGTTGTATTATGTAAAAGAAAATAAAACATTACTTTAAATTGTAAATGTAATTTTTATTCTTAGTGACATAGGATTTTTTTTAATTTATTATTTTACTTTTAATTTGTACATTTATATTAACTAAAATGATATAAGAGTTATTTCACATCGATTTAATAAATATTAACGTCAGTATGAGCTTAAGCACCGAATATATTACAATATGACAAGATGTTAACACTAAATCCATTTAAAATTAAGGACTTAATCCATAGTATATTATGACTTAGTGTTATGTCTTTATCTTTGACTAATACATCTCACATCTTATATCATGACTGGGTGTTTGTCTTTGTCTTTAATACATCTCAAATCTTGATTTAAAGAAAGTACAATTCTTAACCATGAAAGGTCCTTGTAATTAATTTTACTCTAATGCACATTAAACTATGGAAAAATAATAATGAAAAGATGTTTGATTTAGTCTTAAAAGCAATTAACTTTTGACATTTGATGCATCACAACTTAACTACTAAATAATCAACTTATGTTAAACTCAACACACATTGAAACCTACATTTCAAACCATTAACCATTACAAAAAGACATAACTACCCTCATTTCAAGCCCATTAACCCATACAAAAAGACATAATTACCCCACAAATATAGTGTGATCACACCTACCCCACCCCCTTTCCCATGCTCCGTAATCCTCAAAACCCCTTTCACTTTTCCAACTTTGCAGATACACCCTTTTACTTTTCCAATTTTGCAGACACACCCTTTTACTTTTCGTTAAAGCCACTTCTAGTCCCCGCAATAAACACCACCTTATGCCACCGCCGGCGCGCCGGAGATACCAGTAAACCCACCGGAAAACACTCCACTCCGGCGAAATGATGTAACAAAGTAAATAAGTGTTACGTGTATATACATATTATTATTACACACCGATCTGATCTTTCTTATACCGGAGATATGATCGGAGACGATGAACGCCTTTGTTAGTTCCGTTTGCAGAGGTGATCTCATCCGTCACCGGCGTTAATTCACCTTCGTCGTCGGCTCCGGCGACTTTCGCCGTTTTATCGACCTTTTCACCTTCTCAGATCTCTTCTTCGTCGGCGTTAAATCACTCAAATCAACCACCGGAGCTTTCTTACCGACGGCGATATTCCCGTCGCTGTGGCTCCGTTGCAGAAGGTTCCGAAACTTCCACCGTTTCGACGAATTTCCGGTGGAATTACTCTTCTTACATTTCTCTCCGGCGACTCTACCTTTGGCTTCCAGATGCAGTACGTCTCCGGCGCAGCTCCGTCGAGGTTAACCTCCGGCAACGACGAACACGACGCCGTTTCCCTCTCCTCTCTGAACAGCTTCCCCAACGAATACCGTACCACCGGCGACACTTTCTCCGGCGTCTTATTACCTTCCGATTCACGAACAACATCGTCTAACAACAACAACTCCGATCGAACAGAGGATACCTCGGAACGATCTCACCGTTGGAAAACATCTCATCAGCTGAAACGGATGACGAATTAGGGTTTCTGCACACAACAGCAAACTCAAATTCGCCATCGTCATCCTCTTCCCCCTCATTCTCCTCCAATTCCGCACACAATCACCTCCAAATTGATGTTCTACACGATCATAACCATGATTACTATCATCAATCATGTTGTAGATGTCGTCATCGTCATGGTGACCGTTTTCGTTGCGGATTTCTTCGATCACTCTAGCGGCGATATCCGCGAGGTTGTTGGAGGAGTTTCCGGTGAAACTGGGGATATTGAGTTCGTTGAAGTGAACTGCATAGTTAACTCCGGCGAGATGACGGTGGTTTTCCGGTGACCTGAAAATGTTCGGCGGGAGGATGTTTGTGAGTTTATATAGGAGAAGGGGTAACGCGGTTGTAGTAGGAACGGTGCTATTCCTAGGGCAATGGATTCTGTTATGACTTTTACTTTTATATAATAATAATAATAATAACAATAATAATAATTTAAATTTGGAATATGAACGGGATGAAAACAATTATAACTTGTTTCTATGGAACTTTTGGTATTAAATATGATTTATTTCTACCAAACTTAGGTAGGATTGATGCATTATTTTATAATATATGTTATTTAATGTATATACGAAATATAATCAGTTTTGAAACGGACAGAAGTAGTTCAGATGATTAAATGGACGCACGTAGTGTATAGCTCGGATATTTTAAGTTCAAGACAAGATGTTTAGTGTGTTTGTGCATATATGGAGGATCATACAATATTAACTAGGTTGTTCATGAACTGAACCAAATGAATCTCTGCTCGAACTCGGTTCGGTTTCAAAGCGAGCGGCTCTGTTCGTGTTCGAATTTACAACTTCGAGCATGAAGTACAAATTCGAGCGCAAACTTCATGCTCGAAATCGGTTGGTTTTAACCTAACGCTCGGTTTTGCTCGGTTCAGTGTTATAATTTAAGACAAAGTTAATAATTCATTCAAAAGTTTTAACTTTCAAGTTCCACCCCTAGTATCTTCTCCGATGCTTCTGTAAATGTTCTTTAAAAGTCAAATCATCAAAGAAATATCTAACCTCAATATCTAACCTCAATATCTAACCTCAATATCTAACCTCAAGATATCGCGATTAGGAACAACTGAACAAGGCCGAACCTCGAACTTCGGAGGCGGGATGCGCGGTCGGACTGTTGTATAGTAGGTCAGATTGTCGGAGATCAGGGTCAGAGTGTCGGAGGTCAGGGATAGCATGTTGGAGTGCCGGAGGTCAGACTGTTGCAGGTTAGAGTTTCACATAACCAGAGTTTGTTGAATTTGCTTCTAAAAATCATTCTCTTATCCCTAAAATTCAAGTTTTGATGAGAAAAATTATAACTAGAAGTGTCTTATTTTATTTTAGTTTTATTTTTCTTTTAAACAACAATTCACACACTCTTCTAACATATTTATCATTTTACACTACAACTAATTTACCCTGACATGTTATAGGCAAGACTCGTACCCTTGTCTTTAAAAAAGTATATAATTTTATCATGAAACCAATGGGTGATGGGCCATAATTACTTTTCACAAAACCAATGGTGTCAATCGTTAAAAAATATATATTTCAGACATATGGTCTAGACTTCGGCCTCGTCAATAACCTAGCATATATGTACCTTTAATCACAAGTGAATTACTTTAATAATCTCCTTGATTCAATGGCAGAAGACACAAAAATAAAAGTCTATGATATAGACATTATTTACTAATATTAACACCTACATTTATTTATTAAGTTATATAATTTTACAGACAAACATATTAATTCTTACTCTTCATATACTCTATTGTTAAAATGATTGTACATACACTCTTTAAAATTTAAATTTATAATCATTTCGTCATATATTACATCATTTATTAAAATAAATCCAACAATTATTTATTATTTATTTAAGTATATAAAGGAAACTTTAGTATACACAAGAGGCAGTTTATTATCTGCATTATAGCATTATCTCCGCTGCAACTAACAAAAGATATTATATCCAATATCCATCCACTCTGATATCATGTGTCATTTTTAACGTCACAGCTACGGAATGAATTTTTCTAATCAAAGTTCAACTATTTATGACACTACATGTGTTTTTGGTAATATACTAACATTATTTACTAAATTGAATTCAAAAAGTAGAAAAAAAGTGTAAGAGGACCGCCTTTAGAAGCATTCACTTTGTTAGGGTGAGAGCCCTTTCAAAAAAAGGTCAATGTCCTAAAACTCTATTAATTTCGCTACGTTATTTTTACCCTAAACTATCTTAAAAAATTATTGACGATGGAACCTGAACTATCCTAGCTAGAATTTTATTTTTAATTTATAAATAAACTCTATATTTAAAGATACAAATTAAAAACACTACTAGAAAAACTGTAATAGATGACGCGCATTGTGCGTTATCTTTAGGGTCAGATGACGCGCAAATGCGTGTCAAGGAAGGGGTAGTCATAAATGATGATGACGCGCATCCGCGCGACATCTTTCGTCATCTGTTTATGACGCGCAAAAGATGACGCGCATTTTATGACGTGCAGAAGATGACGGACAATGCGCGTCAAGGAAGGAGTAGTCATAAATGACTAGATGACGCGCATCCACGTGTCATCTATGAAATTTTTATGACGTGCAATAGATGACGCGCAATGCACGTCATAAAATTAGCTGCATTTTTTTAATTTTTTTATTTTTAATAAATTTACCTGTTATTTTATAAAACAAATTGTCGAATAACATTAAAAGCAAAATCCATTAAATACCAACAAAGTTTACAAAAGTTGTTAATTAACAACTACTGTCACACCCCAACCTTGACGGCGGAAACGTCGAAGTGTGAGAGTTAAGATCGTTCACAGCCACATAACGCTATTTTAAATTCCATTATATTAATCAAGATTCATCATGAATACAAGGTTGAAAGTAACAAGATCATTGTTTATTTCTCTAAGTCCAATCCTAAGTGAGATAAGCTTCAAAGAGTAGAACGCATACTTGGGTTATTCCTGAAACATGTTAAAAATAAAAGGTCAATATAAAATGTTGGTGAGATTTCCATAGTTTCAATACATAAGTATATATAAAAGATGGCAATTCATGTTGTAAATTAGAGAACAAAGTAACTAGGGATGTAAGACAGAATGCACAATCAAACCTTGACAAAGTTTTACAAGTCTCAAACGTTAAAAGTATATACGATTAGCTAAGTGTACTTGGATCAACCAAGCGGCTTGTCAGGCCCATAGGTCTATGACGTCGCCAGGCTAGCAATAGTTAATGATTGTACATATATTCGACATTACATGGTAGCTACAAGGTCCAACTACCACAACAAACAAGTAAATTGCCATAAGTTTACAAGAATCAAACGTGTTTACAAGTGCAATGTTTATAATGTAACATGTTTCACCTAAAAGTGTGAAAATAATAAAATGGGTAGAAATACTCACATGTAAAAGAAATATATAGTTGGTGATTAATAAGAAATAATAAGCGTCGTTCCAACGTAAATCGTCACAAGGCACCTATATATATTTACAAGATTTAAGTTTAATAATAAGTTTAATGAATTAACGAGTATAAGAGGTCAATTTGAGTATTTGGGAATTCTTATAAGTACTTTAAATACAAAAAAATATATTCTTTATATGTTTAAATATAGAGAATGTGAAAATAAATCGTTTATAATAATTAATAAAGTTTAAATATAATATTTGAGTAATTATTTGAAATAATCATGATCTAAACAATATTAAGTGAAAAGAAACGTTTAGACCAACAATAATTTATTAATTATTATTTAAAATCTATTTTTTAAAGAATTATTCAAAACATTCTTTGTTACAATGTTTTATTACAAAGATATTTATTTAATTAAACTTATAAAAATTACAGAAATTATTTGGTATCTTTAAAAATATTTGAAGTTTATAAAACTATTTTTATATTTATTAAAAAATTTCTATAAAGAAATTAAGGCTGAAAAAGCCTTTAAAAAAATATATGAGGGTGCCCTGGTTCGAACCCGGGACCTCAAGGTTGTGTTTACAAGAGACTAACCAGTGAACTAAGGCTCTCAGCCGCGGTTTAATTGGGTTTTAAAATCATAAAACATAAACATAAAGCAAACCCCCAATCCCTTATGAACCCTAATTCGACAATCCTAAATTGAACCTTAATTCGATTATGTAAGAGTCTGTAATCATGGGGCTTTTGTTCCCCATGGAGAGACGAGTGGGTAGGTGTATTCAATTACCCAATTCGATTTGAAACGATGTTAGGGACAAACGAAGAACAAGCCGCGACAGGGGAGAAAATGGTTCGAGGTGCAAATGATGGTAATAATCGAATTAAACTCGTGTGAAGCTTCAGATGGTGATCTTGATTCTAAGCCCTCAATCAATTGAAATTGAAAATGCTTGGAAGACAGCTTTTGACTAAGTTGCAGGTCCGAAAGGAAGATGGTGATTGAACTCAATGATTGTGTTTGTTTCGGGTGAAATGGGAGATGGTATGCGATTAGTGATAGTTAAACGACCGTTTTGGTTTTTTTAATCGAATTATTATTGAGGTGTAGTGGTTGAACGACTCCATGATATAAAGGTGCCGGTTACTCATTCGATTGGGTTAGTAACCGATTGTTTAATCGCGGATGCCTACAGGTTCGAAACGAGTTCTGAACGGGTTTGGGATGTGTTTTGGGTCAAAACCGCGGCCAAAAGGGCCGTTTTCGGCCTTGCCGGAATTCGGCCGGAATTTGGCCGAAAGATGGCCGGAAAAACGAGGGGGGGGAAAAAGTTTTGGGTTTTTAGTTAATTACCCAAGCAGTCCCTGCAGTTTAGTTTCTATTATTTCATGCACAAAACTTTCATTTAAAGTTTGTAAAATGACATTAAGGCCCCTTGACTTATTAAATTCAAGTTTTTTAAACATTTCAAAGTTTAATAAACTTTTATAAATTATTATTATTAATAACAACATTATTATTTATTATTATTATTAGTTATTATTATTATTATTTTTATAATTAAACTATTATTATTATTATTATTATTATTATTGTTATTATTATTATTTTATTATTTATTATTAACAAAACTAGCTTTAAATTAACTCAAAATTACAAGATGTTACAGTCTCCCCAACTTAAAAGAATTTCGTCCCGAAATTAAAAATGAACTTAGATGAACAAAGGAATTATGATGCAAGGTAAATGTACAACGAACAATGTTTAACATTTGATTACAGATGAAACGCTTCAGTTTATGGAATCTTACAAGTCTTTTGACATAATGCATGCAATTTGAACTCTTCCGGTGAAATGCGAGACGTCTCGAGATGAAACGTGGGAAAACGATGACGAGTTGCCGTGGTATGTTGGACTTATAAGCCACAACTTCTGGAATATAATTTCGTAGTAAAATGATGTCTAGAAATCAATAAAAGACCAACAATGTTAAGAAAGGTTAACCGTCGGGATTTAAGAATCCCAACGTCCCTAAAAGAAACGATCTTAACGCATATCTTGTGGATATGTATTTCTCCTTTGACCAACCATCGGTCTAACAATAATACGATATGTAAAGATTTTGGAATGAGTTCACGACGATGATTAAGAACATTATTAAAAGCAGAAAATGAATCGATCATCCAAAATTATCGATCGATGTTTAACACATACCACAGTATACATCTATTTGAGATAGATGCAAGTTAATTTCTCGACCCATTATCTCATATGAGTCAATATGAGATTTGTCAATCGGTTTATAATGCACCAATTGTCATCATAACCTCTAAGATAAAAAACATTTTAGTTGAAAGAAAAATTAAACAGGAGATTCACGGGAACACGGTGTCACACCCCGACCCCGGGCACCCCTGGGGCGTGGTGACGTGTTGGTACCTGTTTTAAATATAACAAAATATTTTTCACAGCAGAAGTCTACAAAGGTTTTTATATACATTGGGATTTAAACACCCATTACATATATAGCCAAAAGCTTTATTATTCCAAAACCTTTATTTTTTTATAGTACTTCCCGAGCCACGGGATTATTTCCATGCCTTAGACATTTATCTTGACAATAGCTTTTATGCTAGCCATAGAGTAGGTAGCCCCAGGTCTAGAGCGGGTACCCCACTGATCAAGATTAATTACCTGAAAAGTTTTGAAAATAAACGTCAACAATATGTTGGTGAATAACGCTTATATGACACGAAATAATTTTAAGCATGCTAATATCAATAAAGGTTAAATCACAGTTGGAATTTGTAATTATACAATCCAGAAATCCTCTTGCTATACACTAATATAAATTGGTTCTGAGACTTGTAGGCCATATCGGTAACCTTTTTAAGATTAACATTTCATCCCAATTTATATTAGACGCATTAGACTGCAATCTAATACGTATACGATTTGATCAAACCATATATAAGCTCATATCCTGCTTGCTCCCATAAATTACCCTCTATGAGTATAAGCCTATTAATATATGCATGCATTTTGAAAACAACAAAACTTTATAAGTTTGCAAAAATAATAACGTATTCACCTGGTTTGGCAGAATAACAGCTTAGTGTTTGGATGTTATTGAATTGTTACTCACTTCTAGGTTCTTAGAGTAAAAGAGAGAAAGGTGAATGTTTGAAGACGATGTGTGTGTTATGGCTTTCTTCTATATATAGAATTATATATGAATGGATATAGATGCAGTACTTTTAAATCGTAAATTTAGCTCATCCATATCTACATATATATTAATTATACATACTAGTATTACCAAAATGCCATCATGTAATTATAAATATGTTTTTATCTGATAACTTTTAAAATATGACGTTTTATAAAAATCTGAAAATGTCGTTAGAATCTACTAATGATTCTGAACGTTTCTACCTAAGTTTCGTTAAAAACGGAGCAAAAATTAAATATGTCATAATTTAATATTATTATTTACTCAACTAGAGTTTAGGTTAAACGTCTAAAATTATAAGTGCTCGACTAAGCTTATACGAAGCTTATAAATTACTCGCTTACTAATATTCAGTATAAAATTTTTCATATATAATTTATTTTAATAATAATAATAATAATAATAATAATGATAATAATAATAATAATAATACAGGGTGTTACAATCTCCCCACCTTTATAAAATCTCGTCCTCGAGATTTATTGGAAGAGATGTGGATATTTCTTCATCATTTCTGACTCTAGCTCCCATGTATATTCAGAACCACGCCTAGAGTTACATTTCACTTTGACTAACACGAGCTTCTTTCTTTTTAGTCGCTTTCTTGACGATCTTCTATCTGCAACGGTTGCTCGAAGAATTTCAACTTTTTATCTATTTCTACATCTTTTAGTGGCATTTTTAGAGTTTCGTCGGCTAAGCATTTACGCAGATTGGATACATGAAATACATCGTGTATTCCATTCATCTCTTCTGCTAACCTTAATTGATATGCCACTGGCCCAATTTGTTCTAGAATTTCGAAGGGTCCGACAAAACGTGGGCTTAACTTTCCTTTCTTTCCGAATCGAATCACACCTTTTCTAGGTGAAACTTTTAATAATACTTTATCGCCTACAGCGAACTCTAGTGGTTTCCTTCTATGATTAGCATATTTCTTTTGTCGTTCCTTGCTAATTTCAAACGCTCACGTATTTGCAGAATTTTGTCAGTGGTTTCTTGAACAGCTTCAGGTCCTGACAAGTGACTGTCTCCAACCTCAGACCAACATATAGGGGTTCTGCATTTTCTACCATACAAGGCTTCAAATGGCGCTGCATCGATACTTTCGTGATAACTATTGTTATAAGCAAATTCCATTAATGGCAGATGATCATGTAGATACGTCACTATTTACACTGATCATAAGGGATTGAAATATATCTTTGATCAGAAGGAATTAAACATGAGGCAAAGACGTCGGATATAAGTCCTAAGTGATTACGATTGCGAAATATGCTATCAAGAAGGAAAAGCCAACGTAGTAGCTGATGCATTAAGCAGAAAAGAGCATGAAAGCGAAAGCGAGTACGTGCTTTACACTCAGGTTACAATTGACTTTATAGATCGGCTTAAGGATGCTAAGTCTTAGCTTTGAAGGAAGAGAATATGAGAAAGGAATGTATACAAAATATTCTTAATCAACTACCCAAGGAAATGATGAAATTCTCAGAATGAATAAGCGTATATGGGTACCGATCACCGCAGTCTTAGGAAGAAGATCCTTGAAGAGCTCACAAATCCAAATACGCAATGCATCCGGATGTGACAAAATGTATAAGAATCTGAGAAGTAATTACTAGTGGTTAACTGAAGAAAGATATTGCTTTATATGTTGCAAAATGCTTAACTTGTTCACAAGTTAAGCAGAAAACCAGAAGCCTTCTGGTTTATTGCAACAGTTAGAACTGCCAGTTTTGGAAATGGGAAATGATAACCATGGACTTTATCACTAAATTACCACAAACCAGTCGTGGGAATGATACAATTTGGGTTATTGTTGATAGACTTACAAAGTCTGCCCATTTTCCTAATGAAAGAAACGCACTCCATGGATAGTTGGCACAACTTTATGTCAATAATATCGTGTCGTTACATGGTGTGCCATGTCCATAGTGTCAGATCGCGACAGTCGTTCACTTCTCGATTTTGGCAAAGTTTCCAAAAACCTCTTGAACAAAGCTTCATCTTAGTACTGCCTATCATCCACAAACTGATGGGCAAAGTGAGAGAACCATCCAAACTCTTGAAGACATGCTGCGAGCCTGTGTGAGTGGCATAGGTGGTAGTTGGGATGATCATCTGACATTAATGGAATTTGCTTATAACAATAGTTATCACGCAAGTATCGATGCAGCGCCATTTGAAGCCTTGTATGGTAGAAAATGCAGAACCCCTATATGTTTGGTCTGAGGTTGGAGACAGTCACTTGTCAGGACCTGAAGTTGTTCAAGAAACACTGACAAAATTCTGCAAATACGTGAGCGTTTGAAATTAGCAGGGAACGACAAAAGAAATGCTAATCATAGAAGGAAACCACTAGAGTTCGCTGTAGGCGATAAAGTATTATTAAGTTTCACCTAGAAAAGATGTGATTCGATTCGGAAAGAAATGAAAGTTAAGCCCACGTTTTGTCGGACCCTTCGAAATTCTAGAACAAATTGGCCAGTGGCATATCGATTAAGGTTACCAGAAGAGATGAGTGGAATACTGATGTATTTCATGTATCCAATCTGCGTAAATGCTTAGCCGACGAAACTCTAAAAATGCCACTAAAGATGTAGAAATAGATAAAAAGTTGAAATCGTCGAGCCACCGGTTTTAGCAAATTAGATATTTGGAATACAAAGATTTTGGCTATATGTAATGGGGTTTAAATCCCAATGAATATTAAAACCTTTGTAGACTTCCGCTGTGAAAAATGTTTGTTTATTCAAAACAGGTACCAACACGTCACCACGTCTGTCAATAAACCGGCTAACTCCATGGCCGATTCAATAGTTTGAGGCATGGCTGCCTTCACGGTATCCCTGATTTCACATACCAGTCCCCAAATGTATCGACTTATAAAATTGCATCAGGGTGACTAGATGTGGAACAACCTCGAGTATTCTAGAATTTTTGTGTTATAACTTTGAATATCATCACCATCATCCTTAAATTCAGAAACTGGCCCTCGATCTTTTCTCGTTCTTCATTGGGCAGAACTTCTGAGTAACGAGGGTTGCAAAGTCTTCCCAGGGCAATTCATAAACCGACTCACTTCGTATAGCGACAAGGGAGTTCCACCATTCGATTGCGCCGTCTTTAAATAGTCCTGAAGCGAACAGAACTTTACACTTTCAGCACACTTACATCTTTTCATTACCGACTTTTCCTTCTCCGCCATCTGACTGCTACTGCCCGCTCCCTGTGAACCAGAAAACTCTTCTGGCTTGCATGCCTGAAAAGTTTTGTAGTCGCAGTATTTTTCTTTTAGCTTTTTCAGGGGTTCTTTAGTGTCAGAATCTTCATTACTACTTTCATTGGAAATCTTGATAACTTTTCCCTTATTAGTCTCGAGCATTTTCTTTTTAAGTTTTCAACTTTTCTTTATCGTTTTCTACCTTATGTGCCTTTTTCTGTTCTTCCATAGCGGCGACTAATCTTGGAATTGCATTAAAAATTCCCTGATCTATTAGTTGCATAACTTTGTTTTCATTAAGGACAGATTCACTAGCATTTGGATCTTTAGCCGACGTATCTCCCATGATCCATTTGATTGTGGAGGATTTCACTTTGATTGATTGGTCCGGACATTCTACAACTTTAATAGAAAGAATTTAACACACGGATTGCAAAATCAAACTATTTTATAACCAAAAATGATTTGCAGTTACATCGATTCTACCATCGTTACTATCGTACTACATATATTATACATCTACCACACATATACTACATCGAACATATTAGTGTATATGTACATATATAATACATATATAATTATGGATGCTTCTAGTATAGATGGATTCTTCCTCGGATCACCCTTCTTCCATTCATATCCTTTCTTATCCAACCAACTTCCTACTTGACACAACCCTTCACCTGCTTTTATCTTTTTCTCTCTCTCCCATGCTTGTAACTTCTTCAACCTTCGTCATCGTGAAACGACCTATCTAGCAAATCGAGTATGGACCCACGTGTTCCCTCTACCGGTTTGTAGCGCAGCGGTGGCTGCCTCTTCCAGTGATAACTTCATGGTACACTGAATCTGTAGGCCAGATGTCTAGGTGATTTTTGCAAATTCCCTACCGTCGTCTTGGAAAAGCCGGTACCATGGAATGACCTCCTCGTCGTCTTCTTCTTCTTTTCTTCAATCGTCAGCATTTTATCAGCCTCCTTATATGCTTCTTCTACATCTTTGGAATTATAACGAAATACTTCCGATGTGCTGTGTACCCTCATCCTAGGTTTTTGTGACCTACTAGTTCCTTCTCAAAAGGGATAGTTTTCAGAGTTTCTAAAGGAACTGGAGGGGTGTTATAATTCCAGATGTTTGGTTCCTCATACACAAAACTAGTCATGGGTTCCATGGCTTCTTGCACGTATGTACTAGCCAGTGGATCAGTCATCCAATTATCTTCGATATGTTCTTCGGGCATACCAAACTGGAAAGCGTGTCTAAAAAGGTTACGGGGTCTAGGGAGTTTCCGTATGTCAGAGGTTCTGGTACATACGTGATCGTCAGATCATTGTTAATAATAGGGTATATATGTTATGGTCTGACATCCTGCAAGATGTTAAATATTTTATCTAATACGAATGAAATAAATAGAAATCCAATTTACAAGGATCTTTTTCTCAGTTGGGTTAAAGCTTAAATATTTATTCCAATATCTAATTCGCTAAAACCGGTGGCTCTAATTCATGTATCCAATCTGCGTAAATGCTTAGCCGACGAAACTCTAAAAATGCCACTAAAAGATGTAGAAATAGATAAAAAGTTGAAATTCGTCGAGCAACCGTTGCAGATAGAAGATCATCAAGAAAAGCGACTAAAAAAAGAAGCTCGTGTTAGTCAAAGTGAAATGGACTCTAGGCGTGGTCCTGAATATACATGGGAGCTAGAGTCAGAAATGATGAAGAAATATCCACATCTCTTCCAATAAATCTCGAGAACGGATTTTTATAAAGGGGGGGAGATTATAACATCCTGTATTATTATTATTATTATTATTATTATTATTATTAAAATAAATTATATATGAAAAATTTTATACTGAATATTAGTAAGCGAGTAATTTATAAGCTTCGTATAAGCTTAGTCGAGCATTTATAATTTTAGACTTTTAACCCTAACCCAAGTTGAGTAAATAATAATATTAAATTATGACATATTTAATTTTTGCTCCGTTTTTAACAAACTTAGGTAGAAACGTTTCAGAATCATTAGTAGATTCTAACGACATTTTCAGATTTTTATAAAACGTCATATTTAAAAGTTATCAGATAAAAACATATTTATAATATATGACGGCATTTTGGTAAATACTAGTATGTAAATTATAATATATATGTAGGATATGGATGAGTTAATTTATGATTTAAAAGTAATGCATCTATATCCATTCATGCATAATTCTATATATAGAAGAAGCCATAACACACACATCGTCTTCAAACATTCACCTTTCTCTCTTTTAATCTAAGAACCTAGAAGTGAGTAACAATTCAATAACATCCAAACACTAAGCTGTTATTCTGCCAAACCAGGTGAATACGTTATTATTTTTGCAAACTTATAAATGTTTTGTTGTTTTCAAAATGCATGCATATATAATAGGCTTATACTCATAGAGGGTAATTTATGGTACCAGGCAGGATATGAGCTTACATATGGTTTGATCAATCGTATACGTATTAGATGCGGTCTAATGCGTCTAACATAAATTGGGATGAAGTGTCAATCTTAAAAAGGTTACCTATATGCCTATAAGTCTCAGAACCAATTTATATTATGTATAGCAAGAGGATTTCTGATTGTATAAATACTAATTCCAACTGTGATTTAACCTTTATTGATATTAGCATGCTTAAATTATTTCGTGTCATATAAGCGTTATTCACCAACATATGTTGACGTTTTATTTTCAAAACTTTTCAGGTAATTAATCTTGATCAGTGGGTACCCGCTCTAGACCTGGGGCTACCCTACTCTATGGCTAGCATAAAAGCTATTGTCAAGATAAATGTCTAAGGCATGGAAATAATCCCGTGGCTCGGGAATAATAAAAATAAGGGTTTGGAATGATAAAGCTTTTGGCTATATATGTAATGGGTGTTTAAATCCCAATGTTATAAAAACCTTTGTAGACTTCCGCTGTGAAAAATATTTTGTTTATTCAAAACAGGTACCAACACGTCACCACGGCCCCGGGGTGCCCGGGTCGGGTGTGACCTGATTGGTACCTGTTTTAATTATACAAAATATTTTTCACACGGAAGTCTACAAAGGTTTTTATATATATTGGGATTTAAACACCCATTACATATATAGCCAAAAGCTTTATTATTCCAAAACCTTATTTTTTTATAGTACTTCCCGAGCCACGGATTATTTCCCTGCCTTAGACATTTATCTTGACAATAGCTTTTATGCTAGCCATAGAGTAGGGTAGCCCCAGGTCTAGAGCGGGTACCCCACTGATCAAGATTAATTACCTGAAAATTTTGAAATAAGACGTCAACAATATGTTGGTGAATAACGCTTATATGACACGAATAATTTTTGAGCATGCTAATATCAATAAAGTTAAATCATAGTTGGAATTAGTAATTTATACAATTCAGAAATCCTCTTGCTATACACTAATATAAATTGTTCTGAGACTTGTAGGCCCTATCAGGGAACCTTTTTATGATTGACACTTCATCCCAATTTAATATTAATGCTTAGACCGCAATCTAATACGTATACGATTTGATCAAACCATATGTAAGCTCATATCCTCTTGCTCCCATAATTACCCTTTATGAGTATAAGCCTATTAATATATGCATGCATTTTGAAAACAACAAAACATTTATAAGTTTGCAAAAAATACCGTATTCACCTGGTTCGGCAGAATAACAGCTTAGTGTTTGGATGTTATTGAATTGTTACTCACTTCTAGGTTCTAGATTAAAAGAGAGAAAAGTGAATGTTTGAAGACGATGTGTGTTATGGCTTTCTTCTATATATAGAATTATGTATGAATGGATATAGATGGAGTACTTTTTAAATCGTAAATTTAGCCCATCCATATCCTACATATATATTGTAACACCCCGCCCCAACGTAGAACAAGAGGTCACTTCAAATGTTAACAGAACTTTTATAGTCCAAAATAATACTTGAATTACGAACGTCGAATAAAACGTCAACTATGAAGTCTAACACATTCACCAAAATAATACTAAATAATAAATATAAAAAACTTCAAGTCTTATGAAATAAAAGAAATGAATCTCCAAGCATATGTTCCAAACCCTACTAGCTCTCATCACACTGTCCCGATCAACCTTGATTACCTGCCGCGAAAAACAAGAAAGCGACTGAGCTACAAGCTCAGTGCGCGGATGCAGATCACCAAAGATAAAATAATATATATATCGAAGCATGATGTTAGAGAATTAGAAAATAAACCAGAATCTTTAGTTTAAAACATCTCCATCGAATACCATCCTTTACACCAGAATAAACAAAAGAATAAAGGCTGAAGCAACGAAGGGCTAGGGTTATTGATACCGAGTAACCTACAAACAAATATACAAAATGCACATTCACAGTGCCAACATATCATATCTCATATCATATATCATAATCACAATGGCACACTGGTCGCGACTCCAATGCACCCCCTAATCGGAAGGTGTGTATGGCACTACACGACGCAACCGCGAACTAATCATATCATCAAAATCCTAGGATGCATCCATACGCCTCCTAAATAATCCAAAAGCTCTCCCGTGAGCATAATCACATAATAAAAGTGGAGACGCCGTGAACTGATCACACCGTCACGGATAGTGTCAAGCCGTTGGTAGCCACAACGACAAGCCTATGGTACCTCCATAGGTAGTTGACTCGGTATCCTTATCTCCTGTCTACAAATCTAGGGTTCTATGGCCGCATGAATGAACACATAATCCAACCTCCATCAAAATTACGTTCATCATGCATAATGATCCTAACAGAATGAAATCAAATAACAGCACACAACGAAGCTTCACAAGCATATCATAAAAATATATTTTTCTCAAGGCTTTTAAAATAGCTCAATTGCACACATCAGAGTAGCTCCAAAAGGAAGCAGATCATACTAGAGAGTCATAGATCAGCGGAGTGATTTCAAAAGTAGCATGATTTATAGTGAAGCACATAAAATAACAAAGAACATCCGTACCTCAATAAGTGTCTAATTCTCTTAATGTCTCAAAGTTCCACCGACGTGCTTACGAATCTACAATGAGTAAGTGCTCTAAATTAGAATCAAGTCATATGATCTTGTCATTCTCTAAAATCCCAGTCCCGTTATTAATTATTATCCTATTGATTGTACAATTTTTTTTATTAGTTCTTACTACGGTTTGTTTGTTACGGATAAATAGTTATCGACATCACACATTCTTAAAATAAAAGTTTCAGCCTTTAAATGGTACTTTCCAGATTGATTAAATAAAATCAAAGATTTAACGATTTACTTTAATTACTAAAGCTACTCCCTAAAAGGAATTACACACTCACAAGCTACTGTCCAACTAATTTCATTTGTGTATTCAAATCTTTAACATATTTACTAATCTTATTTACCTAACTTTGATAGATAAATTATATTATATCAGATTAATCAATTTAATTCTCGTCAAGACACTTACTTTTATGGTTTTATTATTTGGTTTTTATTTCTATTTAAAGTGCTTTAACAGAAGTTATAGTTTTGTTAAACAACGTCGTTCAATTGTTAAGTAATTTAATTATGACTTCTTGCACTATAACTTAATTATTTGTGGTGGAGACTATAAATTGTTGAACACAGTTTACATAAGAAATATAGTTATTTATTTATTTATTATTATTAGATCAAATTAATATTAATGTTACTATCGTTTCAATAATAGCTTACTCAAATTGGTTTCACTTGTGAACTCCCATGAAGGTTTTAAAAAGAATACCAATAAGGTTCATGAAAGACCCATGAAATCGTTTACAACGCACTTACGTCTTTGCCTCTTCGCTAAATCACGTCACCAATGCCGAAGTACGTTTCATCTTATTACTCATATCAAGATTCATTTGTTATATTTGAAAGTTAGAATACAACTGAAGTGAAGTTGGCTTGCTTACCGAAAGTTCCGATGGTATCGACTTGTTTCCGGAGTTCCTCAAGGTAGCTATGGCGGCTCGCGATGTCCTTAGCTGCGATGACCAAGATTCTTGATCAGGATGTTATCTTGACGTTGGGTTCCACACAACAATGTGTCCGGGAATGAAACGATGAACCGGAGCACGGGAGAGGATGTGAAAATTGATCGAGCATAATGGTTTGTGATTGAAGGTTTAAATTGATACTTATAGGGTTCAATCCAAAAAGCAATTCGTTTACGATTATATTCTTGTGCGTGAAGTTCTGTAACAACCGAACGGCAGCTTCGTGGAGATAAGGAGTAGTTGTTACCGCAGGATTTACATGCAATCTTGATCCATTATTAATTCAACATTATTATTTGTTTCTTTTATTATTATTATTATTATTATTATTATCATATTATTATTAGAGTTTAATTATTATATATTTGTATTGGTTTACTTCGGGTTATTTCATCACTACCCCATTAATTTAATTTCGTCCTCGAAATTCTAAGAACCGATCGAGCGGTGGAACACTATAGTTTTTTTCTTAAGCACTCAAGTTTCTAACTCGAGTTCTACAATTTACTATAGATCACATAAGATTAATGAATATAATATATCATTACATCTAAAACGATGGGTTATTATAACACATACCCCTAAAAATGATTTCGTCCCCGAAATCAACAAGATTAAAGCGTACCTTTACTAAAAAGATGTGGGTAACGCTCCGAATAGAGTCCTCAAGTTCCCATGTTGCTTCTCTTTCTGAATGATTCTTCCACAAGACTTTCACAAACGATATGGTTTTCTTTTGCATTATTCTTTCCTCACGTCCTAGGATTGCCTCTGCTTCTTCCTCACATGAAAGGTCTTCTTGAATCTTATGAAACGGGTATTGCACGACGTGAATTGGGTGATAATTATAACCTCGTAGTGTAGACACTGGAACACATTATGCACATGAGCTAGTGCTGGAGGTAAAGCTATACGGTACGCCACCTCTCCAACTCTTTCCAACACTTCAAAAGGACCGATGAATCTAGGATCGAGCTTTCCTTTAAGACCAAAGCGACGAACACCCTTCCATGGAGAGACTTTAATAAAAACATGTTCGCCTGGTACAAATTCTACTTCTCTTCGATGCTGATCAGCGTAGCTTTTCTGACGAGAGCGGGCCTCCTTCAATTTCTGCTTTGCTAGTTCCACCTTCTCATTAGTAATTCTCACCAACTCAGGTCCTTCAATAAATTGCTCGCCTACCTCATTCCAACAAATCGGAGCTCGACATTTCCTCCCATATAACAACTCAAATGGTGCCATATCAATACTTGCATGCCAGCTATTGTTGTATGCAAACTCCACCAAGCAAATATAATCATCCCAATTCCCATTCCATTCCAAGGCACAAGCCCCCTCAACATGTCTTCTAACGTTTGGATGGTCCTTTCAGACTGACCGTCCGTCTGAGGGTGAAAGGCCGTACTATACTTTAACTTTGTACCAAAAGCTCTCTGGAATCTCTTCCAAAATTGTGATGTAAATCGTGGGTCACGATCTGAAACAATTGACATGGGTGTGCCATGAAGTCTAACAATCTCTTTCTGAAATATTTCTGCCAATCGAATAGCGGAGAACTTCTCTTGAATAGGCAGAAAATGAGCAGATTTTGTAAGTCGATCAACTACTACCCATACTGCATCATTCTTCCTCAACGTCTTAGGGAGTCCAGTAACTAGATCCATAGTGATATCATCCCACTTCCAAACAGGAATTTCAAGTTGTTGTAAAAGACCACTGGCCCTTTGATGTTCTATTTTTACCTGTTGACAAGTAAGACATTTTGCAACAAATTCAGCGATATCTTTCTTCATTCCACCCCACCAGAAGTTTTTCTTCAAATCGTTATACATCTTCGTTGAACCCGGGTGAATAGAGAATTGGGAGCTATGAGCCTCTTTCATTAATGTTTCTCAATATTAGGATCTGCTGGAACACACAATCTATCACCTTGCCACACCACATCGTCATCATCGAGTCGAAATTCTTGTTGTTTGCCTTCTGTCATATTTTGTATAATAGCCCATAATTCACCATCTTCCTGTTGAGCTTCTTTAATACGTGTTATCAAGGTAGGTTCAACTCTTAAGAGCTATACTACCATCTGCTTCTTTGGTGTGAACCTCCACCTCAAGACGAGCCAAATCTGAAATAATTTCTGGTTGAGTAGTAAGACATGATAGACTACACAAACTTTTTCTACTAAGAGCATCTGCAACCACGTTTGCTTTCCCAGGATGGTATTGAATCTTAGCATCATAATCTTTTAGAAGCTCTAACCATCTTCTTTGTCTCATGTTGAGTTCTTTTTGCATGAAAATATATTTTAGGCTCTTGTGATCCGTAAAGATATCACAAGTCTCACCATACAAATAATGACGCCATATTTTTAGAGCGAACACAACTGCTGCAAGTTCTAAATCATGTGTAGGGTAATTTACTTCATAAGGTTTAAGCTGTCGAGACGCATACGCGATCACCTTCCCATGTTGCATAAGGACGCATCGTAAACCCATTTTTGAAGCATCACTGTAAATCTGAAATCCCCCAGTTCCTTCTGGTACAGCAAGAATAGGAGCCGTCACCAATCGTTTCTTTAACTCCTCAAAGCACTTTTCACGTTCATCGTTCCATTCAAATTTAACACCTTTCCTTACCAATTGAGTTAAAGGTAATGCCAAAGACGAGAAACCTTCCACGAAACGCCTGTAATACCCGGCCAAACCCAAGAAACTTCTTACTTCAGAAACCGTGTTGGTCTTGGCCAATTAGTGACAGCCTCGACCTTAGCTGGGTCTACTTCAATTCCTTTCGCCGACACCACATGACCAAGGAATGTGACTCGTTCCAACCAAAACTCACATTTAGAAAGTTTAGCAAATAACTTCTTTTCACGCAAGATTTCCAATACAACTCGTAGATCCTCTTCATGCTGTTCTTTGGATTTGAGTATACCAAAATATCATCTATGAAGACCACCACACATTTGTCGAGGTAATCATGGAAAACACGATTCATTAAATCCATAAAGACTGCCGGAGCATTCATTAACCCAAATGGCATAACGAGGAATCGTAGTGGCCATATCGGGTGCGAAATGCAGTCTTAGGAATGTCTTCAGATCTCACACGCAACTGATGGTATCCAGACCGCAAGTCGATCTTTGAAAAATATTTTGCTCCATGGAGCTGGTCGAATAGGTCGTCGATTCGGGGCAAAGGATATTTGTTTCTGATGGTGACACGATTGAGCTCCCTATAGTCGATGCATAGCCTCATGGATCCATCCTTCTTTTTCACGAATAATACTGGCGCACCCCATGGAGATACGCTTGGTCTAATAAATCCATATCAATTAACTCTTGCAATTGCTCCTTTAGTTCTTGTAATTCTAACGGTGCCATTCGGTATGGTGCTTTAGAAATGGGTTCTGCACCCGGAACAAGTTCAATAGTAAATTCTACTTCTCTTTCGGGTGGTAAACCTGGAAGTTCTTCTGGAAAAACATCTGGAAAGTCTTTCACAATTGAAATTTCCCCAAGTTGATGCTCTTCTTTTGAGGTATCCCGTATAGCTGCCAAATATCCCTCACAACCATTGCTGATTAATTTTCTAGCCTTCAATGTTGAAATCACTTTAACTAGCCCGTTAGGAGAAGATCCTTGATACACGCACTTGGTTTTTTAGCATCTCCAAAAGTAACTCGTCTAGCTTGGCAATCAATGGTGGCTTGGTGTGAGATCAGCCAGTCTATTCCCAAAATAATATCAAAGTCGTGCATGGTCATAGGAAGTAGGTCGGCCATAAAAACATCATCTCCGATCGATATTGGGCATTCGCAAAACACATCAGTAATAGTTATCGAGTTCCCCATTGGTGTAGCAATAGACATAGGCGGGTGTAGTAAGGAAGGAGATAGGCCAACACGTTGCGCAAAAGATAGAGAAATAATGTGAATGCGTAGAGCCCGTATCAAATAATGTGGATGTCTTAGTAGCATTTAAAATAAGAGTTCCTGATACAGTACCTAAAGTATAAAACAAAATAATTGATTGCTAGGGCACATAGGAAATAAATAAAAAAATCAATTGAAATCACTGAATTTTTATATTACTATTTAAATTAGAGTTTCTCATACGCTACCTGGAGCCTCAGCCGCCTGATGAGCAGTCATAGCAAACACCCTACCTCTGGTGGTACGTTGATTATTACCACCATTATGCTGATTTGTATTACCCTTCACAGTGCAATCCTTAGCTTTATGACCTGTCTGACCACAAGTGAAACATGCTCCAGTCTCTCGATAACATGGCCTACCCGGATGATTACCTCCACATTTAGCGCATGGTGTGATAGGAATTCTGTTTGGGTTACCTCCTCCATTCCTTCCTTGATTCCTATAATTGTTGCCTCTATTCTGGTACGTTCTTTGCCCTGCCACTGACCGTGACCATTATTACCCCCATTACGATATGACCCCTGACCTTTCCATCCTCTCGATTGAGTGCCACGAGAACGATCGCCAAAACCACGTTGATTGCCAGAATGAAATTTCCCCCCGACGATCTGAGTTTGCCCTATCTTCATCATCTCTGCCTCTTTTCCTGCTACCATCAGACCTGAAAGAGTTAAAGTCAGCTCTTTCCAATTCTAGATTTCTAGCTGCATTCGCGACCTCAGCTACAGTGGAAAATTTATCATTAATGAGAGGTCGCCTGTACTCGAATAACAATCCCCACTTGAATCGTTCTGCCTGATCAGCTGCTGACCCTACCACAGCACCAGCAATTCCAGCTACTCGAATAAAACGAATCATGTAGGCAGTGATAGTCTCATTAGGCTTCTGTCGCATACTAAAATACTCCCGACGATATGCATCTCTTTCGGATTCAGGGAAATACTGCTCATAAAACACATCCAAAAAGTCACGCCATGCGAGAGCCTCAACATATCCGTCACCCTGATCATTTTTCAGAGCCTTCCACCACCTTTGAGCATCTCCTTCCATCTTATAAGCTGCTAAACGTACTTTCTGATTATCAGTAGTCTCCAGAACATCAAAGATTTTCTCCAGATGTGCAATCCAATTTTCTGCCTCTATAGGTGTTGGAGCATCATGAAAAGAATCTGGTTTCTGCTTTTGGAATCTTTCAAGTAACACCGGAGTAAGAGCAGCATTAGCATTGGCACCACCATCCCCATCGCCATCAGCATTACCATCAGCATTACCATTACCATTATTCTGAACCGGATTATTCTGGAGGGCAGTAGCAACAGCTTGAGAAACACTTTGAGCAACAGCGTTTGCAACGGCCTGATTAAGTGCTGCCAGGAGAACTGGATCGATATTTCCCGCATTTTCATTGTTGTTAGTCGTACGTCTGCCCCGGGTGCCCCTAGTCGAAGGTCGTGCCATCTAAATAAGTGAATTTGGACAAGTAATAAAGAGTTAGAATCGAAAGAAATACGGGAGAGTACAAAATAAAGATGAAGAATCCTATTGGGTGTTCTACCCAATCCTATTTATGTTCTACCCAAACTCACAGGTCAAGCCTATGCTTACTACAGAATCGAGCCTAAGCTCTGATACCATTCTCTGTAACACCCCCGCCCCAACGTAGAACAAGAGGTCACTTCAAATGTTAACAGAACATTATAAGTCCAAAATAATACTTGAATTACGAACGTCGAATTAAAACGTCAACTTATGAAGTCTAACACATTCACCAAAATAATACTAAATAATAAATATAAAAACTTCAAGTCTTATGAAATAAAGAAATAAATCTCCAAGCATATGTTCCAAACTCCTACTAGCTCTCATCACACTGTCCCGATCAACCTTGATTACCTGCCGCGAAAAACAAGAAAGCGGCTGAGCTACAAGCTCAGTGGGCGGATGCAGATCACCAAAGATAAAATATATATATATCGAAGCATGATGTTAGAGAATTAGAAATAAACCAGAATCTTTAGTTTAAAACATCTCCATCGAATACCATCCTTTACACCAGAATAAACAAAAGAATAAAGGCTGAAGCAACGAAGGGCTAGGGTTATTGATACTGAGTAACCTACAAACAAATATACAAAAATACACATTCACAGTGCCAACATATCATATCTCATATCATATCATAATCACAATGGCACACTGGTCGCGACTCCAATGCACCCCCTAATCGGAAGGTGTGTATGGCACTACACGACTCAACCGCGAACTAATCATATCATCAAATCCTAGGATGCATCCATACGCCTCCTAAATAATCCAAAAGCTCTCCCGTGAGCATAATCACATAATAAAAGTGGAGACGCCGTGAACTGATCATACCGTCACGGATAGTGTCAAGCCGTTGGTAGCCACAACGACAAGCCTATGGTACCTCCATAGGTAGTTGACTCGGTATCCCTATCTCCTGTCTACAAATCTAGGGTTCTATGGCCGCATGAATGAACAATAATCCAACCTCCATCAAAATTACGTTCATCATGCATAATGATCCTAAACAGAATGAAATCAAATAACAGCACACAAACGATAGCGTTCACAAGCATATCATAAAAATATATTTTTCTCAAGGCTTCTAAAAATAGCTCAATTGCACACATCAGAGTAGCTCGACAAAAGGAAGCAGATCATACTAGAGAGTCATAGATCAGCGGAGTGATTTCAAAAGTAGCATGATTTATAGTGAAGCACATAAAATAATAAAGAACATCCGTACCTCAATAAGTGTCTAATTCTCTTAATGTCTCAAAGTTCCACCGACGTGCTTACGAATCTACAATGAGTAAGTGCTCTAAATTAGAATCAAGTCATATGATCTTGTCATTCTCTAAAATCCCAGTCCCGTTATTAATTATTATCCTTATTGATTGTACAATTTTTTTTATTAGTTCTTACTACGGTTTGTTTGTTACGGATAAATAGTTATCGACATCACACATTCTTAAAATAAAGTTTCAGCCTTTAAATGGTGCTTTCCAGATTGATTAAATAAATCAAAGATTTAAAGATTTACTTTAATTACTAAAAGCTACTCCCTAAAAGGAATTACACACTCACAAGCTACTGTCCAACTAATTTCATTTGTGTATTCAAATCTTTAACATATTTACTAATCTTTATTTACCTAACTTTGATAGATAAATATATTATATCAGATTAATCAATTTAATTCTCGTCAAGACACTACTTTTTATGGTTTTATTATTTGGTTTTTTATTTCTATTTAAAGTGCTTTAACAGAAGTTATAGTTTTGTTAAACAACGTCGTTCAATTGTTAAGTAATTTAATTATGACTTCTTGCACTATAACTTAATTATTTTGTGGTGGAGACTATAAATTGTTGAACACAGTTTACATAAGAAATATAGTTATTATTTATTTATTATTATTAGATCAAAATTAATATTAATGTTACTATCGTTTCAATAATAGCTTACTCAAATTGGTTTCACTTGTGAACTCCCATGAAGGTTTTAAAAAGAATACCAATAAGGTTCATGAAAGACCCATGAAATCGTTTACAACGCACTTACGTCTTTGCCTCTTCGCTAAATCACGTCACCAACGCCGAAGTACGTTTCATCTTATTACTCATATCAAGATTCATTTGTTATATTTGAAAGTTAGAATACAACTGAAGTGAAGTTGGCTTGCTTACCGAAAGTTCCGATGGTATCGACTTGTTTCCGGAGTTCCTCAAGGTAGCTATGGCAGCTCGCGATGTCCTTAGCTGCGATGACCAAGATTCTTGATCAGGATGTTATCTTGACGTTGGGTTCCACACAACATGTGTCCGGGAATGAAACGATGAACCGGAGCACGGGAGAGGATGTGAAAATTGATCGAGCATAATGGTTTGTGATTGAAGGTTTAAATTGATACTTATAGGGTTCAATCCAAAAAGCAATTCGTTTACGATTATATTCTTGTGCGTGAAGTTCTGTAACAACCGAACGGCAGCTTCGCGGAGATAAGGAGTAGTTGTTACGGCAGGATTTACATGCAATCTTGATCCATTATTAATTCAACATTATTATTTGTTTCTTTTATTATTATTGTTATTATTATTATTATTATTATTATTATTATTATCATTATTATTATTAGAGTTTAATTATTTATATATTTGTTATTGGTTTACTTCGGGTTATTTCATCACTACCCCATTAATTTAATTTAGTTCTCGAAATTCTAAGAACACGATCGAGCGGTGGAACGCTATAGTTTTTCTTAAGCACTCAAGTTTCTAACTCGAGTTCTACAATTTACTATAGATCACCTAAGATTATGAATATAATATCATTACATCTAAACGATGGGTTATTAATATATTATAATATTACATACTAGTATTTACCAAAATGCCATCATATATTATAAATATGTTTTTATCTGGTAACTTTTAAAATATGACGTTTTATAAAAATATGAAAATGTCGTTAGAATCTACTAATGATTCTGAACGTTTCTACCTAAGTTTCATTAAAAACGGAGCAAAAATTAAATATATCATAATTTAATATTATTATTTACTCAACTAGGGTTTAGGGTTAAACGTCTAAAATTAAGTGCTCGACTAAGCTTATACGAAGCTTATAATTACTCGCTTACTAATATTCAGTATAAAATTTTTCATATATAATTTTTTTAATAATAATAATAATAATAATAATAATAATAATAATAATACAGGGTGTTACAATCTCCCCACCTTTATAAAAATCTCGTCCTCGAGATTTTTTGGAAGAGATGTGGATATTTCTTCATCGTTGATGATATACTTATCTATTCCAAAAGCGAGCGTTTGAAATTAGCAAGGTGAGACCGGTGATCGGTACCATATACGCTTATTCATTCTGAGAATTTCATCATTTCCTTTGGTTAGTTGATTAAGAATATTTCGTATACATTCCTTTTCAATATTCTCTTCCTTCAAAGCTAAGACTTGAGCATCCTTAAGCCGATCTATCAAGTCAATTTGTAACCTGAGTTGTAAAGCACGTACTCGCTTTCGCCTTTCATGCTCTTTTCTACTTAATGCATCAGCTACTACGTTGGCTTTTCCCTCTTGATAGCATATTTCGCAATCGTAATCACTTAGGACTTCTATCCAACGTCTTTGCCTCATGTTTAATTCCTTCTGAACAAATATATATTTCAATCCCTTATGATCAATGTAAATAGTGAATTTGGCTCCGTAGAGATAGTGCCTCCATAACTTTAATGCAAAAATTATGGCACCAAGCTCTAAGTCATGAGTTGGATGACCTATTTCATTCTCTCTAAGTTGACGAGGTGCATATGAGATAACTTTATCTCGCTGCATTAACACACACCCAAAGCCAGTGTGTGATGCATCACAGTGTACAACAAAGTCTTCATTACCTTCAGGTAACGCTAAGATTGACGCATTTGTCAACTTTTCTTTTAGGATTTTGAAAGCTTTGATTTGTTCCGTCCCCATTCAAATTTGACATCCTTTCGAGTTAATTTTGTTAAAGGGATCGCAATTTGAGAGAAGTCTTTTATGAAACGACGATAATATCCAACTAATCCTAAGAAGCTGCGTACTTCTGTAGGTGTTTCTGGATTTTTCCATTAGAAATGGCTTCTATATTTGTCGGGTCTACTTGAATTTCATTAGAATTGATGACATGCCAAGAAATTGTACCTTCGTTAACCAAAATTCACATTTAGAGAATTTGGCGTACAGTTTCTCTTGTCTTAACAATTCAAGTAGTACTCTAAGATGAGTTTATGCTCTTCTTCACTTTTGGAATAGATAAGTATATCATCAATGAAGACGATAACAAACTTATCCAGATACGGTCTACAAATTCGGTTCATCATATCCATGAATGCGGCTGGGGCATTAGTAAGTCCAAACGGCATCACTGTGAACTCATAATGTCCATACCTTGTTCTGAAAGCTGTTTTCGGAATATCTTCCTCTTGAACTTTCAATTGGTGAT
The DNA here is from genome assembly GCA_024085815.1 of Flaveria linearis. Taxonomy (NCBI): domain Eukaryota; kingdom Viridiplantae; phylum Streptophyta; class Magnoliopsida; order Asterales; family Asteraceae; genus Flaveria; species Flaveria linearis. The sequence continues at coordinate 68,307,405 of CM044011.1, forward strand.
AACCTGATCTAAGATCAATTTTCGAGAAATGACAGGCTCCTTGGAGTTGATCAAACAAATCGTCAATTCGAGGTAGCGGATATCGATTTTTAATTGTAACCTTGTTCGACTCCCTATAATCGATGCACATTATCATGACCTATTTTCTTCTTAACAAATAAAACTGGAGCTCCCCATGGCGATGAACTAGGTCGAATAAAACCTTTTTCCAATAATTCTTCTAATTGTTTCTTTAGTTCCGCCATTTTTGTTGGTGCTAATCGGTATGGGGCTTTATAAAAATCTCGTCCTCGAGATTTTTGGAAGAGATGTGGATCATGCCCGTTTGGACTTACTAATGCCCCAGCCGCATTCATGGATATGATGAACCGAATTGTAGACCGTATCTGGATAAGTTTGTTATCGTCTTCATTGATGATATACTTATCTATTCGAAAAGTGAAGAAGAGCAAAAAACTCATCTTAGAGTACTACTTGAATTGTTAAGACAAGATAAACTGTACGCCAAATTCTCTAAATGTGAATTTTGGTTAACGGAGGTACATTTCTTGGGCATGTCATCAATGCTAATGGAATTCAAGTAGACCCGACAAAGATAGAAGCCATTCTAAATGGAAAAATCCAGAAACACCTACAGAAGTACGCAGCTTCTTAGGATTAGCTGGATATTATCGTCGTTTCATAAAAGACTTCTCTCAAATTGCGATCCCTTTAACAAAATTAACTCGAAAGGATGTCAAATTTGAATGGGGACCGAAACAAATCAAAGCTTTCAAAATCCTAAAAGAAAAGTTGATACGTTGGGTTAAATGTTCATGGGCCAGTGGCATTAGATTGCAGTCTACTTGAAATTAGCAAGGAAGGTGCCCATTTTCTCGACCCATTATCTCATATGAGTCAATATGAGATTTGTCAATCGGTTATAATGCACCAATTGTCATCATAACCTCTAAGATAAAAAACATTTTAGTTGAAAGAAAATTAAACAGGAGATTAACGGGAACACGAGGTTAGGTTTTATCATATGTAAAGGTAAGACACTTGGACACATGCCAAGTTATGTCTTTTCTTTTATGCCAACCCATGACTACAAATTATGAAATTTATGAACCATTATATCCACATCGCAATGAGGATAATAACGAGTCTTGTTGTTCAAAACCACGATAGAATTTCAATGATTTTCAAGATTAGGAATTCAAAAACGATTCAAGAAATGACGCAAACAATAAGAAAGGTATTTGTAAATATGTTTTGCAAGATAGCAATCTCTAAATACAGTTTACATATGCATTTCAACAAACCATAAGCACAACTGAGAACATTTGTATGACTAGAAAGACATGAGCATAAGTTGATAATGTCTTTAGCAGAAGGATTGTTTAGGAAGGCTACCATCGCGCAAATCAGGTTTTGATGATAACTCAAGATAAAAGTCGATGAATATGGAATAAATGGTTCCATATGACTAGATCAAATCAAAACATGAGTATAAAGGGAAAAGAAAACGATTTAAGAATTTTAAAATGCTCCAAGCTCGAAAACAAAATTAGCCTAGAGCGATCAGGTCTCCTTTCAAGTTTAGAGATCATGCTTTGGCTTGATAGGTCGAAACACTAACATTGTTTCACCCTTCGAGTTACTACATGTTTCTCGTCACTTGATTACAACCTTAGTAAGTAGGAGATCACGAAATGAGAATAGTCATCAAGGTGTGGTTTTCACTCCTAACTTGATGGTGTATTCCCAAGGTATGACCCCTAACTTACCAAATCAAAAGTTCGATCCCAATTCATTGTTGAGAATTCACAGAAATGAGACGAGGTAACTCACCATTAGGGTAAGGGAAATCACTCCTATCTTAACAGTGAAGTTTTACAAAAACAAAATATAACAGAATGAACTTCTTCATCAAAATCCAGAATTCACTCCTACTTTGATGAGGTCATTTCATTTAAGCAAATACAATCCATGAAGATGAAATTATCATCAAGGTATGGAATTTACGCCTATCTTGATGATTGAGTTTCATTATCACAAGAAAACAATCGAGGTTTGACATTTTTCACCAAAGTATGGGTTTCAATCCTATTTTGGTGAGATCATCAGCAGGATACACCGGGTATGTTTGTTTGTTTGTTTATGTCATTTGTGAAATGCAAGTTCCAAAGAAAATAATTGAAGTCAATCCTCAAGATAAGGTAATCACCCCAATCCATAGGATGAAATTTCATAAAACACATGATTGGAAACCATTTATCGAAACGAATAGAGAATCATCAAAGTAGAGGAATCACCCCTGTTTTGATAAGTTAGAATCATTTAGGAGATACGAATATTCTTAGTCATAGGTTGACTTACAAACTCTTGCATCTCCCACGATGCAAACGGTACGAAGTTTGACATAACAACGAGAAGAAAAGAATATCAATTAGAAATTCAGGAAATTTTCAAGTTACATCAATGTAACAAAAGAGAAAATCATTCTTACAAGCTTAAGACCAAGGTTCGAGATAACAGAATTTGTTGTGGTGTTCTAATCTTGGATGGTTTAAATCGGAAAAACGAAATCAAGGACATGAATTATTCAACACCACAATGAGATGTGAACATTCGATTCATAATCGAAAGGAAATACATGAACTTCTCAGGATATGAGGTCAACCATAGCCTTATTGAAGACACACGTACTTATAAGTGATCACTCATCTCAAGGGTTTCGAGTCAAGTAAATGGATTCAATGGTCGAGTCAAATCACCATTTACACTTTGCCTAGACAAAGTATCCTGAAATGTAGGAATTCCACCTACAGCATTGCATGTTCTTAGTTATGGGACACATCCTTAGGAAGACTTGAGAACCATAAGTAACGGTTTAAAGTTTTGAATACCATTCGGTTTAGATTCCAAATATCTTTGAATATATTAAGAGTCATGTACATGTTGGTCAAGGTATAGAAATAGATACATGAAACGCTCAACGTGTAACGATGATTAAATGTAGAAGTTGAAATATAGGATAGGTTCAATATTAACAGGAACATTATGTATGAAAGAATGAGAAGATATTAAAGCTTTGGTGATAAACCAGTTTGAAGAATCAAAGATTTTTAAGATACAAATAGGATGGTTCCATTTGGTACGCATTACCAGTTGGAATCGTTGATACTTCAAGGTAAATTGACCCATTTGCCTTAGAAACTTGTGTGTGTTGTCCACAGTTTATCACTCATCCCAGAAATCCCCAGGTAGGCATAACTGGTCTCGCAATGAGATTTATACGATATGATTGCCTTAGCCCGAAGGCCTTTTGCCAGGAAATCCAGAATACAGGTGTCTATGTGTCACACAAGTGTCTTTGGTTTATGAAATCAAAACCTTGATGAGATTTTCATAGTTTAGACATAGAGTCTAAGGAATTGAACCCAGGACGATAAGTGTAGACTCCACATGTCGTTGAGAATAAGTTTAGGAAGTTCATTTGTCGGGGAGAGCCAAAGAGTCAAAGTTAAGTTTAGGGAGACAAGTAACTAAGTTTTAAGCATACATAAGGCAATCCTATGCTAAGGCATCATGTTGCACAAAAGGCATAGCATTATGTAGCATTCAAACAATATGTAAGCACAAAAGTATAAGGATCTTTCTATGAGGTTCATGCAACTATAGTCTAGGTCACCATTTCTAATAACCTAAATCCCTATAGTTATGTGCTCTGATACCAATCTGTCACACCCCAACCTTGACGCGGAAACGTCGAAGTGTGAGAGTTAAGATCGTTCACAGCCACATAACGCTATTTTAAATTCCAATTATATTAATCAAGATTCAATTGTAATAATACAAGTAAAAGGCTTAAACAAATATACATCATGAATACAAGGTTAAAAGTAACAAGATCATTGTTTATTTCTTTAAGTCTAATCCTAAGTGAGATAAGCTTCAAAGAGTAGAACGCATACTTGGGTTATTCCTGAAACATGTTAAAAATAAAAGGTCAACATAAAAATGTTGGTGAGATTTCCATAGTTTCAATACATAAGTATATATAAAAGATGGCAATTCATGTTGTAAATTAGAGAACAAAGTAACTAGGGATGTAGACAGAATGCACAATCAAACCCTGACAAAGTTTTACAAGTCTCAAACATTAAAAGTATATATGATTAGCTAAGTGTACTTGTGTCACACCCTTAATTTCCACGAACGGGTTTTACCGTCAGGCGTGTGACATAACCAGGATCTCAGATAAGCATCAGTTACACCAAACGACTCGACAATTACAAATCATATAAGTTGCTTCGTAATAATGAAATAAACCAACTTGTATTTAAGTATTGCGGAAGCGAAAACAGGAAAACATTTACAACGGTTTGGAACACGCAAACACGCGCCCAACCCAATTTATGTAAAGTACATTAAATTAAATCTTGAAAATAGTTTGGGATGAATGCCGAATGACATGCAGTGGATGCTGTGCTCCTAAACGTGCCACATCAATGTCCTGAGAGAAAACATGCAAAAGTCAGTACAAGACTGGTGAGTTCACAGGTTTATCAGAAAACAGTAAGTATCCGTAATGAAATTTCGGGATTTAGTAATCAAAGCATATAATGGGTAGCTAGCCCATAGCAATCACTATGTGTATGAAGTCGCGACCGAGCTGACATGTAATCAATAGTAATAATGTAGGCCCGGCTGTGGTTTCCCCACCACAACACTGTAAAACAGGCTGACCGTTCACCCGTTTGATCACCAGTCAAGCTAGCACGACTAGCCCGGACGGGGTATGTCAATCCCAGTAGATCTACTAACAATCATCTCGCTATTTGCATATTAACGGTCCGAAGGGCAAAGTATAACACCATAGTATCATGTATATGCGGTATTACAAAAACCCAATGTAATGTAACGTTTATGAAAGCAGCATGTTTCTCTCCCACAAAAAGAGTATAAAGTAAAAGTGGGGCTGTAAACTCACCTTAATCGCACAATAAAATCAATAAGTGTTGGCACGAACGATTAAGTTTCCGAACGACCTGGATGTATATTTATTACATAATTAATATTAAACTATTAAATAGTAACAATGCGGTCGTGTAGTTTCGCGTTCACGGTTTGGTTACAATGCGGCCCATTAATTGACTCCCATTCACAAGCAAACATAACGCAATACGTATTCACTTCAAATACATAAAACCCAACTATCACGTATAAAATACATTTTATACACTTTAACTATATGACCTTTTTTTATAAAACTCATCACGAACACGTAACGACCCAACGTAACTCATCCACATATATTAAATAACAATATATTACTCACTCAATATATATATTTATATGTCACACATGCTTTACATATAGATACACTACACACGTATTATTATATAGTATATATACCACACACACCCCACTACCATTTACAACTTAATCCCTCATACGCCCACATTCCTACCTAGCATACGCACCACCCATGCAATCCATGTGGCTTCACCAACACACATACAATATACCTTCACCAATACACATGCAATATATATATACACATGACACCATAACAAAACCCAGCACTCCATGCGACCAAACCTCCTGCCAAAAATCCATTTTCACCACCAAAGCCAATAATACATAGATATACACAAGCAAGGAACATACATGCAGGTTATATATATATATATATATATATATATATATATATATATACATATACATATATATATATATATAATATATATATATATATATATATATATATATATATATATATATATATTGCTAAACACACATGACACCACAACAGCCCACTTTAACCCAATCCGCACCCAAACCGAACCGATCATACGCCTCGAACACACCATGCACCCGCACATATACGCACGTATCATTGCACCTTACATGGCCCATCCCTTGTACGCCTGATCGGGAACCTGATCTCCGAACCCATAAGCGACCCGAACATCACCATAGCAAGACCATTCACCGAAACACGTATTTAACCGGACACATACGCTCGCATATTAACGCAGCGCTTACATTTATGGAGAACACACACACATATACGAATTGCATATAATATACATACAAGATTTTGCATATCATGAGCATAGAATCGGTCACACGTAGAACGAGTGTAGTCACAGTGATTACAACACACCGGAACATACGAAACTCCAACCCGCACACCCCGCATTGCACACCAAGACTGTAACCAAACCCGAAAGCATGAGAGATTAACGAGACTTACCGAATGGTTGTTTCAATCGGTTATTGTGGTTCCCGGAGATTGTAACCTGTGGATGTGGCGACGGCAGAAGTCGTTTTGGGTTACGATGGAGGTGGTGTTATGCGAATGAAGATGGGTCGATGGGGAGGTGGGTTGGTTATTTAAATGATGATTTGAATTTTTTTTTATTTAACATAATGGTCCGGTCCCTCCACTCCACCTAACCCACTAACATATAAATACATATGCAATCCACTTCACAGATCCACTCCACAGATCCACACACATATATATATATATATATATATATATATATTTATGTTTTACTTTGCACCCCTCATCTTATGGAGAATGTCTCCTTAGCACCCAACTTGAAATTTAACAATTTTATTTTATAATTTCATGAGTATTTATAATTTATTTGTACTTCGTGAGTTTAGCGTTTAAACACACAATATACAATTTACCATAATAATTTCTCATCGCGCATCAGTTATAGTGATAGCGTAGAATGAGTAGAGGCGGTGAATGGTGTTAACCTGAAAATACGGGTTGTCACATCATCCCCTTGTTGAAGAAATTTTCGTCTCGAAAATTGGAACACTGGGTCAACGTACATCGTGTGTAAACGAAGCTTTATGAGCAAACTATTTAGTTATCCAGCACGTAGACGTGCTTAGGTTTCCAAGAGATTAGGAATAAATCCAAAATAAAGGAACTTAAGGTTCTTAAGGTTTCGCAAGAGTTGTGACATTATTCCCATGTTGAAGGGAATTTCGTCCCGAAATTGAAGGAAAAGACATCTTACAACTGTATATTAGGAATTGGAAATTTGATCGTTGAACAGTTGCGGATACTTCTTTTTCATTTGATCTTCGCATTCCCAGGTGAATTCTGGTCCACGCTTAGAGTTCCATCTAACGCGCACAATGGGAATTTTGCTACGCTTTAGTGTTTTGACTTCTCGATCCATAATCTCTACTGGTTCTTCAACGAAACGAAGCTGTTCATCGATTTCCAGTTCTTCTAATGGAACAACAAGTGATTTATCAGCAAGACACTTCCTCAGGTTTGACACGTGAAACACATTGTGTATTCCACTGAGTTTGTCAGGTAGGTTCAGTTGATAAGCCACCGGGCTAACCCGTTTGGCAATCTCAAACGGCCCCACGTATCTAGGGTTTAGTTTTCCCCGCTTTCCAAAGAGTATTACACCTTTCCAGGGTGAGACTTTCAATAGTACTTTATTACCAATCTGAAACTCCAATGGCTTATGACGCTTGTCGGCGTAACTCTTTTGTCGATCACGTGCTGCTGCCATACGGTTATGAATTTGCACGATCTTCTCAGTCGTTTCGTGCACAAGTTCAGGTCCTGTAAGTTGGCTTCTCCTACTTCTGCCCAACAGATAGGTGATCGGCACTTACGTCCATACAGTGCCTCAAATGGAGCTGCCTTGATCGAGGTGTGATAACTGTTATTATAGGAGAACTCAACCAATGGTAAATGAGTTTCCCAGCTGCTGCCAAAATCAATCACACAGGCACGCAACATGTCTTCTAGTGTCTGGATTGTACGCTCGCTTTGACCATCGGTCTGCGGGTGATACGCAGTACTCATATCCAGTCGCGTTCCCAATGATCGTTGTAATGATTGCCAGAAGTGAGAAGTGAACTGAGCATCACGATCAGAAATGATAGATATCGGCACGCCATGCCGAGAGACTATTTCCCTTAAATAGATACGTGTCAGCTTCTCCATTCGATCAGTCTCTCGATTGCCAGAAAGTGTGCGGATTTCGTTAAGCGGTCTACTATAACCCAAATGGTATCGCATCTACTGGGAGTCCTAGGTAACTTTGTGATGAAGTCCATTGAGATCTGCTCCCATTTCCACACTGGAATTTCCGGTTGTTGGAGTAAACCCGGTGGTTTCTGGTATTCTACCTTAACCTTGGAACAAGTTAGGCATCTGCTTACGTATATGGCTATCTTCGCTTTCATTTTCGGCCACCAGTAAAATTCTTTCAGGTCTTGATACATCTTGTCTGAACCTGGATGGATCGAGTAACGTGACTTATGAGCTTCATCCATTATCAGCTCTCGCAAATTCCCATACTGTGGTACCCAGATCCGTTCCATAAAATAATGGATTCTATCAGCTTTAATCTCCAACTGTTTCTCCATGCCTCGCATGGATTCTGCTTTCAGATTCTCCATCTTCAAGGTCTCAGATTGAGTAGCTTTGATTTGCACTGGTAGGTCAGAGTGGATAGTCATTTGCAATGCGTGCACCCGACGAGGCTTTAGGGTTTCCTTACGACTAAGGGCATCGGCTACCACATTGGCCTTACCCGGATGGTACTTGATCGCACAGTCATAATCATTTAGTAATTCTAACCACCGTCGTTGCCGCATATTCAGTTCCTTCTAGTCATATATGTGCTGGAGGCTCTTATGATCTGTATAGATCATGCACTTGGTTCCATATAAGTAGTGCCTCCAGATCTTCAAGGCAAACACTACAGCTCCCAGTTCCAAATCATGCGTGGTATAGCTCTTCTCATGCACCCTGAGCTGTCTAGATTCATAAGCTATGACTTTGTCACGTTGCATCAATACACACCCCAAACCCTGGATGGATGCGTCATAGTAAACAACAAAGTCATCAGTTCCTTCTGGTAAGGCTAGGATTGGTGCGCTGCAGAGTTTGTCTTTAAGCGCCTGAAACGCTGTTTCCTCTTTGCTGCCCCACTTGTAAATTGTTCCCTTAAGAGTTAGGGCAGTCAAAGGTTGCGCCAATTTTGAAAATCCTTCGATAAACCTCCAGTAATAACCTGCCAAACCAAGGAATTGTCGCACCTCAGTAGGCGTCTTTGGTGCCGGCCAATCCTTGATTGCTTCAATCTTTGAAGGATCACATGTATACCCTTTTCATTCACCACATGCCCAAGGAATTGCACTTCACGCATCCAGAAGTCGCATTTTGAGAACTTCACGTAAAGCTGTTCATTCCTCAGCAAGTCCAGAATTGTCCTCAAATGCTCCTCATGATCTTCCTTATTCTGAGAGTAGATCAGTATGTCATCAATGAAAACAATGACAAACTTATCCAAATAAGGCTTGCAGACACGGTTCATGAGGTCCATGAAAACTGCTGGGGCATTGGTCAGTCCAAAAGGCATTACAATGAACTCGTAGTGCCCATAGCGAGTCCGGAACGCAGTCTTGGAGATGTCTTCCTCTCAAACCCTCAACTGATGATAACCCAATCTCAAATCAATTTTGGAATAGTAGCTTGATCCCTATAACTGGTCAAACAAGTCATCAATGTGTGAAGTGGATACCTATTCTTGATTGTCACCTTGTTCAGTTCACGGTAGTCAATATACATCCTGTAGGTTCCATCTTTCTTTTTAACGAAAAGCACTGGAGCTCCCCATGGTGAAGCGCTGGGACGTATGAATCCCTTATCTAACAATTCCTGTAATTGCTTAGACAACTCTTGTAGTTCGTTCGGTGCCAGACGGTACGGCGCCCGAGCGATCGGAGTTGCTCTAGGTGCTAACTCAATCTGAAATTCTACCTGCCTGTGTGGAGGAAGGACAGGTAGGTCTTCAGGAATACCTCTGGAAAGTCTCTAACGACTGGAATATCTTCGACATGCTTTTCCTCCACCTTTGTTTCAGTAACAAGTGCCAACAAGGCAAAGTGCCCTTTCTTGAGGCATTTCTGAGCCTTCAGATATGAAATGATTCCTACCACAACACCAACTTTATCACCTTCAACTGTAAGAATCTCATCATCCGAAATGGGTAACTTGATCAACTTCTCCTTGCAAATGATCTCAGCTCTGTTCTTGGATAACCAATCTATTCCGACTACTACATCGAAGCTACCGAGTGTGACTGGAATAAGGTCTATGTGGAAAGTGTGACCAGACAAACCTAGCTCACAGTTTCTAAGCACTTGGGTTGCTGTTATCGTCCTACCATCAGCTATTTCTATGGCATACTCAGAACTCAAGTCAGTAGGTATCATTCCTAGTACTTTACTAAACTTGGTGGACACATAACTCTTATCAACACCAGAGTCAAATAGAATAGAGGCATAACATCCATTAATAGTGAATCTACCAGACAGTACAGTAGGGTCATTTCAAGCCTCACCTGAACCCATGATGAAAGCTCTGCCTCTACCACCGCCACCACCATTGTTGTTGTCTTTAGGCTTATCAGCAGCACCATTGTTACCATTCCTTTTCAGTTTCGGACATTCCCTTTTAAAGTGACCGGATTGTCCATATTCATAACACCCAGTCTGATTGTAGTTCTGCTACTGTTGAGGTGCCTTTCCCGAGAGATTTACCCTGCAATTCTTTGCAACATGCCCAAACTTTCAGCACCTCTCACAAGTGTTCCTTGTGCACTGCCTAGTATGATGGAACTTACATTTGTTGCACTTTGGAAGATTTCCATGATAGCCGCCCGAATTGCCCATGTCTTGAGACTGTTGTGACTGGTTGAACTTCTTGTATTGATGTTGCTGATGAGTGGAGGATGAAGATTGCTTCCCACTGGCAGAAGGTTCCCATTTCCTCTTATTTTCATTGGAACCCGATACAGCACCTCGCGGGGGCAGCTTGCCCTGCGCGACGGCCTGATCCGTTAGCTTGTACGCCAGTCGGATAGCCTCCTGTATGGTAGCTGGTCTAGCAGTGGTGACCATGCTCTGTATTTCTGGAACTAGCCCATCGATGTACCTCTCAACCCGTTTGTAAGCCGGGTTGATCATAGTAGGGCACAGAGTAGCCAACTCGTGAGAACGAGTTGTGTAGGCTTCGATTTCAGAACCTACCATCTTCAGGTTCCAAAATTCGGTTTCCAGTTTTTATACTTCATCTCTTGAACAGTACTCCTCCTTCAGCAAGTTCTTGAATTCTTCCCATGTCATGGCATTTGCAGCTTCAACACCCAACATCTGAACTTGTGTGTTCCACCAGCTCAGAGCAGCACCATCCATTATGCCAGCAGCATATTTCACCCTATTCTCAGCAGGGCAGTTGCAGATTTCAAACACTGACTCAAGCTTTTTGAACCAACGGAGCAGTCCTACTGCTCCCTCAGTTCCCTTGACAGGTTAGGCTTGCAGTCCATAAAGGACTTGTAGGTGCAAGTCGGTTGTCCAATAGGGCTCTGCCGTGGAGGGTGTTGGCTTGCCAACGCTGCGGTAACATTCTGATTGATTAATGCCGCCAATTCTGCAAGCGTCATACTGATGTTACCTCTTCCACGTCCACGTCCTCTTCCAGACATTCTTTAGAATCACAATATACAAAAATAAGTAAATATCCAACATATTTAACTTCATTTATGTATAAGTAATTAAAGGAATCTAACACACACAACTAATAAGTTCAAATAATAATTTCTGATTAAATAATTGTAAGTATGTCTACAATGAATCAAACCAGATACTAAAATTTAAAGATATCAGTCGCATGGAAACAACTCTTTTCGTCTTGGGGTGAAAAGGAAAAGGGGTCCAAGAACTAAAGAATTAGGCAAGCTAGAGAATCAGTTCTAATCCGAGGGATTAGGACTAATGTCATGGTTTGAATTTCATCCAAATTCGAGGTAAGAGTGAGCATTCATACGAGTAGAATTGAAGGATAGTTTCCACATTAATAGCCATGTTCTATGAAAATCGAAAATTTCTTGCTCACAGTGTAGAAACGATGACTTATACCGACAAGAACGTTACCACCCGACAAAATTCACCGGACTTAGCATGCACGACAAATTATAATTACGTGTGCACCCATAATGGTAATTTGCTTTGCATGATCACCCCCGGTTCCTCCTATCAGACTAACATATCTTGTCAAGTACAGTGGTCATCAACGATAGTAGTACCAAATATGTAAGTATTATATCAGGTTCGATCAATCAAAGTATACGAAAGGATCAGTAAGGTTCAGGAATTCATAAGTAACCCCTCCCGTGACTCACAGCATGTTAAAGCAAAAGTCCTCAGGCAACCAAATTTAGTAAGTACAGCTTAGTAACCTATGTGTGTGTAACTAATGCAAATCCAGTTATAGTCTAAAATGCAATGCAAATGAGATGCAAAGTTCATTTTAGTTCGCTATAACTAATGCTCTGATACCAATCTGTCACACCCTCAATTTCCACGAACGGGGTTTTACCGTCAGGTATGTGACATAACCAGGATCTCAGATAAGCATCAGTTACACCAAACGACTCGACAATTACAAATCATATAAGTTGCTTAGTAATAATGAAATAAACCAACTTGTATTTAAGTATTGCAGAAGCGAAAACAGGAAAACATTTAACAGCGGTTTTGGAACACGCAAACACGCGCCCAATCCGATTTATGTAAAGTACATGAAATTAAACTTGAAAACAGTTTGGGATGAATGCGGAATGACATGCAGTGGATGCTGTGCTCCTAAACGTGCCACATCAATGTCCTGAGAGAAAACATGCAAAAGTCAGTACAAGACTGGTGAGTTCACAGGTTTATCAAAAAACAGTAAGTATCCCTAATGAAATTCCCAAATTTAGTAATCAAAGCATATAATGGGTAGCTAGCCCATAGCAATCACTATGTGTATGAAGTCGCGACCGAGCTGACATGTAATCAATAGTAATAATGTAGGCCCGGCTGTGGTTTCCCCACCACAACACTGTAAAACAGGCTGACCGTTCACCCGTTTGACCTCCAGTCAAGCTAGCGCGACTAGCCCGGGCGGGGTATGTCAATCCCAGTAGATCTACTAACAATCACCTCGCTATTTGCATATTAACGGTCCAAAGGGCAAAGTATAACACCATAGTATCATGTATATGCGGTATTACAAAAACCCAATGTAATGTAACGTTTATGAAAGCAGCATGTTTCTCCCCCAAAAAGAGTATAAAGTAAAAGTGGGGCTGTAAACTCACCTTAATCGCACAGCAAAATCAATAAGTGTAGGCACGAACGATTAAGTTTCCGAACAACCTGGATGTATATTTATTACATAATTAATATTAAACTATTAAATAGTAACAATGCAGTCGTGTAGTTTCGCGTTCACGGTTTGGTTACAATACGGCCCATTAATTGACTCTCATTCACAAGCAAACATAACGCAATACGTATTCACTTCAAATACATAAAACCCAACTATCACGTATAAATACATTTTATACACTTTAACTATATGACCTTTTTTAATAAAACTCATCACGAACACGTAACGACCCAACGTCATCCACATATATTAAATAACAATATATTACTCACTCAATATATATATTTATATGTCACACATGCTTTACATATAGATATACTACACACGTATTATTATATAGTATATATACCACACACACACCACTACCATTTACAACTTAAAATCCCTCATACGTCCACATTCCTACATAGCATACGCACCACCCATGCAATCCATGTGCCTTCACCAACACACATTCAATATACCTTCACCAACACACATGCAATATATATATACACATGACACCATAACAAAACCAGCACTCCATGCGACCAAACCTCCTGCCAAAAATCCATTTTCACCTCCAAAGCCATAATACATAGACATACACAAGCAAGGAACATACATGCAGGTTATATATATATATATATATATATATATATATATATATATACATATATATATATATATTGCTAAACACACGACACCACAACAGTCCACTTTAACCCAATCCGCACCCAAACCGAACCGATCATACGCCTCGAACACACCATGCACCCGCACATATACGCACGTATCATTGCACCTTACATGGCCCATGCCTTGTGCGCCTGATCGGGAACCGATCTTCGAACCCATAAGCGACCCGAACATCACCATAGCAAGACCATTCATCGAGACACGTATTTAACCGGACACATACGCTCGCATATTAACGCAGCGCTTACATTTATGGAGAACACACACACATATACGAATTGCACATAATATACATACAAGATTTTGCATATCATGAGCACAGAATCGGTCACACGTAGAACGAGTGTAGTCACGGTGATTACAACACACCGGAACATACGAAACTCCAACCCGCACACCCGCATTGCACACCAAGACCGTAACCAAACCCGAAGCATGAGAGATTAACAAGACTTACCGAATGGTTGTTTCAATCGGTTCTTGTGGTTCCCGGAGATTGTAACCTGTGGATGTGGCGACGACAGAAGTCGTTTTTTGTTACGGTGGAGGTGGTGTTATGCGAATGAAGATGGGTCGATGGGGAGGTGGGTTGGTTATTTAATGATGATTTAAATTTTTTTATTTAACATAATGGTCCCTCCACTTCACCTAACCCACTAACATATAAATACATATGCAATCCACTCCACAGATCCACATATATTTTTTATGTTTTACTTTACACCCCTCATCTTATGGAGAATGTCTCCTTAGCACCCAACTTGAAATTTAACAATTTTATTTTATAATTTCATGAGTATTTATAATTTATTTGTACTTCGTGAGTTTAGCGTTTAAACACGTAATATACAATTTACCATAATAATTTCTCATCGCGCATCAGTTATAGTGATAGCGTAGAATGAGTAGAGGCGGTGAATGGTGTAAACCTGAAAATACGGGTTATCACAACTTGGATCAACCAAGCAGGATTGTCAGGCCCATAGATCTATGACGTCGCCAGACTAGCAATAGTTAATGAATATATTCGACATTACATGGTAGCTACAAGGTCCAACCAACCACAACACACAAGTAAATTGCCATAAGTTTACAAGAATCAAACGTGATTACAAGTACAATGTTTATAATGTAACATGTTTCACCCAAAAGTGTGAAAATAATAAAATGGGTATAGAAATACTCACATGTAAAAGAAATATATAGTTGGTGATTAATAAGAAATAATAAGTGTCGTTCCAACGTAAATCGTCACAAGGCACCTATATATATTTACAAGATTTAAGTTTAATAATAAGTTTAACGAATTAACGAGTATAAGAGGTCAATTTGGGTATTTGGGAATTCTTATAAGTACTTTAAATACAAAAAAAATATTCTTTATATGTTTAAATATAGAGAATGTGAAAATGAATCGTTTATAATAATTAATAAAGTTTAAATATAATATTTGAGTAATTATTTGAAATAATCATGATCTAAACAATATTAAGTGAAAAGAAATGTTTAGACCAACAATAATTTATTAATTATTACTTAAAATCTATTTTTTTAAAGAATTATTCAAAAACATTCGTTGTTACAATGTTTTATTACAAAGATATTTATTTAATTAAACTTAGAAAAATTACAGAAATTATTTGGTATCTTTAAAAATATTTGAAGTTTATAAAACTATTTTTATATTTATTAAAAAAATTTCTATAATTAAATTAAGGCTAAAAAAGCCTTTAAAAATATATGAGGGTGCCCGGGTTCGAACCCGGGACCTCAAGGTTGTGTTTACAAGAGACTAACCAGTGAACTAAGGCTCTCAGCCATGGTTTAATTGGGTTTTAAAATCATAAAACATAAACAGAAAGCAAACCCCCAATCCCTTATGAACCCTAATTCGACAATCCTAAAATTAAACCTTAATTCGATTATGTAAGAACCTGTAATCATAGGGCTTTTGTTCCCCATGGAGAGACGAGTGGGTAGGTGTATTCAATTACCCGATTCGATTTGAAACGATATTAGGGACAAACGAAGAACAAGCCGCGACAGGGGAGAAAATGGTTCGAGGTGCAAATGATGGTAATAATCGAATTAAACTCGTGTGAAGCTTCAGATGGTGATCTTGATTCTAAGCCCTCAATCAATTGAAGTTGAAAATGCTTGGAAGACAGTTTTTGACTAAGTTGCAGGTCCGAAAGGAAGACGGTGATTGAACTCGATGATTGTGTTTGTTTCGGGTGAAATGGGAGATGGTATGCGATTAGTGATAGTTAAACGATCGTTTTGGTTTATTTAATTGAATTATTATTGAGGTGTAGTGGTTGAACGACTCCATGATATAAAGGTGTCGGTTACTCATTCGATTGGGTTAGTAACCGATTGTTTAATCGCGTTTAATTGATGCCCACAGGTTCGAAACGAGTTCTGAACGGGTTTGGGATGTGTTTTGGGTCAAAACCGCGGCCAAAAGGGCCGTTTTCGGCCTTGCGGGTATTCGGCCGAAATTTGGCCGGAAAGATGGCCGGAAAAACGAGGGGGGGAAAAGTTTTGGGTTTTTAGTTAATTACACAAGCAGTCCCTGCAGTTTAGTTTCTATTATTTCATGCACAAACTTTCATTTAAAGTTTGTAAAATGACATTAAGGCCCCTTGACTTATTAAATTCAATTTTTTTAAACATTTCAAAGTTTAATAAACTTTTATAAATTATTATTATTAATAAGAACATTATTATTTATTATTATTATTATTATTAGTTATTATTATTATTTTTATAATTAAACTATTATTATTATTATTATTATTATTATTATTATTATTATTATTATTATTATTTTATTTATTATTAACAAAACTAACTTTAAATTAACTCAAAATTACAAGATGTTACAACTACAAAGCATAAAACAAGTCCAAATTCAATTAGTACCAATACTAATACAAGTCCAATACCAATACTAACACAAGTCCAAATATATATAATTTCAGGCCTACATATAAATGAAATTCGATACATAGCGCGCCTAATCTTCACGAACTTCATCCAAATCATCATCAGTGTATTCTTCTTTACCTTCTCCAACCTAAGACAAAACCAATTTCATCAAATTAAACTTGTCAGTTTTGACCTAAAAACCCATTTATGTAAAACACTTGTAATTTACTTGACTAGTTTATATCAACTACAAGGCAACAACAATGGTAATTTACTTATAAAAAACTCATACATAGATAGTTATATTCAATAATATAAACTACAAAGTAACAAATGGTAAATATAAGGGGTACGTAGTCAATGATCAGCTTACATTGTTATTGGCTAATATTTCAAGCCCTTTATCTACTATTTCTTTCATTAACTTCAACACATAATTTCCACATTCGGTACTTCCTGGCTGACGTGGACACTATAAGGAGTAGTCAATGATCAGCTTAATAAAGTTAAGTAAAGGTGCAAATTCAAATAAAAATTAAGTGCTCACTGTAGAATTGACCTATTTGAGTTTAGTTTGCCTCTTCTTGGTACCACTTTGTGCAGCATATAAGCCCATTTCCCTACAAAAAGTTGATCATATCAATTAAGAAATATATATAACATAAAGTTTTAATAACTTGTATTACTTACGCATCAATGATTTGTTTCAACGACATATTGATAGTGCTGACCCGTAGAGAATCAAGATAATAGCAAGTCAATGTTTTCATGTCTAGCACGGCCAGCACCCAATGGTTTCTACATAAACCAAAAAACAATTGTAACATCTCGAATTTTTATTGATAAAAAGTTAATTTTGTAAAAAAAAATTAAATTCAATATGTTGATGAATAGTCATAATAATAATGATATTATTTAATAATAATAATAATAACAATAATAATAATAATAATAATAATAATAATAATAATAAGAATAATGAAAACATAAGTTTAATAATATTAAAGTCTATAATTAATAATTTTTTTTACATAAAATAATAACCCTCTAAACCTTCAGGGGTTAAATTGTAACATATTTAAACTGAATCAAGCTTTGAATTTCAAAATGCAAACAACTACAAACCACAGGGACCATTGTTGTAAATTCGCAAAACATCCCAACCCCACCCCCTTCTTCCCCGTTTCTTTCCCTCCCACGATCGGCCGAAAATTCGGAGCAAAAACAGGCACTACGGCTTTTAAAATCAAAAGTAATCTCGCAATAACAAACCTTGAATCGTTTATAATACTCCTTTGAATTCAATTTCATTCAAAACGAGCATAAACACCACTCTCGAACAAACTCACGGTCGCGACCTGCAACCCCCTTTAAACCTAATTTCCGATTAGTTTTAATTAAATTTGATAAGGGGCTTTTAATCACGATCATCATACGAAGCTTCTTACGAAATTAATTTGATTTCCATCGAGGTTTGCTCACTCATCGATCATTACCTTGACCGCGACCTGTTCTTGACGAGTTCAACATCAATTCATCACCATATAGGTAATTCGACACACACACACTCGGTTTTACATGAGGGTCAAAAGCCCTATGATTACAGCTACTATCGAAATCGAATTAAGCTTCAATTGGGTGAGGATCGATCTAGGGCTCAAACGGGATTGGGGGAATCGGTCTTAAACAGCTTATAACCAATTGGAACCAGTCTTAACCGCAGCTTAGGCCTTTGGTTCACAGGTCCCGTGCTCTCAAACCATCCGAGAGGTCCCGGGTTCGACCCCGGGCCACCTCACACATTTTTTTAGCCTTTTTTTAAGCTTTAAAAATTCCGAAAAAAAATTCTAAAAATTAAAAAAAATGTTTTTACAAACATTAAAATTTTTTAAAACCACCTAATTATTTTCTGAAATTTATTTTAACATTTTATTTATTTTATTAAATGTTTTAAATAAATAATCTTACAAGTATTACAAATTATTTTTGTAAAAGTGAACTTTTAATAATAATTTAAATTATTAGATTATTATTGGACACTATATTACCTGTAATTATTCAAGATAATTGCAGTTATATGTATTTTATAGCTTCACGGATTAATTACAAAAGTCGTTTTGTGCTATTTAAATAATTACATATTTTAATTAATAAAATTAATTATTTGTTTTTCCCACACTTTAACAATAAAACAAACGGTTATACGTATTGATATATTTTTATTAAATTCTAAACATAATTACTATCAATAAATTCATTTTATGTATTTTAAGATATTCAAACTAAATAAATTAAAAACCCAATGGAAATCCTAATACAATCCCAAATTCTCAAATCACTATTATTCTAATTCGAGACACCATTCCTTAGGTTAATCATAGGAAATCGTTGGTGTCTAATCTATCACATCCAGATTCTAATCTCGTCAATCAAGTGAGTATTCATATCCCCTTTTTATATCATTTCTTATTTGGGGAAATCATGTGATACAATATTCAATCATGATATTCTATTGTTATTTCATTCTAAATTTAATTCAAGACAGGTTATGTTATTACTTGCAACTATGTGAACATACTATGATAAACTGGATAACAGTAAAACCCTAATTCAATCAATCAATCCTGGTATCAATGGTAGATCTACTGGTTTGGATAACCCACCCCATATGAATAGTCGAGTGGTGATTGTGCCAGAGGCAAGAGTCAATCTATGGTGTATGTGTGGAGTCTATTATATGCAAGTGTCAAGTCAAGGGGTTTATATTGTGTCGGTTTATCTATATGCTTTACTATTACAATATAAGTCTTAACGTTACCTTATGAATTGGATTATTCTCAATCAATCAATCAATCTATATGTATATTCAAAACTGTGATTACTCACCAGCTAACTCGTTAGCTGACTTTATTTTCTCACATGATTCAGGTTAAGCAAGTTAGTGGACTTCTACATGCTCATTTAAGACTCGGACTTAGTCAAAATAAAAGACAATTACTATTTGTGATTTCAATTGTTGTTGTATTTGTTTGTGAAAATTCATGCTATCTTGTAATATGATTTTAATATTATATCCACTATTAGACAATCATGTGTTATGAACAATCAATCATTCCCTCGTCCGCTTCGATGATTTCGCCGTCGGTCGGGGTGTGACAGATTGGTATCAGAGCCATGGTTATAGGGAATTAGGTTATTAGAAATGGAATGACCTAGACTATAACTAAGTACCTTTACACATGAGTCCTCTCATGTATTTTATATGCTTAGATAGGATTATGTGTACCTTATATGTTTATACTTGATTATGTGATTATATGCCTTATGTGATTCTTCTTATACTTTGATTCTTATCAGTGCACACACAAATCTTAAATCATATTCAAGGCATTGTGTGCCTAATTCAAATGATTTCAAACTCCAAAACTAGATTGTTATTTATGGTTTTCAAAATCTCGTCAAAGTCTGTGTCTTACAACTTGAAACATGTAATGCTGAAAGAGCGTGATGCCTGTATCTCGAGGTGTTCTGTCTAGGCTAGGTATTCGTATAAATCCAAATCAACCGATGGATCTGTCTACCTTACCTGGGAACCCTCGGGATGAGTATCTGCTTATAGTTACGTATGTCTTCAATAAACTTGTGTTGGACATAACACTTTGATTAGTCAACGTACTCGCTTTGATTTACGAATCAAACGATTACACTCGGAACATATCATTGTTATTATGCCAAATTCCCGATTATCGTTTTCATGTGGTATAACTCCTATTATCCAATTCTCATAAAATATCTTAATGATATTCCAGAATGTCTTCTCGTCAAATTCGTTCACGATCTAGAAACTCTGGTCGTAAGATTGCTGCTATTGTAGCACGTGAAGTTACTGCGGTCATCCAAACTCTACTTACCCATTTGAACCAAGGCAACAATGCTGTTCAAAACCAAACTGCACCAAACCCTCCCCAAAATTGTACTTACAAACATTTCAGTTCTTGCAACCCCACTAAGTTCAGTGGAACCGAAGGACCCACTGGTCTTTTACAGTGGTTCGAAAGCATTGAGAACATATTCCTAAACAGTGAATGCCCTGAAAATCTAAAAGTCCGGTATGCCACAAGTGTTCTCCAGAAATGCGCACTTACTTGGTGGAACGGGGAGAAACGAACCCGTGGAACTGAAACTGCTTTAGCATTGACATGGGCTGAAGTTAAGGATCTTATGGCCAAAGAGTTCTGCCCAAGAAATGAAGTCCGGAAATTGGAAGCTGAGTTCTGGGAGTTAACCCAAGACAGTGGCGAGAATCTAGCATACACTAACCGATTCCACGAACTGAGCCTTCTGGTACCACACCTTGCTACCCCTACATCCCGAGCCATCGAGAAATACATTGGTGGATTACCCATGCAGATTCAGGATACGGTGTTAGGAAGGAATCCTTCAACACTAGAAGATGCTATTAGGCTGGCTGCGCAGTTAACCGATAATCATGTGAAAGCTGGTTCTTTAACCAGGAAAGGGTCGAAGAAGAATACCGATAAACTTCCTAACGAAACCGTCAAAACCGACCAACCCGATCCTTTCAAGAACAAAAAGAGGAAGGCTAATTCTCAAAACTTTGTTGTAATTACCCCTGCTGTGCCAACTAATCAAGTCCCTCCAACTCGTCAACCAGCAGTAAACAATCAATCACTGATGAAAAAGTCATACGCTGGACCCTTTCCGCAGTGTAACAACTGCATGTATCACCATCCCGCTAACATTCAGTGTCGTCAATGCACAAACTATGGTCTTTTGGGTCATACATTCATGTATCACCAGTCCACCAATATCCTCTTGCAATTACCCAGGGTCGTGCATGCTATCAATGTGGTGATCCGAACCATTTTCGCAATCGATGCCCTCAACTTGTCAGCCTGGTTCCTACGGCTCAAGGACGTGCTTTTAACATCAATGCCCAACAAGCTCGAACCAACAATGATGTGATGTTGAATAATTATTGACCTTGATTTCGTCTTCCTGATTTAAATCATTCAGGAGTTGAACATCATCATAACTAATCCTGTTATCTCGAACTTTGACCTTAAATCTTGTAATCATGATTTCCCTTTTGTTACATTGATGTAGTTTGAAAATTTCTAAATTTATAATTGAGATACTTTTCCTTTCGTTGTTAAGTCGAACTTTGAACCATTTGCACCGTGGGAGATGCAAGAGTTTGTAAGACAACCTATGACTAAGAACACTCGTAGCTCCTAAATGATCCTATCTCATCAAAACAGGGGCGATTCCCTTACTTTTAAGAATCTCTATTCGTTTCGATAAATGGTTTCCAATTGTCTGTTTTATGAAATTTCATCCTCTGGATTAGGGTGATTTCCTTATCTCGAGGACTGACTTCAATTATTCTCTTTGGAACTTACATTTCACAAATGACCTGATCTCACCAAAATAGGATTGAAACCTGTACTTTGGTGACAAATGTCAATCTTCGATTGTTTTCTTGTTATTATGAAGCTCAATCATCAAGATAGGCATGAATTCCATACTTTGATGACAATTTCACTTTTATAGATTGTATTTTCTCAAATGAAACGACCTCATCAAAGTAGGAGTGAATTCTGGATTTTGATAAAGAAGTTTATCTTGTTATATTTTATTTTTGTAGAACTTTATCGTTAAGATAGGAGTGATTTCCCTTACCTTAATGATGAGTTACATCGTCTTGTTTCTATGGATCCTCAACAATGAGTTGCGATCGAACTTTTTGATTGGAAGGTTAGTGGTCATACCTTGAGAGTACACCATCAAGTTAGGGGTGAAAACCATACCTTAAGGACTATTCTCATTTCTTGATCCCCAGTTTATCAAGGTTGTAATCAAGTGACGGGAAGCATGTAGTAACTTGAAGGGGTGAAATAATGTTAGTGTTTTGACCTCTCAAGCCAAAGCATGATCTTTGAACTTGAAAAGAGACCCGACCGCTTTAGGTTGATTTTGATTCCAAGCTTGGAGCATTTAAATTCTTATATTAAAGTCTATAATTAATAACTTTTTTACATAAAATAATAACCCTCTAAAACTTCAAGGGTTAAATTGTAACATATTTAAACTAAATCAAGCTTTAAATTTCAAAATGCAAACAACTACAAACCACAGGGACCATTGTTGTAAATTCGCAAAACATCCCAACCCCACCCCCCTTCTTCCCCGTTTCTTTCCCTCCCACGATCGGCCGAAAATTTGGAGCAAAAACAGGCACTACGAATTTTAAAATCAAAAGTAATCTCGCAATAACAAACCTTGAATCGTTTATAATACTCCTTTGAATTCAATTTCATTCAAAACGAGCATAAACACCACTCTCAAACAAACTCACGGTCGCGACCTGCAACCCCCTTTAAACCTAATTTCCGATTAGTTTTAATTAAATTTGATAAGGGGCTTTTAATCACGATCATCATACGAAGCTTCTTACGAAATTAATTTGATTTCCATCGAGGTTTGCTCACTCATCGATCATTACCTTGACCGCGACCTGTTCTTGACGAGTTCAACATCAATTAATCACCATATAGGTAATTCGACACACACACACACACTCGGTTTTACATGAGGGTCAAAAGCCCTATGATTACAGCTACTATCGAAATCGAATTGAGCTTCAATAGGGTGAGGATCGATCTAGGGCTCAAACGGGATTGGGGGAATCGGGCTTAAACAGCTTATAACCAATTGGAACCAGTCTTAACCGCGGCTTAGGCCTTTGGTTCACTGGTCCCGTGCTCTCAAAACTCACACACTTACAGAATTCAACATTACTTCCATTTTTTCGAATGGACTTTAAAAATTTTTAGATTATAACATTGCTTAGAATGAATTTCCATGTCAAACTTGTTGTTTAACCCTTTTTACATAATTACACATTTCTAGTAAATCCTGCTAAAGATTACTGTTTGAAGAATATTAACATTTCATGTAGACCCACAAATTTAATATTCAAACATCTAAACCAGACAATTTTAAACAATAAAGGATCTCTATCCAGATTAAAAGCATCATAAAAGAGGTCAAATGGGTCAAACATAAGTCCCCCGATGTGTATCTTATAATGCTTATAACATCCCAAATCACTTTATTCAAAATATTGATTAATATCACGAGAATAAACCTTTTTAACATACACTTATAAGTTATCACCCGTTTACCCAAACCAGTTCCAACGACCCACATGTTTAACATTCATCAAATAATACTACAACACTGTAAGCATCACATCCCTACATGCATACAACATAACCATCTCCTCAGACCTCAAAGTAAAATAATATCAGCCTTATTTGAACGTCTATACATGCCTAACTTATTTAGAGCACATGAATGGTATCCAACTCTCCATGTTGGACAACAGAGGTGTTTGGATTTCTGTTTTGAAACTGATTTTGCTACCTGAATTCGGTACGATAATGGATGTAATTAAAAATTAAAAAGCACACCATGATTCGTAATCAATCCATAAGAGCATTAACAGTCCTAATCATCATCGACCTGTAATTACAAAGCAAAAAGCACACTAGGATTTGCTTTCAATCCAGATTAGTTTCTAATTTCATAAATAAATGATATTGAAGAAAGATCTAGATCTTTAATTGCAAAATCACAATTGTAAAACCTAGATTCAAGAAAAAAACTATAACCTGTTGTTTATGAGATGCATCATCGACCTCAGGTTCCTCCTTCGCCCGGAGTCAGTCTTGCCATCGCTTGGGTTTGTGGTTTACACCACAACCACCATCATGAACGCGGTTGGGTCAAATCACCATCACCACATCTTGAGGTGATTAGGGCTGATGGCGCAAATTAGGGCTTCCATGGTCGCTTTTGTGTGGTCGTCGCCGGTGTATGGTGGTCGCCGGTCGGTGAGGGGTAGCTTGGCCGGTGAGTGGTGGTCGTCGGGTGCTTAGTGGTTGTCGGGTGCTTAGTGGTTGTGGTGGTGGAGAAAAAGTGTAAGGGAATTGAAAATTTTATATAGTTCAATTCCTTCTAACAGAAGCGGGAATTGAAAATTTAAGTAGGGCGCGTTTTAAAGGTGACGGACAAAGATGACACGCAAAAATGCGTGTCATTTTTTCTACAAATTTTACAAAATATGACATAAGTTTTATGACACGCGAAAATGCGTGTCATCTATCTTCGTGCGTCATCTTTGGTACGTCATCTATTAACAGCTTTGTAGTAGTGAAACTTTCATTAACATAATAAGATTTCATAACTGAAATAACACAGAAAACAAGTAAATCACAAGGCAATTGTATCAATCGGGTCTGAGTAAACTTTTTTTTTGTTGTTGATACAATTGTGATTGTAATGGTTGCGGTCTATACCCTTGCTGTGAATATTCGTAATGTCACCGATTTAGCTACCCGAGGTGGAGGCGGCAATCGATCAAGTTTAGTACCCGGATCGGGGTTCCCAATGGTTTACGGTGGAGAGTGTCATCATGCTCCCCAAACAAGACCTCATTTTTTTATAGTACAGACTGTTCCGTAGTATAATAATTGTATCCTTATGAGGTTTTGATGACCTATTTAACAAACTTTGGATTTACAAGCGAAAAAAGCTTTTGAAAGTTCCTAAAGCCATTCACCTGAGATCGGTCGTTTATGATTAAAAAAACAGTGATTTGTACACATATTGTACTATATTAATTTACATGTAAAGTAAGGCGAATGACTTATTATACCTCTCTCATCCTTTGGTTTTATTTTGTTGTGGTCTTGTAAATATAATGTTGATGTTAAAAAAATTCATATCATATCAATAGACAATATTGAAGGAATTAATCTGCCCAAGATACATATTAAATTGATGTGGCTAATGTGATATGATCCAAGTCGGATCATACCCAATAACAAGGTAGACAAACACCTGCAATATTTGTTTATTGATTTGATCAATTAAATAATATCAACACTATATACATTTAGAGGATGGTTTTCTAAATGAAAGATGCACTTGAGAAATGAATAAATAACACGGGTTTATTTATTTTGAAAGAGTACTTTATATTGTTATTTAATAGGTTAAATAACATTATTAAGTTAATATAACATGTCTTGTTATTTGTCTAAAATACAAGTTTGTTTAAAAAGGATTTAGTTAAACTTGTTTGGGTGGAAGATTTAAAAGAAAGCCCATCATTGGACCTCCCTAATTCTCGGCCAAATGGCTGGAAAGAACTCCACTAAGTGCAAGTGGTTGCTTATAATATAGACAAACCCACATGCAAGATATACATACCAACTTCTCAAGAGAATCAAGTGCTTTTCTCTCCTTTTTTCTCTTATAATTCTAAGAGCTTGAAAGGAAGAAGAGGGCTGAATTTTTCAGCAAAAAAAGGTGTTTTGTTGTTGAAAGTTGGAGTCAAGAATCCTAGCATTCAAAGGTGTTCGTTGGTGGCTTGGGGTATCACCATCTTGAGGTCTTCTAGCTTGAAGATTCAGCCACGAAGTTCATCATTTGCACCTCCATAAACTCGTTTTCTAAGAGCTTGAAAGGTTGTATTCTAAACATCCTATGGTTATTTTATTTTTGAAAGCATGTTCTTCCATATAAAGATCCTTTGTTCATGGGTTTTTGTTTTAACTAGTGTATATGATACATAAAGTAACTAACATCAAAATGGGTTTTTGATATAAACTCCGCTGCATTTTACATGTTAAATGGTTAATACGACTTTGGTAAACATCTATAAGACACAACAATGGCATCAAGAGCCGGTTATATGGATACATGCTTCAAACATTGAAATTTTCGGGTTCTTTTTTTTATAAAAAGTGGGCTGGAAATTTCTCTAGTGGAAGTCCCTTTGTTTTTCAAGATATTACTTTATATGTATTTAAGGATCTTGAAAAAATTAAATCATGAGATGGTTTGTTTGTTTGGACAAAAACCCACTTGTTCTTGGTTTATGTTGGCCAAGAACTTGGGTTCAAAAGGGGCTGCCAAAATCGATAGATATATACATATTTGGATGTGTTTTAAGTGCATAAAACCTAGCCATGACCTTGTGTTTGATTATTTATGGTTGTGATTCATTTGAATGTAATAAAGGCTATGTAATTTATTTGTTTCATTTGGTATGTAATAAGTAGATTAGCTTGCACTTTATTTTACTAGAAAAATGTATTAGGACGTTTTCTATGTAATAAGTATTTTTGGGGCTGATTTGTAAGACAAAGAAGGTGCCTAAAGACGGTGGTGGAATCACAACACAAAAGGCATACTTGAAGCATTTGGATGCAAGTTCAAGTGGGAGTTCATCAACACAACAATGTGTCATGTTTTACCCTAGTAATGACCACTTGACACACTTGTTATGGCAAGCAAGTGTGATCAAAATAGTTGGCTATGGTTATGCACTTATTTTTTTTATGTTTGGTTGATTATTTGGTTGTTTGGTTGTGTTTAACATTTTAATTGAAAATAGATAAACTATTTAAACAACTATGATAAATCAAGCATAAAAATGGTTCTTTATAATCATTAAAGGAATTAATAAAATGTGTTTATTAAGGGTTAATGATTTAATAAAAATGGGTTTTGTTAAAAGGAACCTTGAAAATAGTTTTTCAAAAAAATACCATGCATTTGAATGCATACAAATTGTATGGTATAAAAGGCTTTTTCTAAAAACTAGAATTTTAGAAACTACAAAAAACCCTTTTAAAACAAATTTAACACCATCCTTTTAAACAACACTCAATTCACTTGTAACTTATTTATGGGATAAAGGTCACCTAACCATAAATATAGAAACTTGTGAAGTTGAGGTGAAATTACCATATTTGTGGGATAAAGGTCATCTAACCACTTATATATGTAAAATCACACGTGTGTCTAAGTAGGACGACTTGATTTGGAAATCATGCATTAGGATCACCGAAGCATGACGTACAAATGGTGTTGATGGGATAATCATGCCAAACAAAACATAAGATGTTTAAAACGATCTCATATAACTAGAAATTG
Organism: Flaveria linearis; assembly: GCA_024085815.1. Classification (NCBI taxonomy): domain Eukaryota; kingdom Viridiplantae; phylum Streptophyta; class Magnoliopsida; order Asterales; family Asteraceae; genus Flaveria; species Flaveria linearis. The sequence continues at coordinate 68,335,312 of CM044011.1, forward strand.
TAATAGGTTACAATTGTCAAACGTTGACTACCTTATTAATTTAAATAAAGGGATAAAGGTCACCTAACCGATATTTAAATGTAACGTTGGATTCTAGATTTTAATTATTAATTGTCTATGAGACATAAAAGGGTATTAATAATTAAAATGCCTTGATATCAAAATACTAAAAATTGAACTTTGTAAAATTGTAGATGGCTAACAACAACAATGCAATCCCGACCGTCCACAACCTATCACTAAGAATCATCCTTGAAAAGAAACGTCTAAACCATGGGAACTTCATGGATTGGTACCAAAACTTGAGAATCGTTCTCAAGTAAGAAAATAAGTCCTATGTGTTAGACAATCCCATTCCCGATCAACCCGATGAAATGACGTAGAGGCCTTTACCGAGTGGGTCAAATACACCAAGGACTCTGTGCAAGTCTCATGTCTCATGCTAGCGAGTATGATTCCCGATTTGCAAAAGGACTTTGAGAACCACAATGCCTATGACATGATCATCCAGTTGAAGGAAATGTTCCAACAACAATCAAGGGTGGATCGCTAAGAAACGGTTCGAGCACTCCATGCATGTCGGATGGACGAGACCCAATCGGTGTCATCTTACGTTCTTAAGATGAAGAGCCACATTAATCGCCTTGAAAGGCTTAACTGTCGTGTGTCCAACAAGTTGGCAACGGATTTGATCCTCAACTCCCTATCAAAGAAGTTTGATAGCTTTGTTATGAACTATAACATGAATGGATGGGACAAGAGCATTGGTGAGCTTCATTCAATGCTCAAAACGGCCGAGGCGGGCATGGGTAGAAAGGTTCTACCGGTCCTTACGATCAATGAAGGAGGTAGTAAGAAAAGGTACCTCCCCGACCCTAGGGCAAATGTTGCAAAAGGGAAGGGGCACGTCAAGGGGAAGGGAAAAGGTAAAGCTAAAGTGGAACCGCCCAAATCGAAAGAAAAGAAGCAAAAGGTTGCTCATGATGACCCATGTTTTGAGTGTGGTGAGGTAGGCCATTGGAAACGCAATTGTCCAGTCTATCTCAAAGCGTTGAGATCGAAGAGGGACGCGGGGCAAACCTCAGGTACAATCTTTATGATACATGTTGAGCTAAATGTTATTTCTTCTAACACATGGGTATTGGATACCGGATGTGGAACTCATATTTGCAATTTGTTGCAGGGGTTCAAAAGAAGTGAGCATTATGCAAAAGGGGAAATTAGTCTCTTTATGGGCAATGGTGCAAAGGTTCACGTGGAAGCCCAAGGAGACTACATTTTGAAGCTTCCAAGTGGTTTGGAAGTTATTTTAAAGAATGTTTGTATGCTCCTAGTTTGACTAGGAACATTATTTCTGTTTCCCGTTTAAGACAATGTGATTACGATTTCAAGTTTGTTGACAATGATATTCATGTTTCTTTAAATCATATGTTTTATTTTAAAGCTATACCTTGTAATGGTATTTATGAATTGGTTCATGAAAACACAACATATGATAGCTCAATGTACCAAGCAACCACCAAAAGGCTCAAATTAGATTTGAGTGATTCCTATCTTTGGCATTGTCGCCTTGGTCACATAAACAAGAATCGTATGCAAAAACTCCAAAAGAATGGTCTTTTGAAAACTAATGAAAATGATTCATTTGATGTATGCGAGTCTTGTTTACAAGGTAAAATGACAAAGGCCCCTTTTAGTGGGACTAATGAAAGGGCAAAGGATTTATTAGGGATCATACATTCAGATGTATGTGGACCTTTTAAACCAATAACTAGGAATGGTGAAAGATACTTCATTACCTTTACCGATGACTATAGTCGTTATGGGTATGTGTACTTGTTAAGACACAAACATGAATCTTTTGAAATGTTCAAAATTTTCAAGAATGAAGTAGAAAATCAACTCAACAAAATGGTCAAGATTCTTCGTACAAATAGAGGAGGTGAATACCTAAGTAGTGAATTTCAAGAGTATCTTAAAAGTTGTAGGATTGTCTCACAACTTACTCCACCTGGAACACCACAACATAATGGTGTGTTTGAGAGGAGGAATCGGACTCTATTGGATATGGTTCGATCTATGATGGCTAGAAGTACACTACCTCTATCATTTTGGGGTTTCGCGTTGCTCCCGCGGCCCGTATTTTAAATATGGCCCCAACCAAGAAAGTGGAAAGGACACCTTTCGAAGTATGGCATGGAAGGGTTCCATCATTATCATATTTAAAAGTTTGGGGGTGTGATGCTTATCCAAAGCAATACACTCAAAACAAACTAGAAGCCCATCTATAAAGTGTATCTTCATTGGATATCCTAAAGATTGTATTGGATATTATTTCTATGATCCGACAGAGCAGAAAGTGTTTATTGCTCGAAAGGCAGAGTTCTTGAAAACTAAGTTTCTTTCGAAAGAAACTAGTGGAAGAGAAGTGGAACTTGAAGAGGTTCAAGATTCACAAGACGATACACAATTGGTTGATACTAGCAATCAACATGAGGATGTTGAGAATGATCATATGGATAATCAAGATAAACAAAACGTTCACAAATCTGGTAGAATTAGTGTTCCTCCTGAGAGATATGGATTTTTTATGGATGGATGCTATGTGGTAGATTCGGATGAACCAACCACATACTATGATGCAATGTCAAAACCTGATTTTAACAAATGGCAAGAAGCCATGAATGTTGAGATGCAATCCATGTATGATAACCAAGTTTGGGAATTGGTTACACCACCTCTTAAGTCCAAGATAGTTGGAAGTAAGTGGGTTTTCAAGAAGAAAACCGATATCCATGGAAACTTGGATACTTATAAAGCTAGACTTGTAGCAAAAGGTTTCACTCAAACTCAAGGGGTTGATTATAATGAAACCTTTTTACCTGTGGCAATGCTAAAGTCTATCAGGATATTGTTTGCCATAGCAGCATATTATGACTGTGAGATTTGGAAAATGGATGTCAAAACCGCTTTCCTTAATGGATATCTTGAGGAAGATGTCCATATGAAATAGCCTGAAGGTTTTGTCGATCCAAAACATCCTAACAAGGTATGCAAGTTAAAGAAGTCAATCTATGGATTGAAACAAGCGTCAAGAAGTTGGAATCACCGTTTTGATGATAAAGTAAAGAAATTTGGCTTCATAAAAAACGCTGATGAAGCTTGTGTATATAAGAAAGCTAGTGGGAACACTATCACTTTCCTTGTATTATATGTTGATGACATTTTACTACTTGGAAACGACATTCCAGCCTTGGAAGGTGTAAAAGCCTGGCTTGGAAGCTGTTTTTCCATTAAGGATCTTGGTGAAGCCGCCTATATTTTAGGAATAAAATCTATAGGGATAGATCAAGACGGTTGATAGGTTTAAACCAAAGTGCATACATTGAAAAGATCTTGAAAAGGTTCAAGATGGAGAATTCTAAGAAACGTTTGGTACCTATTCAAAAGGGGACTATATTAAGCTCATCTCAATGCCCTAGTTCAAAGGTTGAACAAGAAAGAATGAATGGAGTCCCATATGCATCTGCTATAGGATCCATCATGTATGCAATGATATGTACTAGGCCGGACGTGTCATATGCTCTAAGCATGACAAGTAGATATCAACAGAATCTGGTAATAGTCATTGGATGGCTGTTAAGAGTATTTTGAAATACCTTAGAAACACTAAGGATATGTTCTTAATATATGGATCTGGTGAGGAGGAGCTCGTAATAAAGGGTTACACGGATGCGAGTTTCCAAACTGATCGAGATGATTCTCGATCACAGTCAGGATATGTCTTTATTATGAATGGAGGAGCGGTCTCTTGGAAGAGCTCAAAGCAAGATGTAGTGGCACTATCTACAACAGAAGCAGAATACATCGCCACTTCATTGGTAGCTCAAGAAGCTGCATGGCTTAGGAAGTTCATTGTTGTTCTAGGGGTCGTTGCTACCATTCAAGACCCCCTAGAGGTCTTTTGTGACAACGAGGGTGCGATTGCTCAAATCAAGGAACTTCGTGCTCATCAAAAGACTCGGCACATTGAACGGAGATTCAACTACATAAGGGATGAAGTTGAAAAGGGAAAGATATGTATTCGCAAAGTTCACACCGATCAAAACATTGCGGATCCATTCACGAAGCTCCTAGATAGGTCAAAGCATGAAAGTCATATTTGTGCCTTAGGACTTTGATATTCTAGTGATTGGACTTGATCAAATTTTGTATTTGGATATTGTAACTTATGTTATTTGACTTAATTATATGGTTATAATTTTCATTTGTTCTTCTATTTTAGCATGTTTAAATCCGTGAATAAGTAAGTTATTCTAAACGTCCGTAGTCGATCATACTTGTGGGAACAACTATGAATGTAAGACTATAATGAACTTGGATTGGTTGATATTCATAAGGTATGAATATAGAGCAAGAGGTTGCTACCAAGGTTCATTGATATCTATGAGATATAGATATTGGACCGACCTGCTCTCAATTATTTCTGCATGGAATCTTTGTGATTAGTCATAAGAGATATTGAGTAAAGACGAATATCATTGTATCCTCAGACCTGAGATACATATTGGGTCTTGATATTCACAAAGTATTGTATTTTGACTTAGTACTTTATTGTTCTGAAAGATTGGCAGTACATAAGGCTGAGTTCAGGTGTGATATAAGGTGATTGTGAGAGACGTATGTAGTCAAGATGGAATTTCTTCCTCTTATTCGTTAAGAGTTAGATGTCTAAGGCCTGTTAAAGTTAAATCAACGGAGAATGACAATTCTGTGTCTCTGGGATTTAACATGACATCTGTAACAAAGGATAAATGATTGATTCACCTAAATCGTATTCAAGTAAGGTACTTGAAAAGGATGATGTTATTGAATGGCACTTAGTCATATACATTAGGGGTACCAAACCGTTGCTAGGCGTTATTTGCTGCTTGCATCAATCTTCTATGAATCTTGTGCAAGTGGGAGATTGAAGGAATTAATCTGCCCAAGATACATATTAAATTGATGTGGCTAATGTGATATGATCCAAGTTAGGTCATACCCAATAACAAGCTAGACAAACACCTGCAATATTTGTTTATTGATTTGATCAATTAAATAAATATCAACACTATATACATTTAGAGAATGGTTTTCAAATGAAAGATGCACTTGAGAAATGAATAAATAACATGGGTTTATTTATTTTGAGAGAGTACTTTATATTGTTATTTAATAGGTTAAATAACATTATTAAGTTAATATAACATGTCTTGTTATTTGTCTAAAATACAAGTTTGTTTAAAAAGGATTTAATTAAACTTGTTTGGGTGGAAGATTTAAAAAGGAAGCCCATCATTGGACCTCCCTAATTCTCGGCCAAAATGGCTGGAAAGAACTCCACTAAGTGAAAGTGGTTGCTTATAATATAGACAAACCCACATGCAAGATATACATACCAACTTCTCAAGAGAATCAAGTGCTTTTCTCTCCTTTTTTTCTCTCATAATTCTAAGAGCTTGAAAGGAAGAAGAGGGCTGAACTTTTCAGCAAACAAAAGGTGTTTTGTTGCTGAAAGTTGGTGTCAAGAATCCTAGCATTCAAAGGTGTTCGTTGGTGGCTTGGGGTATCACCATCTTGAGGTCTTCTAGCTTGAGGATTCAGCCACGAAGTTCATCATTTGCACCTCCATAAACTCGTTTTCTAAGAGCTTGAAAGGTTGTATTCTAAACATCCTATGGTTGTTTTATTTTTGAAAGCATGTTCTTCCATATAAAGATCCTTTGTTCATGGGTTTTTGTTTTAACTAGTGTATATGATACATAAACTAACTAACATCAAAATGGGTTTTTGATATAAACTCCGTTGCGTTTTACATGTTAAATGGTTAATATGACTTTGGTAAACATCTACAAAACACAACAAATATTACCACCGCAAATCACGATTCTTTACTTGAAGAATATTGCAAACTTTCCACAATTACAGTCAACTCTAGGTAGATCTCCTGATGACGTTATAATGGGTTTTATTTCAAGAATAAGCTAATACAAGTAGAGTTTTTATCGCTTCAGGTTGGAGGGCTGATGTGTATCATGTTGTATGAATGACGAGTGAATATGATCATATATTTATTTGTGTCAAATACAACAACCACGACCTAAACACACTTGATTAAAGTCATGTTATATTTGTGTCAAGAATTGTTATCCCTAAAACTTACAACAAATGACGAGGGTGCATGCATACCAAACAATTTAGGGAGAATTTTAGATACGCATTTCATGTTGATGTGAAACATGACGTGCGATTTTGACAATTTAAACAACACATGATTTCAACATAAACTTTTTTTCTTTTTGATAGGTGATGCATTTTTAATTGTTATTGTTTCTTATTTCTCTTATTAGATTTTAATAATCTTAATTTAATTTATTGGTCATAAATAATCCTAACTCAAGAATTGTTCACATATACTTTCTAATATAAGTTTATTTTTGTAACACCCCAACCCGGAGAGGCTGACGTGTCACTATTACAGATATCAAATCAAAACCCATTTCACGATATTAAAGAGATTGTCAAAAGAAATAAATTCAAACAAACTCCATAATCCGAAATAACCTAATTAAGTTATTCATTACATCAATTAAAGTAAAATCCAATCTTGATCTTCAACCACTCTTCACTGATTTCCCGGAACCCCCTGATTACCTACAATCAAATAAGAAAACACCACAAAAGAAAATACGGCTGAGCCAAAAGTTGCTCAGTGACGGAAATAACAATAGTAACAATACGAAACATAAAATACTTATATCTGAATACTGAACGGATCATATGATACTGAAACGGAAATCTGAATCTGAACATATAATACTGATACTGAACTGAACATGTAATACTGAACTGAACTGATCTACACGACGTGTATATACAAACAAAATAAGTCGTGTAATATAAGAAGTACCCAGAGCCAAACTGAACTGATAAGTACACAGCTAGCTAGACTATGCACTAATGAGATGGTGTGTGGGGCGTACACACATGATTCCATCCCCCGGAACTGAACTGAACTGAACTGAACTAGGATCGATCCATCCGCCTCCCAGATATTATGGCCAAAGTACTACCTGAGTACTAACGTGTTAACGGAGACGCCGTGAACTATTTATTACACACCGTCACGAAAAGTGTCACATCATTGACGCCACAATGACATGTCGGAGAGCTCGGGTAACAGAGTATCAAATCAAATGGTAGTACAACTACCAACATATAACATATCAATAAAACATTTATAGGAACATGCAATAATGAGCACAATTCATAAAATATATATTGCATGCTACAGGTGTCAATAAATAACACTAATGAGTCGAATGAATCGGAACATAATCAAATAATAAGGATATACGAATAATAAGGCTAAACGATTCATATTAACGGAAATAACGTATTAAAAATCCGTACTACAAAGTAACGGAACCGAATTTATACTATGATAAAGATAACCAAGAATCCGTACCTTATACACGAATGATAATAATCAGAAACGAGGTTTAGGCTCGGTTAACGCCGCGAGAACCTACGATAACGTAACGCAATTTATAATCTGAAAAATTCCAGTTCTGCCCTTGTCTTTTCGCACTTGTTAAAAATACTAAACGACGCTTAAAAATTCTGAAAATCTCCAGTTTACTAGATTAGTGATTTCTAAACAACTTTCATTTAGAAAAGTTTCTGATTTGGATTACCGAAATATGAGAAAAACGTGGATCTTTACAGCTGCGCAGAACTGCTAGCTGTTACGAAAACGATCGTTTGGAGGTCTAAACGAATGAGTTTTTCGATGTTTTATATATCAACGGATTCGTCTCTCGACGAACTTCGTCATGGACATAAGATTTAACTGATTTGAATATGTTATGAAAAAGTTATGGCCTCCGTAAGTTGGCTGTAAAATACGTATAAATCAACTATTTAAAATTTATCTTTAAACGAAATAAACTATTTATAACAATATACACAAATTTGTTAAGGTTTTTAACAAACTAATTTACAGGAATTTAATTAGGTACTTTTGTAAAAGGAGTTTTATGTTGAATCATATTTTTACCATTTATTTAAAAGAATCCATAAAAATGGTTAACTAAATGTCTTTGTTGTATAATTTTATAAATGTTTAAGCTTAACGAAAATTACAGAAAATCAAGTTGATGTTTTAAAAATAAACAGGGATTATAAAAAGAATTTTTATAATTTTTAGGAATTTTTACGTATTTTTAGAAGGTTAAAAAGGCATTTTAAAAAAAATTGCAGGGGCTCGGGTTCGAACCCGTGACCCCCTGCCCATTCCCCTTTCGCTTTAACCAGCAGGCTAGGGCGCCTGCGCCTGAACCTGACTGGTTTTAATTTCATTTAAACCAATCCCGAACTAAACCCCCAAATTCAACCCTTACAAACCCTAGAATCGAAATCCATCAAATTGGATCCCAAATCGTTACTAATCAATGAAATAAACATGGGGCTTTCATTCCTAGACTAAAATCGAGTAAGTAGGTGGCTTTAATTACCTCTATGATGATGAGAAGAAGTTGAACTGATCGAAGAACGGATCGCGGTCACGTGGTGATCGTTGAATGGGCAAACCTCGATGGAATTCAAATTAAATTGACAGGAAGCTTCTAATGTTGATATAGATCAAAAGCCCTTTATCAATTTATGTTAAAATTGGTCGGAGATGAGTTCCTAATAGAGTTGCAGGTCCGCGACGAGAGTGATGATTGAAGGTGTTGTTTTCGATTATTTTTGATGAAATTGAATTCACAGGAAGGTTGTAAACGATTAAATGATTGTTAGTGCGCACTTAATTCGATTAATTTACTATTCAGTGCGTGATTATGGTGGATGGATCGGCCGAAAGGTGAATCCCACTACACCGACTCTAATCATCAAATTGGTGTGGGGTACAATGTTCTAATCCCCACTCGAAGATGTCGGGAACAAATAATTGAGTTAAATCGATCAAACGGGGTCGTATGGAGGTCGCCGGAGCCGACCGGCGGTGGCCGGAGTTGAGCCGGCCGACGGGGAGAGAGAACAGAGAGTTTTAAAAATATTTTCAAGATTAGTCCCTGTGGTTTTAAACTTTTATTATTTGGTTTATAAACTTATTAATTAAGTTTTAAAAATGGCAACTAACCCCCTTGAACTATTATTATTATTCTTACTTTTATTATTATTAATATTATATATATATATATATATATTTATATATATATATTTTATTATGGGTATTATAATTTTCCTCTAACGATTTATTACTAACTGAGAGTTAACACCATTAGTTTTTTTTTATGATGTGGATTATTTGTGAGGCAAAGCTCCAAGCTCAAACCATAGAAAGTTGAAATCTAATATCAGGTCCTTTATTCTAAACTTCTGCACTTTGAAACCTATCAATCTTCACCTTCTGATCTGAATCACTTAACTCGTTTGAGATAGATTTTAGGTGACTATAAAGGCTAGGCACCGAAAAACAGACTTGATGGAGGTTAGGCGGCGGCGAAGTTGAAAAATTGCTCAAAATTGGCCACATTTTATCAAAATAACTAAAGGCTAACTATCAGTTAAAAATGATATTTGAAAAAAAAAGCTCAAAGTTAAAAGTGTCTGTAAAGATTTTTGAATTAAGGTTATCTCGGCCAATAAATGAAAATTAAAATTATTAAAATTCAATAAACCTTTTTTAGATACAAACTTAGGTTTCATGTTTAAATGTTAGGCCACTGGCAATCACCCCGTTTTTCACTTTTTTTTCTGGTTGACATATCAAGTCACATAAACTTTTCCCGATTTTCATAGTTTTTTCCCGTTTTACAGGGAGTTATAATGGTTTTTCCCTGTTTCCTTGTTTTTTTAAGTAAGGTGGTGAGTTAGGTGACGAAGTTGGTATAACCTGATGAATTGTCATCGGGCATCGGTGTAAAAAGAAATTGCGGGTTTTGAGAGTTTGGTGTTCCCACCCGAGGCTAGAAACCCCCCACCCTCTCAACTCGACACCGACTCACCTTACAAGAGATGCTAGAGGAAAAGAATGGAGAATTGCTAATACAAGTACGTTGAAAATGGTAATCAATAGTTTGTGAAAAGTTGAAAAAGTTAAAGAGAGAAAATATAAAAACAAACTATCAAACTTTAGACGTTAATATTTTTTAAACAAACATCTCAAAATATGAGACAGTAATGTGATACAAGCGGTTTTCTTTCTAAACCCCCTGTACTTTACAATGATTAATTTGACGGTTGAGTTTTTATAACCTTATACCCAAAGAAAGTACATGGTAAATATGATTGTCTCGCTCTAAGTAAAAAAGCATCATAATCATACACATTTTGTCTAAACTATAAAACTACGTATGGACATCATGCATAATAAAGTTTATGTTTAAATAATTACAACCATGTGGATGCTAGTTTATATTCCTTACATGTGTACGAAATCGAAAAATGTATGGTTACACAAATAAATTTGAGGGTAGCAAATGCAAATGAAGCTCAATCTTAAAAAACCAGAACATGACATACGTAGGCGTTGTGTCTAGTGGTGAATTAAAGATGAATGATACGAAATAAACTATATTTTTTGAAATAAACTAAATTTGACAAGTCACTAGCTAATATTTTTATTTGTTAAAGAAGTATAAATTAGTTGTCAATTACGCAATTACAATATGAGTACACACTGGTGATTGGCCGACCAAATACTTCTACTCTATTTAAGTTATATTTTATTAAAATAAAAGTAAACTGTAATCATGTTTGGTCATCAAACCAATTTTTTTTTGCAACTCACGCAACCAAAAAACAATTGGAGTTGTGTATATATAAATCCAGAATAATGTTGCGTATTTTTATGTTTACTAAATTTCTAATTTACTAGGGTTATAGTTAAACATAAAAGTAGAATTCTTAGATGTTACGAGATGAAAAGTTTGGCTGGTTAATTTTTTTTTAAAAAAACCCCAATTTACTCCTGCATAATTTTAAAATTAAATCTACTTTACATGCTTTAGCTGAGTTTTGAACCGATCATTTTAAGAATGAGAGACGTGTATCTTTACCACTAGGCTAGTGGTTGTTTTTAATCAGTTAAATAGTGTTATTTTGAACAAATTGGTATTATAACCCCCGGAAACTATCTTAAAATTTTGAGCACGGTGAACTTGATATTTTTACAATTAATTTAGATGTTAGTCATGTTAAAGAGTTAATTAGACGAGTAGTCCATATGATATGCTCATATTATAAGATTAGTCTCAACTTTTAAGAAATTACATCATTGGTGCTAATTATTTGTCAAACCATAATACGATTGGTTATTGACGTTTTCTGTTAAATGAGTGTAAAATAAAAAATATACCACTTAATAATAATAATAATAATAATAATAATAATAATAATAATAATAATAATAATAATAATAATAATAATACATTAATAATAATAATATATAATAATATAATATATAATAATAATAATAATAATATAATATTATAATAATATAATAATAATACATTCAAAAATCCAACCCACCCCATCCCATTTCCCTTCCATCACAGTTGGCACCCCACCGTCGGAGCACCTCTAACGCTGGCACACCACCATTACCGGCAGCATCCGTCGCCACCCTACTCCTCCACTTGAGACAACCACCATTCCAAACCACCACCCCAAACCACCACCTGTTCTCCGTTGATTACCCTTCACCCCTTCCCCACCATCACCACCCTCCTTCTACGCCGCCACCCTCTATGCCAACGAAATCAATCGATTGTTGGTGGTTCCGACGACGTTTGTTTTAAGCGACTGTGGTCGATTATGGTGGTTCCAATGGCGTTTGATTCGCTGCCCACCTGCAATCACGACCCCAACATTAATGGTGTGGTTGGGATGTGGGTTAGTGGGGGTTTCACTATTTGGGAAATGACGATGTTGTAGTTCTGGCCTTTTATCTCAGCTACTTTTCTAAAATTAATAAGAAAATCAAAGCTACAATTGAGATTGTTATACAGACAACACCAAACAACCTCAAACGCAGCGCAATACCATCGATTGAACTAGCTACAGACACCGCTAGATCAAGAAATAGATCCAAAGATCACCGTCCAATCTTGCCAACGAAGGGACTAGCAATGGAAAATAACATGTGAATGAACATGAGACTCAAATTAGAATACCAAAGTTGTCTGCCATTTCTTCAGTTGAATCCATAATACATAGGCAACAATAACTGACGAGCGGTTTCATAATAAAATAACCACCTATCCGTGATGTCTACTAAATTAATTAAATTTCAAAAAATATAAATAAATTGCAGAAAACATAAAAAATATGGCAGAAAGTTATACGTGGAGAACATGGGTTTTCATGCACCCACATGAAAGTTGGGTTTTAATTCATGGAGCGGATCAAGGTTACGGGTGACCCGATTGATCCAGAAGATTTGTTGAGGTGGAGTCGGGTTACGATCCATGTTGGCATCTTCATCGTCATCATCCTTGCCAACTTTGAAAAGGTTTGACCTTAAACTTTGATCATTGTCGCGAAGCTTTGGCTTACGTGCATGCTTAAAGTCCTCCGTAGTTGTTGTAATTGACTTAACTTCTTCACTACATCGAGTCTTTGACCTAGGTGCTTTCTGTTTGTCAAGGCCAACCTTAACAGAATCTTTAATTTTCTTAAATCCTTGTGCTGATTGCATGAAACATAAGTCAATTGCTAGGGTGTGACGGTTAGGAGTATTGTTGGTGACCATTAATGGTAACAACGTGATCTTCCGACCATCTTTGACAAAAGAATACTTATTTTTATATCCATCATGAATAACTCGTTGATCAAACAACCAAGGTCGACCCAATAACACGTGACAAGCATCCATCGGTATAACATTGCACCATACGTCGTCTTTGTATCCTGTTCCAATAGTGAATGAGAGAAAGATGCGATCATTAACACATATACCTTTGCCTTGGTTGAGCCATTGTATGTCATATGGTGAGGTGTGTGGGTCAACTTGAAGGTTCAGTTTAAAATCAATGTTTGGGAGACAACAATAGTGCAACTTCTGCTATCAATAACTAACAAACAAACCTTGTCATGGACAGTACATCGGGTATGGAAAATAGTCTCTCGTTTCATACCGTCCTTTTGAACAAGAGTTCTGTTGAGAGCTCTCCACACCACCAGACAATCTCCCTCATCAGGACCTATCTCCACTTCTTCTTCTTGTTTATGGCTCGACTCGACAACGTAATTAGGCTCATCCATAATGTCAAATTCAGTTAGGGTGGCGATCCATTTGTTGGGACATTCAGAAGCAATATGTCCTAAACTTTGGCACCGAAAACATCTTCGTGGAGCTTGTGTAGGCGGGCTAAATGAGTCTTGATTTGTAATAGTTTTTGACGTAGGAGGGGATAATGAAGTGAGCTGTGGGTTTTGGGGTACTATTGTATGAGGACAAACAACTTTATTCTTTCCTTTGGCCTTTTGCTAAAGCTCAACCTTATGTGCCATCATGGTAAGTTCTACCAAGGTTGAGTAGGGATGTAATTCAGCCACATTGGCAATTTTTTGTTCTAATCCTCCTAGGTACCTCACAAGGGTTTGAGGATCATCTTTATTCAAACCACATTTCATCAATAAATGTTCGAACTCTTGAGAATACTCTTCTGTTGATCGAGTCCCTTGCTTGATAAAGTGAAGTTTGGAGAAGCTATCTTGTAGGTAATACGTTGGCATAAACTTCTCTTTGAGAAGCCTCTTCATTTTGGACCAACTTCAAACTTTCTCTTTACCTAGTCGTTCCTGCTGTGAACATACATTTGCCCACCATGTTGATGCATACTTTCGTAATTTTAAAGCGACAATCTTCACCTTCTTATCCTCAGTCGTCTGGTTATAATCAAAGACGCGTTCCACTGTACGAAGCCACTCAACAAGTTCATCTGGATCTAATCGATCATCATACTTCAGGATGTCGACCTTAATGCCATTGTGATGGTGGTTGTGTCGGTCACGACGACCGTAGGGATTGTAATCTTGTAACGCCCGGAAAATTTTCTGATCGAGTCAGATGATAGTGATGGGCTCGGATGAAAACCATTTAATGAATATAGAGTGGTTGCGGGTATTACACCGAGTTAACCCTCCGGGTCACGAGTTTAACGAGTTCGGGGTCCCGGGAACGCCTGGCATATAAATAGATGGATCAGCTGAGCAACTCTCATTTTCACTCAAACGCCATTCTAGAGAGAGAAAGTGTAGAGAGAGAAAATGCCGGATCGAAGCTCGAGTGGTCAAGAATCGAAGGCTAGTGTTTGTGGACTCCAAAACTACAAGAATCAAGGTAAGAAACGCATCTAAATTACCACATTTGGTGAAAAACCCGAGTTTGGGGTTTTTGGGGTTTCTAGTGGCAAAAATCGCCCAAAACACACGTTTTAGGGTAATAAAACGTGTAAGAAGCTTAGATATAGCTTCCCGGATGATAATGCAAGGGTTTGGGTGGAAAGGATTGGATTTTTGGGCTAAAACGAGCTGATTCGTAAATTTCAGCTCGTTCTGCGAAATTAAGGTCTCGTCCAGCGAAACTGTAAGTTCGTCCAGCGAAACTGGAGGAACCTACAGCGAAGTTACAGTTTCGCTTCAGCGAAACTATATATTCGCCTGAGCGAAACTATGGTTTCGCTGACGACTATGCCAATGTCCAAGTTGACCTTAGATATTGCGAAACTAGGGAATTCCAACGAAAGTTGGGCGCTTGAGGTAGCGAATCTGTCCAGCGAAACTGGCGGATTGCGGCCCAGCGAAATTAGCAGCGAAACTGCTAAATCGCCCGGCGAAATTACGGGCGAAACTACCTGCGAAATTAGTGGCGAAATTAGGCAGAAATTAACTCTTTTGAGTGTTAACTTATCTGCAGGCAGTGTAGTGTTACCCGCGTCTTAAAGGCTTGATTGAGAGGCTGCTTGTCAAGCACAGGTGAGTTTCTAGGACCCCTCATTTACATGTTTTCAAACGATTTTGGGGCTGGAACACATATAAAAACCCGATTTTGTAAAGTGTATGTTTAACCCATTTGGGTGTAATCATTTGTAGTATGTTTAAAGTACGAATGTGGACTTGTATGTGTTTGTATGATGTCCTAGCATGATTTCCCAAGGTTTAGGAGGGATAATTAGGGCTGTTGAACTCGAGGAGATGCGTAGTTGGATTCTGGCTTTCGGGGGAAAGTGTAGGAGTAAGTCCTGACAGGGAATTTTCCATAAGTGCCTGTAGATGACTGTTGATGTAGGTTATGTGTGTATGACACCTTGCAGGCTTATAGATGGTCCTCATCGGGCATAATAGTAATGTTGCATGTTTATGCATGATATATGATATGTAAGTATGACAAGCATATAATGATATGCGAGTAAGGCTTAGGAATGATGATAATGATGTTAAATGTTCATGCATAAGGCATGATGTGAGTGTATGACACATTGCATGATGATGTAGGAATGATATGTGTGTATGACGCCTGGTATGATGATGTATGAATGGTAGGTGTGTTCCTTACGATAATGTACGTATATCTTTCTACAACTTTACGTATTATGATGACAAATAAACGAAGTATTATGTAACGTAAAGTGAAAGATAATGAAAGAGGAACATGACGATGAATGCATGTATTAATGAATAAGTGAAAAATGAATATGACGACGAATACATGCATTAATGAACTAACGAAATAAGTCTTGTAAGCATTGGATAAGGTAAACGGGTCCTTCTTTGTGATTGACCATACGTATGGTACCTCTACCGCTTACCTCTAGTACTGCGGCACCACGTTTAGCTGTCTCTCCATAGACTTCGGCCCAGTACTGTGGCATACGCTTTGCTGTTCATTTAATGACTTCGGCCCAGTACTGTGGCATACGCTTTGCTGTCTCTGGATTGACTTCGGCCCGGTAGCTAATAATGTTCGAGGTTTAGCATATGGTATTGGTACAAATGATATCCAATGTACAAGCAAAGTTATAAAGGACGAATGAATAAATAAACGAAAGAGATAATAAAGATATTATCTATGTGGATACGTATGATGTATGATCATGTAAAGAAAGAATGGTTCTTAATGGAAACGAAGTATGTTTATTATAAAACTAGAACTCACTCAGCAACGCTGACTTTTTTTTATGTGTTTCCAGTTGGCAGGTAGTGTTGCTGGGGATGGCACGAGGCGGCTACTCAGCTCTTTTGGGATGGCATTCTTTTGTTAATGTTTTTGTATTGTAATGCAAACAAACGATATTTTGTAATGAGTGTTGTATTACTTTGCAAAAGCATTTATATTAAAATGAAAAAGTTCTTTTACTGATTCCGCTGCGATGATTTAAATAAGAGTATGATTTATGTGCGATGAACCACCAACCGTAAGGCGCCCAGGAGCGGGGCCTTACAAGTTGGTATCAGAGCAAAAGTTTAAGTAAAATGGGTAAATTTTCAAAATAAACCTAAACTTAAACTGAAAATGGGACAAAAAGGAAGGGAATGCCATCTGAGTAGCTGCGTGCCATCAGGTATTTTCTTAAGATTAACTAGCGGTATGTGCGCATGTTATGTGATTATATGTTACTGTTAGGCTTAGATGCTAATGTAGTCAGGACAGGTGATGCTCGGGGTGCGAAGAGTAAAGTAAGTGGCTAATCACAACTGGCCACTGTAATTAGGGACTTACTGTACTTGACGTAAACTGAGCTATTTCCTTGAGTGACCATGTTAGTATTTGAACTTTTCAGTGTGTGTCAAAAGATGGCTAGCGGTAGATCTTCTAAGGTTTTGCCAGGTGGGGGTCGTGGTGAACGTGGTGTTGAACCGCGTGTCACGAGAAGCATGGCTAGGGCGACTGAAATGGCACCCGAAGAGCCTGAGGCCCCTCACCTGGAGGGCAGCGATGAGGGCACCAGTTTGAGGATCGCCATGAAAGAGGCTGTTGTGGAGGGAGTCCAACAGGCCTTACAGGCAATTCTGCCGTCCATGGTGACTGAGGTAATTAGGACGGTGAAAGAGACGACTGCTATTGAAGAAAACACGAAGAATAGCAACGGCAAGAACTGGCACGGAAAGCGAGTTGGACGTGACAGCGCCACCCTCAACAAAAAGGTTGCAAGGACGGAGGATAGGCGTGCAGCTTCATCTGGTGCGAGGATGAGAAAGTGTGGTAAGTGTGCCAAAGAACACCTCGGGGAATGTAGATTGGGGACCAATATCTGTTTCCGATGTGGGAAGCACGGTCATGTGGCCAGAGAGTGTGGAGTGGTACGGTGCTACAACTGCGGTGGAAGAGGTCACATAAGCAGGGATTGCAAGAAGCCAAGGGCTGAGGGCGCAGGGCCTTCACGATAATGCTGGAGCAGGCTAGGACGAGCCCCGATATAGTGTCAGGTATGTGTCTAGTAATTCCAACTCTGTCATCCGTGTTGTTTGATTCCGGAGCCAGAAAGAGTTTTTGTTTTTGTTGTTTTTCTATGCTAAGTTGCTCACTAGGAGTAGAAGTATTGATAAGTTCTTTGAAGTAGAAACCGCTATTGGTAAATGCACTAGGGTTACGGATGTGATAGAAGGCTGTGCCATAGAATTAGAGGGCCATAGGTTTGCGGCCAAGTTACATGTGATGCCTCTAGGAGGATTTGATGTAATGTTAGGGATGGATTGGTTAGCAACCTACGAAGCGAATATCATGTGCCGAAAGAAGATGATTAGACTGACGGCGACCGACGGAAGTCCGGTGACGATTTATGGCGATCGAGTTACGACAATTCCGAAGGTGATCTCAATGGCGGTGGCGGGAAAGTGTATGAGGTGCGGATGTCGCGCCTACTTATGATATGTAAAAGATGTGGTAAATGCGGAGGGAATTATGGTGGACCCGGAAAAGGTGGAGGCCGTATTGCAATGGAAGCCTCCTAGGACGCCATCCGAGATTCGTAGCTTCTTGGGACTGGCAGGCTACTATAGAAGATTTATTCAAGACTTCTCCAAGATAGCCTCACCTTTAACAAAATTGACTCGCAAGGATGTAAAGTTCGTGTGGGGTCGAGAACAGGAGGACGCTTTTGAGGAATTGAAGACGAGACAGACACAAGCTCCTGTCTTGACATTGCCCGAGGGAAATGAAGACTTGGTGGTCTATTCGGATGCATCCTATTCTGGGCTGGGTTGAGTATTGATGCAACGCAGAAAGGTCATAGCCTATGCATCTCGACAACTGAAGACCCACCAAGTCAATTATCCCACGCACGACCTAGAACTAGCTGCGGTGGTTTTCACGTTGAAGATTTGGCGGCACTATCTATATGGGACGAAGTGCATCATCTTCACGGATCACAAGAGCTTGAAGTACTTCTTCGAGCAGAAGGATCTAAACATGAGGCCGAGGCGGTGGTTGGAGCTGATAAAAGATTATGATTGTGAAATCCATTACCACCCGGGCAAAGCTAATGTGGTGGCTGATGCCCTTAGCCGGAAGGAAAGGCCCGAGCCAATTCGGGTGAAGGCTTATCAGCTGATTATGACCTCAGACGTGATGACGCAAGTTAAGGAGTTCCAAGACGAGGCTTTGAAGGAAGATCGTCTAAACTCCGAAAGGATGAGAGGTCTAGTTACAGAACTGGGTGAGAACACTATAGGTGTTAAGACCCGATTTGGGCGAGTGTGGATTCCTCGGTACGGGGATCTACGTGGAAAGATTATGGATGAGGCTCATAAGACTCGATATTCCATTCACCCCGGTGCTACCAAGATGTACCAAGACATGAAGAAAGACTATTGGTGGCCAGGCATGAAGCGTGATGTGGTGGAATATGTGAGTAAGTGCCTGACTTGTTCACAGGTAAAGGCCGAGCACCAGAAACCGTACGGGAAGATCCAACCATTGGATATACCCGAGTGGAAGTGGGAGCACATCACCATGGACTTTATTACGAAGCTACCACGTACCCCAAAAGGGTATGATGCTATATGGGTGATAGTTGACCGATTGACGAAGAGTGCCCACTTTCTACCGATCCGCGAGACGTATTCATCTGAAAGATTGGCGGATCTATTCATCAAAGAGATTGTAGCTCGTCATGGCGTACCGGTGTCTATTGTGTCTGACCGTGACACCCGGTTTACCTCCAAGTTTTGGAAGAGATTCCATGATGCGATGGGAACGAGGCTACATATTAGCACGGCATATCATCCTCAGACAGACGGTCAGTCTGAGAGGACGATCCAAACACTCGAAGACATGCTTCGGGCGTGCGTGATCGATTTTGGAGGAAGTTGGGACGATCACCTGCCGTTAGCAGGATTCTCGTACAATAACAGTTACCATGCCAGTATTGGCATGCCACCCTACGAGATGTTATACGGTAGGAAATGTAGGACGCCCGTATGTTGGGGAGACATTGGACAGAAGGAACTGGGAGGCGTCGAGGTAGTGGAAGCAACGACTGAAAAGTTAGAAAAGATCAAAGCCTTCATGAAGGCGGCGAAAGACCGACAAAAGTCGTATGCTGACAAGAGGCGAAGACCGATAGAATTCAAGGTCGGTGATCGAGTCATGTTAAAGGTTTCGCCTTGGAAGGGAATCATTAGGTTCCGAAAGCGGGGAAAACTGAGCCCGCGGTATATAGGCCCTTTCCGAATTATCTCCCGTGTAGGAGAGATGGCCTATAGGTTGGAGCTACCAGATGAGCTGAGTGGAATTCACCCGACCTTCCACGTATCTCATCTGAGGAAATGTTTAGCCGATGAAGATATGGTCGTTCCGCTGGAGGATATCGAAGTAGACGAACGGCTCAACTATGTGGAGCAACCAGTGGCGATCATTGATAGAAAAGAGAAACGGCTAAGAAACAAAGTGGTTCCTCTTGTGCGCGTACTGTGGAAGCACAGGAAGGGATCGGAGTCTACGTGGGAGACTGAAGAAGAGATGAGACAGCATTACCCACATTTGTTCGAAGAGTGACAGGTTTCGGGGACGAAACCTAAATAAGGGGGGTGGACTTGTAACGCCCGGAAAATTTTCTGATCGAGTCAGATGATAGTGATGGGCTCGGATGAAAACCATTTAATGAATATAGAGTGGTTGCGGGTATTACACCGAGTTAACCCTCCGGGTCACGAGTTTAACGAGTTCGGGGTCCCGGGAACGCCTGGCATATAAATAGATGGATCAGCTGAGCAACTCTCATTTTCACTCAAACGCCATTCTAGAGAGAGAAAGTGTAGAGAGAGAAAGTGCCGGATCGAAGCTCGGGTGGTCAAGAATCGAAGGCTAGTGTTTGTGGACTCCAAAACTACAAGAATCAAGGTAAGAAACGCATCTAAATTACCACATTTGGTGAAAAACCCGAGTTTGGGGTTTTTGGGGTTTCTAGTGGCAAAAATCGCCCAAAACACACGTTTTAGGGTAATAAAACGTGTAAGAAGCTTAGATATAGCTTCCCGGATGATAATGCAAGGGTTTGGGTGGAAAGGATTGGATTTTTGGGCTAAAACGAGCTGATTCGTAAATTTCAGCTCGTTCTGCGAAATTAAGGTCTCGTCCAGCGAAACTGTAAGTTCGTCCAGCGAAACTGGAGGAACCTACAGCGAAGTTACAGTTTCGCTTCAGCGAAACTATATATTCGCCTGAGCGAAACTATGGTTTCGCTGACGACTATGCCAATGTCCAAGTTGACCTTAGATATTGCGAAACTAGGGAATTCCAACGAAAGTTGGGCGCTTGAGTTAGCGAATCTGTCCAGCGAAACTGGCGGATTGCGGCCCAGCGAAATTAGCAGCGAAACTGCTAAATCGCCCGGCGAAATTACGGGCGAAACTACCTGCGAAATTAGTGGCGAAATTAGGCAGAAATTAACTCTTTTGAGTGTTAACTTATCTGCAGGCAGTGTAGTGTTACCCGCGTCTTAAAGGCTTGATTGAGAGGCTGCTTGTCAAGCACAGGTGAGTTTCTAGGACCCCTCATTTACATGTTTTCAAACGATTTTGGGGCTGGAACACATATAAAAACCCGATTTTGTAAAGTGTATGTTTAACCCATTTGGGTGTAATCATTTGTAGTATGTTTAAAGTACGAATGTGGACTTGTATGTGTTTGTATGATGTCCTAGCATGATTTCCCAAGGTTTAGGAGGGATAATTAGGGCTGTTGAACTCGAGGAGATGCGTAGTTGGATTCTGGCTTTCGGGGGAAAGTGTAGGAGTAAGTCCTGACAGGGAATTTTCCATAAGTGCCTGTAGATGACTGTTGATGTAGGTTATGTGTGTATGACACCTTGCAGGCTTATAGATGGTCCTCATCGGGCATAATAGTAATGTTGCATGTTTATGCATGATATATGATATGTAAGTATGACAAGCATATAATGATATGCGAGTAAGGCTTAGGAATGATGATAATGATGTTAAATGTTCATGCATAAGGCATGATGTGAGTGTATGACACATTGCATGATGATGTAGGAATGATATGTGTGTATGACGCCTGGTATGATGATGTATGAATGGTAGGTGTGTTCCTTATGATAATGTACGTATATCTTTCTACAACTTTACGTATTATGATGACAAATAAACGAAGTATTATGTAACGTAAAGTGAAAGATAATGAAAGAGGAACATGACGATGAATGCATGTATTAATGAATAAGTGAAAAATGAATATGACGACGAATACATGCATTAATGAACTAACGAAATAAGTCTTGTAAGCATTGGATAAGGTAAACGGGTCCTTCTTTGTGATTGACCATACGTATGGTACCTCTACCGCTTACCTCTAGTACTGCGGCACCACGTTTAGCTGTCTCTCCATAGACTTCGGCCCAGTACTGTGGCATACGCTTTGCTGTTCATTTAATGACTTCGGCCCAGTACTGTGGCATACGCTTTGCTGTCTCTGGATTGACTTCGGCCCGGTAGCTAATAATGTTCGAGGTTTAGCATATGGTATTGGTACAAATGATATCCAATGTACAAGCAAAGTTATAAAGGACGAATGAATAAATAAACGAAAGAGATAATAAAGATATTATCTATGTGGATACGTATGATGTATGATCATGTAAAGAAAAGAATGGTTCTTAATGGAAACGAAGTATGTTTATTATAAAACTAGAACTCACTCAGCAACGCTGACTTTTTTTTGTGTTTCCAGTTGGCAGGTAGTGTTGCTGGGGATGGCACGAGGCGGCTACTCAGCTCTTTTGGGATGGCATTCTTTTGTTAATGTTTTTGTATTGTAATGCAAACAAACGATATTTTGTAATGAGTGTTGTATTACTTTGCAAAAGCATTTATATAAAATGAAAAAGTTCTTTTACTGATTCCGCTGCGATGATTTAAATAAGAGTATGATTTATGTGCGATGAACCACCAACCGTAAGGCGCCCAGGAGCGGGCCTTACAAATCTGTAAGGCCCCGCTCCCGGGCGCCTTACGGTTGGTGATCATTACCCATAAAACATACATTTAATATAACTTAATAAAAACCATGCAGCGGAAACCTTGAATTTACTATAAATGCTTTTGCAAAGTAATACAACACCCATTACAAAATATCGTTTGTTTGCATTACAATACAAAAACATTAACAAAAGAATGCCATCCCCAAAGTGCTGAGTAGCCGCCTCGTGCCATCCCCAGCAACGCTACCTGCCAACTGGAAACACATAAAAAGTCAGCGTTGCTGAGTGAGTTCTAGTTTTATAATAAAACATACTTTTACTTATTTAAAAGTATCCTTTCGTGCATGCGTTCATACATCCTACGTACACAGAGATAATAATCGTTATTATCTTCATCATTCGTTATTCATCGTTATCTTTAACTTCTCGTATGGATTCTGTCAGGCTTTACCCACTTCATAGCACTCTGCTATGATTACTGTGGTCGAATGACAAGAATCCCGTTCATACTTACTTGCGCATTGAAAGGTGAATTGTACCAATACCATATGCTACACCCCGATCGTTATTAGCTACCGGGCCGAAGTCAACATATGAACAACAAAACGTATGCCACGGTACTAGAGGTAAGCGGTAGAGGTACCATGACCATGGTCAATCACATAGAAGGACCAATCGCGTTATTCAATGCTTGCAAGACATAATTCGTTCGTTCGTTAATGCATGTATTCATCATCTTTCGTTCATTCATTCATTCTTAATACATGCATTCATCATCGTGTTCCTCTTTCATTATCTTTCACTTTACGTTACATAATACTTCGTTCGTTCGTTCATACGTAAAGCCATAGAAAGATATTCATACTTTGTCATAAGGAACACACACATCATACATACATCATCATACATAGCATCATACATACTTCGTCATACATAACATCATACATGCATCATCATCATCATCATACATACCCTCGTACATACATAGCCTACATCATCAATCATCACTAGGCGCTTACTATGCGTCATCCTGGTGTAGTAGCACTAACTGTCCCTCCAAGACCGTGGGGACTCATACTAGGACCATACATAACATGTCGAGTCCAGAATCATACCTTAGACGTATAACACAACATTATACCCAAATGGGTCATACATACATACGTCAGTAAACAAGTTTATATGTGTTCCAGCCTCAAAAATCATTTAAAATCAGTAAATGAGGGGTCCTAGAACTCACCTGTGCTTGACAAGCAGCCTCTCAATCAAGCCTTTAAGACGCGGGTAACACTACACTGCCTGCAGATAAGTTAACACTCAAAAGAGTTAATTTCTGCCTAATTTCGCCGCTAATTTCGCAGGTAGTTTCGCCCGTAATTTCGCCGGGCGAATTAGCAGTTTCGCTGCTAATTTCGCTGGGCCGCAATCCGCCAGTTTCGCTGGACAGATTCGCTACCTCAAGCGCCCAACTTTCGTTGGAATTCCCTAGTTTCGCAATATCTAAGGTCAACTTGGACATTGGCATAGTCGTCAGCGAAACCATAGTTTCGCTCAGGCGAATATATAGTTTCGCTGAAGCGAAACTGTAACTTCGCTGTAGGTTCCTCCAGTTTCGCTGGACGAACTTACAGTTTCGCTGGACGAGACCTTAATTTCGCAGAACGAGCTGAAATTTACGAATCAGCTCGTTTTGGCCCAAAAATCCAATCCTTTCCACCCAAACCCTTGCATTATCATCCAGGAAGCTATATCTAAGCTTCTTACACGTTTTATTACCCTAAAACGTGTGTTTTGGGCGATTTTTGCCACTAGAAATCCCAAAACCCCAAACTCGGGTTTTTCACCAAATGTGGTAATTTAGATGCGTTTCTTACCTTGATTCTTGTAGTTTTGGAGTCCACAAACACTAGCCTTCGATTCTTGACCACCCGAGCTTCGATCCGGCACTTTCTCTCTCTACACTTTCTCTCTCTAGAATGGCGTTTGAGTGAAAATGAGAGTTGCTCAGCTGATCCATCTATTTATATGCCAGGCGTCCCCGGGACCCCAAACTCGTTAAACTCGTGACCCGGAGGGTTAACTCGGTGTAATACCGCAACCACTCTATATTCATTAAATGGTTTTCATCCGAGCCCATCACTATCATCTGACTCGATCAGAAAATTTTCCGGGCGTTACAAGTCCACCCCCCTTATTTAGGTTTCGTCCCGAAACCTGTCACTCTTCGAACAAATGTGGGTAATGCTGTCTCATCTCTTCTTCAGTCTCCCACGTAGACTCCGATCCCTTCCTGTGCTTCCACTGTACGCGCACAAGAGGAACCACTTTGTTTCTTAGCCGTTTTTCTTTTCTATCAATGATCGCCACTGGTTGCTCCACATAGTTGAGCCGTTCGTCTACCTCGATATCCTCCAGCGGAACGACCATATCTTTATCGGCTAAACATTTCCTCAGATGAGATACGTGGAAGGTCGGGTGAATTCCACTCAGCTCATCTGGTAGCTCCAACCTATAGGCCACCTCTCCTACACGGGCGATAATTCGGAAAGGGCCTATATACCGCGGGCTCAGTTTTCCCCGCTTTCGGAACCTAATGATTCCCTTCCAAGGCGAAACCTTTAACATGACTCGATCACCGACCTTGAATTCTATCGGTCTTCGCCTCTTGTCAGCATACGACTTTTGTCGGTCTTTTGCCGCCTTCATGAAGGCTTTGATCTTTTCTAACTTTTCAGTCGCTGCTTCCACTACCTCGACGCCTCCCAGTTCCTTCTGTCCAATGTCTCCCCAACATACGGGCGTCCTACATTTCCTACCGTATAACATCTCGTAGGGTGGCATGCCAATACTGGCATGGTAACTGTTATTGTACGAGAATTCTGCTAACGGCAGGTGATCGTCCCAACTTCCTCCAAAATCGATCACGCACGCCCGAAGCATGTCTTCGAGTGTTGGATCGTCCTCTCAGACTGACCGTCTGTCTGAGGATGATATGCCGTGCTAATATGTAGCCTCGTTCCCATCGCATCATGGAATCTCTTCCAAAACTTGGAGGTAAACCGGGTGTCACGGTCAGACACAATAGACACCGGTACGCCATGACGAGCTACAATCTCTTTGATGAATAGATCCGCCAATCTTTCAGATGAATACGTCTCGCGGATCGGTAGAAAGTGGGCACTCTTCGTCAATCGGTCAACTATCACCCATATAGCATCATACCCTTTTGGGGTACGTGGTAGCTTCGTAATAAAGTCCATGGTGATGTGCTCCCACTTCCACTCGGGTATATCCAATGGTTGGATCTTCCCGTACGGTTTCTGGTGCTCGGCCTTTACCTGTGAACAAGTCAGGCACTTACTCACATATTCCACCACATCACGCTTCATGCCTGGCCACCAATAGTCTTTCCTCATGTCTTGGTACATCTTGGTAGCACCGGGGTGAATGGAATATCGAGTCTTATGAGCCTCATCCATGATCTTTCCACGTAGATCCCTTTACCGAGGAATCCACACTCGCCCAAACCGGGTCTTAACACCTAGAGTGTTCTCACCCAGTTCTGTAACTAGACCTCTCATCCTTTCGAAGTTTAGACGATCTTCCGTCAAAGCCTCGTCTTGGAACTCCTTAACCTGCGTCATCACGTCTGAGGTCATAATCAGCTGGCAAGCCTTCACCCGAATCGGTTCGGGCCTTTCCTTCCGGCTAATGGCATCAGCCACCACGTTGGCCTTGCCCGGGTGGTAATGGATTTCACAATCATAATCTTTTATCAGCTCCAACCACCGCCTCTGCCTCATGTTTAGATCTTTCTGCTCGAAGAAGTACTTCAAGCTCTTGTGGTCCGTGAAGATGGTGCACTTTGTCCTGTATAGATAGTGTCGCCAAATCTTCAACGCGAAAACCACCGCAGCTAGTTCTAGATCGTGTGTGGGATAATTGACTTCGTGGGTCTTCAGTTGTCGAGACGCATAGGCTATGACCTTTCCGCGTTGCATCAATACGCAACCTAGCCCATAATAGGATGCATCCGAATAGACCACTAAGTCTTCATTTCCTTCGGGCAATGTCAAGACAGGAGCTTGGGTCAGTCTCATCTTCAATTCCTCAAACGCATTCTCCTGTTCCCGGCCCCACACGAACTTCACGTCCTTGCGAGTCAATTTTGTCAAAGGTGAGGCTATCTTGGAGAAGTCTTGAATAAATCTCCTATAGTAGCCCGCCAGCCCCAAGAAGCTGCGAATCTCGGTTGGCGTCTTCGGTGACTTCCATTGCATCATGGCCTCAACCTTTGCTGGGTCCACCATTATTCCTTCTGCATTCACTACGTGACCCAGAAATTGCACCTCGCGTAGCCAAAAGGCGCACTTGGAAAACTTGGCATACAATTTCTCCCTTCTTAATGTTTCCAATACTTCCCGAACGTGGTCGGCATGCTCTGTCTCGCTTTTCGAATAAATCAGGATATCATCGATGAACACAATCACTGATTTATCTAACATTGGCCGGCACACTCGGTTCATCAAATCCATAAAAGCAGCCGGCGCATTGGTCAACCCAAAAGACATGACCAGAAACTCGTAGTGGCCATAGCGCGTACGAAAGGCTGTTTTAGGGATATCTTGTTCCTTCACCTTTAGTTGATGGTAACCCGATCGAAGATCTATCCTTGAAAACCAACTGGCACCCTGAAGTTGATCAAACAAGTCATCGATCCTTGGTAAGGGGTATCTGTTCTTCACCGTCAGCTTGTTCAGCTCGCGGTAGTCAATGCACATTCTCATACTACCATCCTTCTTTTTCACGAACAGTACCGGAGCACCCCAAGGCGAGATACTCGGTCGGATAAACCCCTTATTTAGCAGCTCCTGCAACTGCTCCATCAACTCTTTCATTTCCGTCGGAGCCAAGCGATACGGTGCTTTTGCGACAGGTTGGGCACCCGGTATCAGGTCGATCTGGAATTCGATCTCTCGGTCAGGTGGCAATCCCGATAAGTCTTCGGGAAACACGTCCGGAAAGTCACACACCACTGGCACATCGCATAGCTGTGGTGTTGGCGTCTCTACATTCTTTACATAACATAAGTAGGCGCTACATCCGCGCCTCATACACTTTCCCGCCACCGCCATTGAGATCACCTTCGGAATTGTCGTAACTCGATCGCCATAAATCGTCACCGGACTTCCGTCGGTCGCCGTCAGTCTAATCATCTTCTTTCGGCACACGATATTCGCTTCGTAGGTTGCTAACCAGTCCATTCCTAACACTACATCGAATCCTCCTAGAGGCATCACATGTAACATGGCTGCAAACCTATGACCCTCTAATTCTATGGTACAGTCCTCTATCACATCCGTAACCCTAGTGGATTTACCAATAGCGGTTTCTACGTCAAAGGACTTATCAAGGCATTTACTCCTAACAGGCAGTTTGGCACAGAAGGTAGTAGAAATAAAGCTCCTACTGGCACCCGAATCAAATAATACAGAGGCTAAAATTTGGTTTATTAGGAACGTACCGGACACAACGTCGGGGTCCGTTCTAGCCTCCTCCTGCGTCATCGTGAACGCCCTAGCCTTTGCCCTCGGGGCTTCTCCTCCCGTCTTCTTCTCCCCCGAGCCCTCAGCCTTCGGCTTCTTGCAGTCTCGGCTCATATGACCACTTTCCCCACAGTTAAAACACTTGCCCATCCGGCAATCCTTGGCCATATGTCCAGTCCTCCCACACTTAAAGCAGATGTTGTATCCCCACTTGCACTCCCCTGAGTGCTCCTTTCCACACTTACCACACTTCCTCACCCCAGCTCCAGACACGACCACTCGGCGGTCATCTACCCTCACCTTCTTATTACTTGTCGAGGTATCACCTCGGCCAAACCTCTTTCCCTGCCAGCCCTTCTCTCCACCTGCCTTCTTTCCACCCTCAGTCTTCACCAATGCCGCTCGCTCATCGTACAACCTCCCCGCCAAGTCCACCGCCGACCTGAAAGTACTCGGTCGAGCGGAAATCAGATGCCACCGAATTTCGGCTGGCAACCCTTGAATATACCGGTTGATCTTTCGGGACACCGGCGTCACCTGCTCTGGCACCAACAGCGCCAACTCGTTAAACTTGGTGGTATATTGTTGGTGGGTCATCGTCCCCGCCTCCAACTGCAGGAACTCTCTCTCTATTCTATCCATTTCCCGACGAGGACTGAATTCCTCGATCACCAGCCTTTTCAACTCAGCCCACCTCATCTTCCCTATAGTCCTGCTACCCTCAGCCTGGACAATATTGTCCCACCAGCACAACGCAGTCCCCGTAAATGAGTGGGTAGCAAACTTCACCTTTTTATCCTCCTGGCAGTCACTGATACCGAGGACCGCCTCCATTTCCATCACCCATTGGTGAGCATCAGTAGCAGTACCAGACCCATCGAAAGTTGGGGGCTTGCACCTCATGAATTTCCGTAATCACAGCCCCGGGCTGTCTCCCGTACCTGTTCTTCCTCCTTATCATCGGACAATACCGTTTCTGCCCCTGCTGTTGTTGTCCACCGGAGGACTGATTTCTCCCCCGTCTCTCATCCTCACGTACTGCCTTTAACACTTCTGTCATTATAGACGGTAAGATCGTCTGCATAACTGGTGCACCTCCTCGACAACTGCCTCTTTCACCGAGGCCCTAAAATCATCACTCTCATCCATTCCCCCCGAGGGAGTGGTATTAGGTTCTTCAGGAACCTTCTGCTCTCGTCTAGGTCTTCCTCTTGTGGCTCGTGGTTCCACACCACTTCCGCCACCGCCTCCACCAAGTGGGGCTTTAGATGATCTACCACGGACCATCTTCTATCACACACTGAAAGGTTCAAATACCAACACGGTCATTCAAGGAAATAGCTCAGTTTATGTTAAGTACAGTAAGTTACTAATTACAGTGGCCAGTTGTGATTAGTCACTTACTCCACTTTTCGTACCCCAAGCATAACCTTCCTGACTACACGGTATCTAAATCTAACAGCACACATAACCACATTTCACACGCACATACTTTAATTAACTTTAAGAAAATACCTGATGGCACGCAGCTACTCAGATGGCATTCTCATTCTCCCTGTCCCATTCTCAGTTTAAGTTTAGGTTTATTATACCCATTTTACTTAAACTTTTGCTCTGATACAACTTGTAAGGCCCCGCTCCCGGGCGCCTTACGGTGGTGATCATTACCATAAAACATACATTTAATATAACTTAATAAAAAACCATGCAGCGGAAACCTTGAATTTACTATAAATGCTTTTGCAAAGTAATAAACACCCATTACAAAATATCGTTTGTTTGCATTACAATACAAAAACATTAACAAAAGAATGCCATCCCCAAAGTGCTGAGTAGCCGCCTCGTGCCATCCCCAGCAACGCTACCTGCCAACTGGAAACAAATAAAAAGTCAGCGTTGCTGAGTGAGTTCTAGTTTTATAATAAAACATACTTTTACTTATTTAAAAGTATCCTTTCGTGCATGCGTTCATACATCCTACGTACACAGAGATAATAATCGTTATATCTTCATCATTCGTTATTCATCGTTATCTTTAACTTCTCGTATGGATTCTGTCAGGCTTTACCCACTTCATAGCACTCTGCTATGATTACTGTGGTCGAATGACAAGAATCCCGTTCATACTTACTTGCGCATTGAAAGGTGAAATTGTACCAATACCATATGCTACACCCCGATCGTTATTAGCTACCGGGCCGAAGTCAACATATGAACAACAAAACGTATGCCACGGTACTAGAGGTAAGCGGTAGAGGTACCATGACCATGGTCAATCACATAGAAGGACCAATCGCGTTATTCAATGCTTGCAAGACATAATTCGTTCGTTCGTTAATGCATGTATTCATCATCTTTCGTTCATTCATTCATTCATTAATACATGCATTCATCATCGTGTTCATCTTCATTATCTTTCACTTTACGTTACATAATACTTCGTTCGTTCGTTCATACGTAAAGCCATAGAAGATATTATACTTTGTCATAAGGAAACACACACATCATACATACATCATCATACATAGCATCATACATACTTCGTCATACATAACATCATACATGCATCATCATCATCATCATACATACCCTCGTACATACATAGCCTACATCATCAATCATCACTAGGCGCTTACTATGCGTCATCCTGGTGTAGTAGCACTAACTGTCCCTCCAAGACCGTGGGGACTCATACTAGGACCATACATAACATGTCGAGTCCAGAATCATACCTTAGACGTATAACACAACATTATACCCAAATGGGTCATAAATACGTCAGTAAAAAGTTTATATGTGTTCCAGCCCCAAAAATCATTTAAAATCAGTAAATGAGGGGTCCTAGAACTCACCTGTGCTTGACAAGCAGCCTCTCAATCAAGCCTTTAAGACGCGGGTAACACTACACTGCCTGCAGATAAGTTAACACTCAAAAGAGTTAATTTCTGCCTAATTTCGCCGCTAATTTCGCAGGTAGTTTCGCCCGTAATTTCGCCGGGCGAATTAGCAGTTTCGCTGCTAATTCGCTGGGCCGCAATCCGCCAGTTTCGCTGGACAGATTCGCTACCTCAAGCGCCCAACTTTCGTTGGAATTCCCTAGTTTTGCAATATCTAAGGTCAACTTGGACATTGGCATAGTCGTCAGCGAAACCATAGTTTCGCTCAGGCGAATATATAGTTCGCTGAAGCGAAACTGTAACTTCGCTGTAGGTTCCTCCAGTTTCGCTGGACGAACTTACAGTTCGCTGGACGAGACCTTAATTTCGCAGAACGAGCTGAAATTACGAATCAGCTCGTTTTGGCCCAAAAATCCAATCCTTTCCACCCAAACCCTTGCATTATCATCCAGGAAGCTATATCTAAGCTTCTACACGTTTTATTACCCTAAAACGTGGTTTTGGGCGATTTTTGCCACTAGAAACCCTAAAAACCCCAAACTCGGGTTTTTCACCAAATGTGGTAATTTAGATGCGTTTCTTACCTTGATTCTTGTAGTTTGGAGTCCACAAACACTAGCCTTCGATTCTTGACCACCTGAGCTTCGATCCGGCACTTTCTCTCTCTACACTTTCTCTCTCTAGAATGGCGTTTGAGTGAAAATGAGAGTTGCTCAGCTGATCCATCTATTTATATGCAGGCGTCCCCGGGACCCCAAACTCGTTAAACTCGTGACCCGGAGGGTTAACGGTGTAATACCGCAACCACTCTATATTCATTAAATGGTTTTCATCCGAGCCCATCACTATCATCTGACTCGATCAGAAAATTTTCCGGGCGTTACAAAATCTCCACATCTAAATGACCATCAATGTCTTCATCTTCGGGGCGGTAACGATGGGGAGACCGCTCATGGTGTCGTTGTGGTTCCACGGTAAGGGAGAGTTCACGAACTTGTTCCTGCAACATTTTGATTTGTTGTTCCAAATTTTTTTCTATCGGGCTCCATGGTATGAAAGTAAAAGTGTAAAGAAAACTGGTGAATCACGAATCGATCTTCGGCTCTGATGCCAAATGTTGTAGTTCTGGCATTTATCTCAGCTACTTCTCCAAAATTAACAAGAAAATCAAAGCTACAATTAAGATTGTTATATAGACAACACCAAACAACCTCAAACGCAGGACATTACCATCGATTGAACTAGCTATAGACACACCGCTAGATCAAGAAATGGATCCAAAGATCACCGTCCAATCTTGCCAAAGAAGGGACTAGCAATGGAAAAAAACACGTGAATTGTAAGGCCCCGTTCCCGGGCACCTCACAGCTGGCCTATCATCGCACATAAAACATATATTTACATTAACTTATTAAAAACCATGCAGCGGAAACATTAATTTTTACTTTCAATTTTATATAAATGTTTTGCCAGTTAATACAACGCATATCAATTACAAAATATCTATTGTGTATTACGTCACAAAAGCATCTAACAAAAGAATGCCATCCCAAAAGAGCTGAGTAGCCGCCTCGTGCCATCCTCAGCAACCCTACCTGTCAACTGGAAACACATAAAAAGTCAGCGTTGCTGAGCGAGTTCTAGTTTTATAATAAAACATACTTTCATTCATTAAAACCGTTCTTACGTACACGCAATCACACAACATACGTACACGTAGATAATTATTATTATCTTAATAATCATTCTTTAACTTTCATTCGTCAAGCATGCAAGTCTCTAAGGGTCACCTCTCTTCTCTGCCCTCATGGTTCCAACCCATGAGCCGACAAAGCATACTGTAACATACTATTCTCTGCCCTCATGGTTCCAACCCATGAGCGACAAAGCATACTATAACATACTCTTCTCTGCCCTCATGGTTCCAACCCATGAGCCGACAAAGCATACTGTAACATACTGGTGCCCTATGGCTCTCAGTCCATAGACCGACACCTGGTGCCCCTATGGCTCTCAGTCCATAGACCGACACCTTGTTGCCCCTATGGCTCTCTGTCCATAGACCGACAACCTTATTGCCCTATGGCTCTATGTCCATAGACCGACAACACCTCTTCCGGGGTCTCGTTAACCCCGCGAGTGGTCGTCACCACTCCTGCTGTAACAACTATCCCGTGACAGGTCACAAAGACACTGCCCCGTTGTTCTTAAGGCAACTATGGCAAACTATCCATAATCTACCCTAAGGCTCGTAATAGGCCTAGTTACTAGAACCAAGCACCATTTCCAAGACTTCTTAACCGTCAAATCCATCTCGTGCCCCTTAGACCATGCAAGACTTTCTTTCATTCATTCATTCATCCATTAATACATGCATTCATTCATCATGTTCCTCTTTCATTCATTCATTCATTAACGCATGCATTCATTCATCATGTTCCTCTTCATTATCTTTCACTTTACATTCTTATTACATTCGTTTCATTCATTCATTCACTCACGTAAAGTCACTAAAAGATAAACACGCATCGACACAAGGAACATAGATATTTACAATTCATCAGTCATTACCATCATATAAGGCCATCATACTTATCATGCATACGTCCTATATACACGTCTCTCCTCATTCACATCAGCCCTATTTGGGCGATTGAACATACTCCAGTCGCATGGCCTTCGTGCGACTGAACTTGCGATTGGACAACTGTGCGAATGGGCATACAATCGTACGAATGGACCTCTTATCGTGCGAATGAACACTATACGAATGGACTACTAGGCGACTAACCCTCAGTCACGCGACTGAACTACTATGCGAATGGACCTATGCGACTGAATCCTCAATCGCATGGTTTTTCGTGCGACTGAGCCCCAGTCGTGCGTCTGAGCCTCAATCGTACGATTGAACATCAGTCTTTCCTCAGTCGTGCGACTGGCCCTTCAGTCGTCTAGCCTAACTGGGCAGCGACTGGAGTTCATCACGAACAGCAGCCGCGACCTACGGCCTTCAAACTCCTCTAAACTCATTTCCAGCCCAAATTAACCCTCCTAAACCTCAGGGATTTATACTAGGACATCATACAAGCATATGCAAGTCCTAAATCGTACCTTAAACACAATACCCAAGATTTCACCCAAATGGGTCAAACATACACTTTTTCAAAAACGGGTGTTTAAATGTGTTCCAGCCCCTAAATCGTTTGAAAACAAGTAAATGAGGGGTCCTAGAACTCACATAATCGAGGAGAAGATGAAGAGCTTCGTTTGGACTAGTCACTCGGCAAATCTTGAGTCCGGATCACCACTTTCTCTCTTCTTTCTCTTCTTTCTCTTTTCTTTCTCTCTCTGCTCTTTCTTCCCGACTGAATGTGTAAGTGTGGGGAAGAAGAGGGCTGCCCCTCCTTTATAGCTACAGCTCAGTCGCCCGAGGTCCAGGCGACTGGACCTTCAGTCGCATGAACACCATGCGACTGGACCTCCAGTCGCATGAGTTCCATGCGGTTGATCCTTCAATCGTCCGAACATCATGCGATTGAACCTCCAGTCGCACGAATTCCATGCGAATGAGACTCAGTCGCATATCACTCCAAAAGTCAAACTTCCGGGTGTTACAAGTCCACCCCTTATTTAGGTTTCGTCCCCGAAACCTGTTATTCCTCGAACAATCGTGGGTAATGCTGCCTCATTTCTTCTTCAGTTTCCCACGTTGACTCGGATCCCTTCCTGTGCCGCCACTGTACACGCACAAGAGGAACCACTTTATTTCTTAACCTCTTCTCCTTGCGATCGATGATCGCCACTGGTTGCTCTACATAGTTGAGCCGTTCGTCTACCTGATGTCCCCCAGTGGAACGATCATATCTTCGTCCGCCAAACACTTCCTCAGATGAGATACGTGGAAGGTCGGGTGAATTCCACTTAGCTCATCTGGTAGATCCAACCTATAGGCCACCTCTCCTACTCGAGCAATGATTCGGAAAGGGCCTATATACCTCGGGCTCAACTTGCCCCTCTTTCGGAACCGAATGATACCCTTCCAGGGTGAGACCTTCAACATAACCCGATCTCCCACCTGGAACTCAATCGGCCTGTGTCGCTTGTCAGCATACGACTTTGTCGGTCTTTGGCTGCCTTCATGTAGGCCTTGATCCTTTCAAGCTTTTCAGTCGTAGCCTCGATCACTTTGACGCTCCCAATTCCTTTTGACCAATGTCACCCCAACAAACGGGTGTCCTGCATCTCCTGCCGTATAGCATCTCATAGGGTGGACATGCCAATACTGGCATGGTAGTTGTTATTGTATGAGAATTCAGCTAACGGCAAGTGGTCATCCCAACTTCCCCCGAAGTCAATAACACATGCCCGGAGCATGTCCTCTAGGGTCTGAATGGTCCTTTCCGACTGACCATCAGTTTGAGGATGATAGGCCGTGCTGATATGTAGTCTCGTCCCCATGGCGTCGTGGAATTTCCTCCAGAACTTGGATGTAAACCAGGTGTCACGATCAGAAACAATTGACACCGGTACACCATGGCGAGTTACAATCTCTTTGATGAAAAGATCAGCCAACCTTTCGGATGAATATGTCTCGCGCGGTAGGAAGTGAGCACTCTTCGTCAGACGGTCCACAATCACCCATATTGTATCATACCCTTTCGGGGTACGTGGCAGCTTTGTAATGAAATCCATGGTGATGTGCTCCCACTTCCATTCCGGTATATCCAACGGTTGAATCTTTCCATACGGCTTTTGATGCTCTGCCTTTACTTGCAAACACGTGAGGCACTTACTCACATACTCCACCACATCGCGTTTCATACCGGCCACCAATAATCTTTCTTCATGTCTTGGTACATCTTGGTAGCACCAGGATGAATGGAGTATCGAGTTTTATGGGCTTCGTCCATAACCTTCATACGTAGATCCCCAAATCGAGGAATCCACATCCGCCCAAATCAGTTTTGACACCAAACGTGTTTTCACCCAGTTCCGCGACCAGACCTCTCATTCGTTCTGAGTTAAGATGATCTTCTTTCAGTGCCTCATCTTGAAACTCTTTGACTTGCTTCATCACATCCGAGGTCATAATCAGCTGGTAGGCCTTCACCCGTATCGGTTCGGGCCTCTCCTTTCGGCTAAGGGCATCAGCCACCACGTTGGCTTTGCCCGGATGGTAGTGGATCTCACAATCATAGTCTTTTATCAGTTCCAACCATCGCCGCTGTCTCATATTTAAATCTTTTTGCTCGAAGAAGTACTTCAAGCTCTTGTGGTCGGTAAAGATGGTGCACTTCGTCCCGTAGAGATAGTGCCTCCAAATCTTCAATACAAAGACCACAGCTGCTAGCTCCAAGTCATGAGTGGGGTAGTTAACCTCATGAACTTTCAGCTGTCGGGATGCATAGGCTATCACCTTCCCCTTTGCATTAATACGCACCCCAACCCCGAGTAGGAAGCATCAGAATAAACCACCAAGTCTTCGCTTCCATCGGGTAATGCCAATACAGGAGCTTGGGTCAACCTCGTCTTCAATTCTTCAAACGCCTTGAGCTTGACCCCATACAAACTTCACATCCTTCCGGGTCAACTTGGTCAGTGGAGAAGCAATCTTGGAGAAGTCTTGAATGAATCTTCTGTAGTAGCCCGCCAAACCCAAGAAACTACGGATCTCGGATGGCGTCTTTGGAGACTTCCATTGCATTACTGCTTCCACCTTTGCCGGATCGACCATAATCCCCTCGGATTAACCACGTGACCCAAGAACTGAACTTCACGCAACCAAAATGCGCACTTGGAGAACTTAGCGTACAATCTCTCCCTTCTCAACGTTTCTAGTACTTCTCGAATGTGACCGGCATGCTCCGTTTCGCTTCTTGAATAAATCAGGATATCGTCAATAAATACAATCACTGATTTATCCAACATCGGCCGACACACTCGGTTCATCAAATCCATAAAAGCAGCGGCGCATTGGTTAAACCAAAAGACATGACAAGAAACTCGTAGTGACCATAGCGCGTACGAAAGGCTGTTTTAGGGATATCCTGCTCCTTCACCTTCAGTTGATGGTAGCCCGATCGAAGATCTATCCTTGAAAACCAACTGGCACCCTGAAGTTGATCGAACAAGTCATCGATCCTCGGCAAGGGTATCTGTTCTTTACCGTCAGCTTGTTTAACTCACGGTAATCTATACACATTCTCATGCTACCGTCTTTCTTCTTCACAAACAGGACCGGAGCACCCCAAGGTGAGATACTCGGTCTAATAAACCCCTTATCCAACAACTCTTGCAACTGCTCCATCAACTCTTTCATTTCCGTCGGAGCCAATCGATATGGTGCTTTGGCGACAGGTTGAGCACCCGGTATCAGGTCAATCTGGAACTCGATCTCTCTGTCAGGTGGCAATCCCGATAAGTCTTCCGGGAACACGTCTGGAAAATCACACACCACTGGAACATCGGATAGTTGTGGTGTTGGCGTTTCTACATCCTTTACATAACATAAGAAGGCGCTACATCCACGCCTCATACATTCCCTGCCACCGCCATTGAAATCACTTTCGGAATCGTAGTAACCCAATCGCCATAAACCGTCACTGAACTACCGTCTGGCGCTGTCAAATAAATCATCTTCTTGCGACACACAATGTTCGCCTCAAAGTCCGCCAACCAATCCATTCCAAGCACCAAATCAAAACCACCTAAAGTCATCGCAAACGGTCTAACCGGAAATTTGTGGCCCTCTAATTCCACATCACAACCCTCTATCACCTCAGAAATCCTGGTAGTTTTACCTATAGCAGTCTCTACATCAAACGGTACATCCACACGTCTACTACTAACGGGCAATTTGGCACAAAAAGCAGCAGAAATAAAACTCCTACTGGCACCCGAATCAAATAATACAGAGGCTAAAGTTTGGTTCACCAAAAACGTACCGGACACTACATCAGGGTCCGTCCTAGCCTCTTCCTGCGTCATCGTGAATGCCTGGCACTTGCCTTCGATCCCTCATTCCCCGTCTTCTTCACACCGGAACCTTCAGACCTCGGCTTCTTGCAATCTTTATTCATATGGCCGCTTTCCCCACAATTGAAGCACCTCATGCTCTTACACTCTCTAGCCATATGACCAGACTTTCCACACCTAAAACAAACATTCAGCCCATCGGCACTCCCCACTATGCTCCCTCCCACATTTACCACACCTCCTCAATCCCGTACCCGGTGTGGCCACACGACGATCGTCCACCCGGGCCTTCTTATTGCTCGTCGAAGCATCACCCGACTAAACCTCTTCCCGTTCAACTTCCTGTCACCACCTTTCCGATTACCATCAGCCACCACCACCACTGCCCGTTCATCATACAGTCTCCCGCCAAGTCCACCGCCGACCTAAAGGTGGTTGGTCGGGCGGCGATCATATGCCTGCGAATATCCCCGGCAAACCCTGAATATACCTCTTGATCTTTCGCGACAGAGGCGTCACCTGGTCCGGCACCAGACGTGCCATTTCATTGAATTTCGTGGTGTACTGTTGGTGGGTCATCGTCCCCGCCTCTAGCTGCAGGAACTCTCTCTCAACTTTATCCATTTCTCGATGAGGACAGAACTCCTCGATCACCAACCTCTTCAATTCGGACCACTTCATCTTCCCAATGGCCCGGCTACCCTCGGCTTGGACCACGTTATCCCACCAGCATAAAGCCGAATCCGCAAAAGAATGAGTAGCGAACTTCACTTTTTGGTCCTCCCGGCATTCGCTGATATCGAGGACACCCTCCATCTCTCTCACCATCGATGAGCAGCCGCAGCATTGCCATTACCGTCAAAAGTAGGGGGCTTGCACCTCATGATGCCCCGTAATTACAGCCTCGTGCTTGCTCTGCACAGGCTCCTCTCCTCTTTTCTTCATCATCAGAAATAACGTTCCCGGCCTGATTGTTCCTGTCTTCCCGAGGACCTGTTCCTCTCTTTTCTTCACCTTCCCTGACAGCCTTAATTACTTCGGTCACCACAGACGGTAAGATCGTCTGCATGACCTGATGCACCTCTTCAACCACTGCCTCTTTTACCGAGGCCCTTAAGTTGGCGCTCTCGTCTACTCCCTCCTGATGGGGTCTCGTTTTCCTCGTGAACAACCTCCTCTACCCTAGGTCTCCCCTCGTGACACGCGGTTCAGCACCACGTCCGCCACCACCTCCACCTGTGAGGCCTTAGAAGATCTACCACCAGCCATTCTCTATCACACACTGAAAGATTCAAACACCAACACGGTCATTCAAGGGAATAGCTCAGTTTAGGTCAAGTATAGTAAGTCTCTAATTACAGTGGCCAGTTGTGATTAGCCACTTACTTTACTCTTCGTACCCCGAGCATTACCTGTCCTGACTACATTAGTTTCTAAATCTAACAGTAACACATAAACAAATAGCATTGCACATAATACCAGTTAATCTTAAGAAAATACCTGATGGCACGCAGCTACTCAGATGGCATTCTTCCCTTTCCTGTCCCATTTTCAGTTTAAGTTTAGGTTTATTTTTGAAAATTTACCCATTTCACTTAAACTTTGGCTCTGATACCAACTTGTAAGGCCCCGTTCCCGGGCACCTCACAGCTGGCCTATCATCGCACATAAAAATATATTACATTAAACTTATTAAAAACCATGCAGCGGAAACATTAAATTTTTACTTTCAATTTTATATAAATGCTTTTGCCAGTTAATATAACGCACATCAATTACAAAATATCTATGTTGTATTACGTCACAAAAGCATCTAACAAAAGAATGCCATCCCAAAAGAGCTGAGTAGCTGCCTCGTGCCATCCTCAGCAACCCTACCTGTCAACTGGAAACACATAAAAAGTCAGCGTTGCTGAGCGAGTTCTAGTTTATAATAAAACATACTTTCATTCATTAAAACCGTTCTTACGTACACGCAATCACACAACATACGTACACGTAGATAATATTATTATTATCTTCATAATTCATTCTTAACTTTCATTCATCAAGCATGCAAGTCTCTAAGGTCACCTCTCTTCTCTGCCCTCATGGTTCCAACCCATGAGCCGACAAAGCATACTGTAACATACTCTTCTCTGCCCTCATGGTTCCAACCCATGAGTCGACAAAGCATACTGTAACATACTCTTCTCTGCCCTCATGGTTCCAACCCATGAGCCGACAAAGCATACTGTAACATACTGGTGCCCTATGGCCCTCAGTCCATAGACCGACACCTGGTGCCCTATGGCTCTCAGTCCATAGACCGACACCTTGTTGCCCCTATGGCTCTCTGTCCATAGACCGACAACCTTGTTGCCCCTATGGCTCTCTGTCCATAGACCGACAACACCTCTTCCGGGGTCACGTTAACCCCGCGAGTGGTCGTCACCACTCCTGCTGTAACAACTATCCCGTGACAGGTCACAAAGACACTGCCCCGTTGTTCTTAAGGCAACTATGGCTCACTGTCCATAATCTACCCTAAGGCTCGTAATAGGCCTAGTTACTAGAACCAAGCACCATTTCCAAGACTTCTTAACCGTCAAATCCATCTCGTGCCCCTTAGACCATGCAAGACTTTCTTTCATTCATTCATTCATTCATTAATACATGCATTCATTATCATGTTCCTCTTTCATTCGTTCATTCATTAACGCATGCATTCATTCATCATGTTCCTCTTTCATTATCTTTCACTTACATTCTTATTACATTCGTTTCATTCATTCATTCATTCACGTAAAGTCACTAAAAGATAAACACGCATCGACACAAGGAACATAGATATTTACAATTCATCAGTCATTACCATCATATAAGGCCACATCATACTTATCATGCATACGTCCTACATACAAGTCTCTCCTCATTCACATCAGCCCTATTTGGGCGATTGAACATACTCCAGTCGCATGGCCTTCGATGCGACTGAACCTTGCGATTGGACAACTATGCGAATGGGCATACAATCGTACGAATGGACCTCCTATCGTGCGAATGAACACTATACGAATGGACTACTAGGCGACTAACCCTCAGTCATGCGACTGAACTACTATGCGAATGGACCTATGCGACTGAATCCCTCAATCGCATGGTCTGTCGTGCGACTGAGCGCCAGTCGTGCGTCTGAGCCTCAATCGTACGATTGAACATCAGTCTTTCCTCAGTCGTGCGACTGGCCCTTCAGTCGTCTAGCCCTAACTGGGCAGCGACTGGAGTTCATCACGAACAGCAGCCGCGACCTACGGCCTTCAAACTCCTCTAAACTCATTTCCAGCCCAAATTAACCCTCTAAACCTCAGGGATTATACTAGGACATCATACAAGCATATGCAAGTCCTAAATCGTACCTTAAACACATTACCCAAGATTTCACCCAAATGGGTCAAACATACACTTTTTCAAAAACGGGTTTAAATGTGTTCCAGCCCCTAAATCGTTTGAAAACAAGTAAATGAGGGGTCCTAGAACTCACATAATCGAGGAGAAGATGAAGAGCTTCGTTTGGACTAGTCACTCGGCAAATCTTGAGTCCGGATCACCACTTTCTCTCTTTCTTTCTCTTCTTTCTCTGTTCTTTCTCTCTCTGCTCTTTCTTCCCGACTGAATGTGTAAGTGTGGGGAAGAAGAGGGCTGCCCCTCCTTTATAGCTACAGCTCAGTCGCCCGAGGTCCAGGCGACTGGACCTTCAGTCGCATGAACACCATGCGACTGGACCTCCAGTCGCATGAGTTCCATGCGGTTGATCCTTCAATCGTCCGAACATCATGCGATTGAACCTCCAGTCGCATGAATTCCATGCGAATGAGACTCAGTCGCATATCACTCCAAAAAGTCAAACTTCCGGGTGTTACATGAATGAACACAAGACTCAAATTAGAATACCAAATTGTCTGCCATTTCTTCACTTGAATCCACAATACATAGGAAACAATAACCGACGAGCAGTTTCATAATAAATAACCACCTATCCATGATGTCTACTAAATTAATTAAAATTGCAAGAAATATAAATAAATTGCAGAAAACACAAAAAATATGGTAGAAAGTTGTACGTGGAGAACATGGGTTTTCATGCACCCACATGAAAGTTGGGTTTTAATTCATGGAGTGGATCAAGGTTACGGGTGACCCGACTGATCCATAAGAGTTGTTGAGGTGGAGTCAGGTTATGATCCATGTTGGCATCTTCACTTCCATCAGACGAGTTGGGGCCAGTGGTGGTCAACGATAGAGATGGTTGGGGAAAAGAGGGTTGGGGGTGGTGATTATATCGGTGGTACCAGTAGTGATATAGCGGTGGTTCTGGTGGTGGTTCTAGCTATGGTGGTATCACAATGGTTCCGGTAGTGGTACAGCAGTGGTTCTGGCTATAGTGGTATGCAGTGGTTCCGGTGGTATAGGGTGGTGCTATGGTGA
The DNA here is from genome assembly GCA_024085815.1 of Flaveria linearis. Lineage (NCBI taxonomy): Eukaryota > Viridiplantae > Streptophyta > Magnoliopsida > Asterales > Asteraceae > Flaveria > Flaveria linearis. The sequence goes on from CM044011.1 coordinate 68,377,690, forward strand.
TGGTTACTGATGGTGGTGCCGTGGTGGTATGGTGATGGCCGGTGACGGTGGTGGTGATGCTATTGTGATTATTCTCAAATTTGTATTAATTTTTTATAAATGGGGGTTGTTTGGTCATTTTGAACACCAAAAAACTAACAATCATGCACTCTAGAGACAATCGTGTTATGTTTTGATAAATAGTTGGGACTAATGATGTAATTATTAAAAGTTGAGAGCAATCATGCAACATGAACATACCACATAGACCAATCGTGTAATTAACTCAAATATAAAAATCATATAAATCTTTGTTTTTTTTCATTTCAACTATTCCCTATCTTTTATTTATTTTCTTTAAAATTATGTCACTGCTAGTTAGGGTTGTTTATGGAACCGAGGCTCGCTCGAACTCAGTTCATTTACAAACAGAGCCACTCAATTCAGTTTGAATTTAAGAAATCGAGCGAAAAATGCTCGCTCGAACTCGGTCGGTTTAAAACCAAGCACTCGGTTTCGTTCAGTTTCATATTGCAATTTAGTACAAAACTAATAATTCATTCAAAAGTTTTAAGTTTAAACTCAAAATCAACAACTTAACAAAAGAAACATGCAAAATAAGTTTAAGTTTTGACTCGATTTTAAATAAATGATGGTAAAACCTACGCCACAACCTCCACGTTCATTATATCGCTTTGATATAATGTTTAAACAAGTATATAAAAATCCAAAAAATAATATTTAAAAATGTTAAAGGGAGCAAGGGTAAAGTGGTAAATAATTAAATTGTAATGTTTAAATAAATGTTTTTATCGTCTTATATACGAGTTTTGTCATCTAGATACATATTCCTGTATGTTAATTGAAACATTAGTGGTGAGGTTTAGACATCATGTATATATTGTTCTTATAGTGATATTTTTCTAAAGTGGATACCATATATAACAACACTAAAATAATAAGTAGCACTGACAAAGATTAACCACAAAACCCATTAAACCTATTAAAAAGAATTAGAAAACGAAAATGTAAAACACACGTCGGTATTTTGTCGATGATTATCAGTGAACGATAACCCAAATTGTTGAGATAATTACCGATAAACCATCGACACTAGCTAGAATATCAATAATTGGTTGTTAATTTGTGAGAAAAGCTTTCTGACGGATATCATGCATACGTTATTTGAAGGATAAGATTCTCATAGGTTTCATTCATATTTCGGTGAGGAAGTTTGCTACGGATATCATTAGTATATACACTACTAGAAAATATGAGGTTTCGTTACGCAAAATTTGCTACACAACTTTTTTTTGTCACAAATTGCTATGCATTTACGAAAAGATTGCAACGCAAACAAAATTCTTTAAGTTTCCTACAAATTTTGCTATGAATTACGACACAACAAAAATCGTAACGATTTCATCACAAAATTGTAGCAAAACTTAATTTCCTTAATTTATATCAATATAGAAACAATATTAACTAAAATAAAAATTATTTATACATTGTAACACATTTGCTACGTATAGTAAAAAATACAATTTTCTTTGCAAATGTGTGTTGCAAATGCATCACAAAATGATTTGATTTTTTTTATAAATTGTGACGCATTTGCAACAAAAAAGATAATTAAACCACAAAATAATGGATAGGTCACAAATGTAAATATTTAAATGTTGTTGCTACTCATTTGCTACACAATATTTATTTTAATTTATATATAACTAAATTGTACATGAAAAAGTGGTTAGTTTATTAACATTTTATGTAACATAAGTTTATTTAAAAAAGAAAAAAAATCAATAACAGAATTAATATATATAATTCTAATAGTAGAAAATCAGTGGTTACCAGTTCCGTTATCCGATTAGCAAGCGATACTCGAGGAACAAACTTAGTCAAAGATTCAAAGAGTTGTGTCGTAAATGTCTGTCACCACGCATTTGCAAAGCGTATGCGTGTTACAAATCACCATGTTTTTAGTAGTGTATAGGTTCATAAGTATAGTAACACAAGCTTGTAATAAATGATAACTAATTGTAATCTCTTTCGATTCAAACCCGACTATTAATGGTAACTGGTTAAAGTCCTAAATATAGTAACAAATACTTGCTATAAATAGGAAGAGGTGGTTGTTTGATGAAGGAATAGGTAGACTGGAAATTAAATGTGCTTGTACGGGCTCACGTCATTCATATGCACTGAAGGGTGATGTTCTTGCTTGTTGGAATTGGTGTTTAGAAATTAAAATCAAATCAAATCAAATTAATGATGATAGACTCCTCATCTTTAGGGCCGTAAACGAATCGAACAGAACCAACGGAGCCTTGTTCGTGTTTGTTCATTAAGATTTGAAAGCGTTCATGAACAGTTCACGCGAACGCTTACCGAACGAAAATGTGTGTTCGTGTTCGTTCATTAAGGAATTGAACTTGTTCACGAACACAAACCGTACAATTCACCAACACAAAGCAACCTTATACTATATAAAGTAAATGCTTGATATAATGATCATATACATGAATATGAACAAACATTTACTAAACGCTCACAAATATTAACTAAAATAAAAGTTATAAAATATATAAATTAATATTTAATGAGAAAATGAAAAAAATAAACAAATGAACATGAACAAATGTAAACGAGTATAAACGAACGTACACAGACACCTTACCAAAACGGACGTAATTTCTTGTTCATGTTCGTTCCTTTATTAAATGAACGAACGTAAACGTACTTACCACTGAATGTTTCACGAATTGTTCGCTGAAGTTCGATTTATTTACAGCCCTACACTACATGTATGTATGTTCTAATTGGTGGCCTAAATTAAAACATTGGTGGTTAAATAATTGTTCTCATCTATAAATTAGTGCTACCCACGATTTGTAAGGGTGGTGACTTGCATTCTAATTACATAGTGTTTACAACAATCTCGTAAATCTTCTACATTTCTTTTTTTCAACTTTCTCTTTTGAAATCAAAGCTTTGAAGATAAACAATTGATTGGGATATGTAATTAAGTACACAAATATCTAAGTATATAATAAAAATAATCGGTTATAAATAATATTGATTTGTGTAGCCTAAGGGGCTGTTTAATTGCGCTGACTGAGTAAGACCTGACTGAGTCAGAAGCTGACCCACTAAGAAATTCTGACTGAGTCTGCATCTGATTGAAACTTGACTGTTTGATTTAGTATCTGACTGACTCTACTGAATGATAAAAATAACCTTACATACACATCTACATCCCATATACATACACATATACATACACATCTATATACATACACATCTACATACCCATATACATACACATCTACATACACATATACAACACATCTACATACACATACATCTACATACACATACAATTACATACACATCTACATACACATATACATCTACATACACATCTACATAACATATACATACACATCTATATGCATATACATCTACATACACATCTACATACACATATACATACACATCTATATGCATATACATCTATATTCATAAAGAAATGATGATTACCGCAGGGAGGCGCTCGGGAGGTGCTCGGTTAGGGCTCGCGCAGGTCGGAGGTGCTCGGTTAGGGCTCGCGCAGGTCGGAGGGGCTCGGTTAGGGCTCGCGCAGGTCGGGGTCGGGCAGGGGAAGTCGCGCAAGGAGAGGGGATGTGGAGATTTTGGGTCAGCAATTCATTTTTTCAGGTTTGGGTCAGAAGAAATGACCCGGTAAGCTGGCTCCACGAGAGTATCAAACAGGCTGACCCGCTGACCGAGTTAGCCGGATCAGCCGGGTCAGCCCGATCAGACATAAACAAACAACCCCTAAAACATTCTGTTGACATGGCACTACAAGCCCCACTAAGGCCACTAATGTATCGATCATGATACACATGTAATTTAATATCAAAATAACTTGTTTTGATCTATTTTTCCTTTATTTAATCGAAACAATTCACCAACACATTACCCGTATATCTTTTTAACAACACAATGATTGTTACGACCTAAATGACTCTATGTAACCTAAAACCACCTACCTACACGTTACAATACCCACTAGTATATCAACATCAACTTGCCATAACTTCCATCATGGATATCAGCGACTTGTAGGTGTGAGATGATCGAGGCGATACATGTTACTTTAATTTTAATTTAATACATATTTTTTATACTAATTAACTTTTTGTGATAGGCGTGTACACCTAGAGGTGGAAGGTGAAGTCGAAGTACAACAAGACAAATCTGTAACACCCCAACCCAGAGAGGCTAACGTGTCACTATTACAGATATCAAATCAAAAACCAAATCCATAATATTAAAGAGATAATTTCAAACAAAACCAGATAATCCGAAAGAACCTAATTAAGTTATTCATTACATCAATTAAAGTAAAATACAATCTTGATCTTCAACCACTCTTCACTGATTTCCCGGAACCCCCTGATTACCTACAATCAAATAAGAAAACACCACAAAAGAAAATACGGCTGAGCCAAAAGTTGCTCAGTGACGGAAATAACAATAGTAACAATACGAAGCATAAAATACTTATATCTGAATACTGAACGGATCATATGATACTGAAACGGAGATCTGAATCTAAACATATATGCTGATACTGACTGAACATGTAATACTGAACTGAACTGATCTACACGACGCGTATATACAACAAAATAAGTCGTGTAATAAAAGAAGTACCAGAGCCAAAACTGAACTGATAAGTACATAGCTAGCTAGACTATGCACTAATGAGATGGTGTGTGGGGCGTACACACATGATTCCATCCCCCGGAACTGAACTGAACTGAACTGAACTAGGATCGATCCATCCGCCTCCCAGATATTATGGCCAAAGTACTACCTGAGTACTAACGTGTTAACGGAGACGCCGTGAACTATTTATTACACACCGTCACGAAAAGTGTCACATCATTGACGCCACAATGACATGTCGGAGAGCTCGGGTAACAGAGTATTAATCAAATGGTAGTACAACTACCAACATATAACGTATCAATGGAACATTTATAGGAACATGCAATAATGAGCACAATTCATAAATTATATTGCATGCTACAGGTCTCACTAAATAACACTAATGAGTCGAACGAATCGGAGCATAATTAAATAATAAGGATATACGACTAATAAAGGCTAAACGATTCATATTAACGGAAATAACATATCAAAATCCGTACTACAAAGTAACGGAACAGAATTTATACTATGATAAAGATAACCAAGAATCCGTACCTTATACACGAATGACAATAATCAGAAAAAGGTTTAGGCTCGGTTAACGCCGCGAGAACCTACGATAACGTAACGCAAATTATAATCTGAAAAATTCCAGTTCTGCCCTTGTCTTTTCGCACTCGTTAAAAATACTAAACGACGTTTAAAAATTCTGAAAATCTCCAGTTTACTAGATTAGTGATTTCTAAACAACTTTCATTTAGAAAAGTTTCTGATTTGGATTACCGAAATATGAGAAAAACGTGGATCTTTACAGCTGCGCAGAACTGCTAGCTGTTACGAAAACGACTATTTGGAGGTCTAAACGAATGAGTTTTTCGATGTTTTATATATCAACAGATTCGTCTTTCGACGAACTTCGTCATGGACATAAGATTTAACTGATTTGAATCTGTTATGAAAAAGTTATGGCCTCCGTAACTTGGCTGTAAAATACGGCCTAATTCAACTATTTAAAGCTTATTTTTTAACGAAATAAACTATTTATAACGATATAAACATAAATTGTTAAGGTTTTTAATAAGTTAATTTACAAAAACGAATTAGGTACTTTTATAAAATAAGTCTTATATTTAACCTGATTTTTACCATTTATTTAAAAGAATTCATAGGAATAATTAAACTAAATGTCTTGTTATATTGTTTTATAAATGTTTAATCTTAACGAAAATTACAGAAAATCAAGTTGATGATTTGAAAAAACAGGGATTATAAAAAGGATTTTTATAATTTTTAGGAATTTTTACAAAATTTTAAAAGGTTATATAAGGCTCAAAAAAAATATGGAGAGGCTCGGGTTCGAACCCGGGACCTCCAACACTTCAACCACGCACCAACCACTGAACCAAAGGCCTAAGCCGCGTTATAGTTCTACTTTTAATTCTTTTAACCAATCTCAAACCCAAACCCCCAAATCCTTCAAGAACCCTAATTCCCAAATCACCCAAATCGAACATTCAAAGAGTATGTTAATCAACAGAAGTTTAGGGCTTTAATCCCCACCTAGAATCGAGCTAATAGGTGTGTTCAATTGCTTGCTAATCAATCCCGAATCCGAAATCCCCAATTTCAACCCGTATAAACCCTAGAATCGAAATCTATCAAATTGAACATCGATTGATGATTGTTTATTGAATTAAGCATAGGGCTTTCATTCCTAGACTAAAATCGAGTAAGTAGGTGGCTTTAATTACCTCTATGATGATGAGATGAAGCTGAACTGATCGAAGAATGGGTCGCGGTCACGTGGTGATCGTTGAATGAGCAAACCTCGATGGAATTCAAATTAAATTGACAGGAAGCTTCTAATGTTGATATAGATCAAAAGCCCTTTATCAATTTATGTTAAAATTGGTCGGAGATGGGTTCCTAATAGAGTTGCAGGTCCGCGACGAGAGGGTATTCGAATGGAGTGATTGTTGTTTGTTGTTGCAAACGAACTCAAAGGAATGTTTTAAACGTTTAAATGATTGTGTAGGTAAAGTTAATTTGGATTATTTTGTCCGTTTAGTGCGATTAGCACATGGTGGTCGGCCGAAAGTTACAATCCCACTACACCGACTCTAAAAATCAAATTGATGTGGGGTATGGTGTTCGAATCCACTCGAATGTGTCGGGAACCAATGATTGAGCCCAAACCGCGTGGTTTTTGGTTGTGGAGGCTCGCCGGAGGGCGGCTTTTTGGCCGGAACAGTAGTTCGACGGGGAGAGGGAAAACAGAATGGGTTTTCACATTTTTACAAAATGGTCCCTTTAGTTTTCATCTCTTTAATTCTTGCACAAAACCTATAATTCAAGTTTCAAAATAGCAAAAAACACCCCTGCACTTTTATTATTATTATTATTATTATTATTATTATTATTATTATTATATTATTATTATATATATATATATATTTTTTTTTATGTGTGGGTATTATAATTCTACCCCCTTAAAATAATTTCGTCCACGAAATTGCTAGGTACAGCTTGAACAAAGATAGGCGTAACGTACACGGAGTACTGTGATGTTCAAGAAACAGATAACTGACAACTTCATAACTAATAGCAGAAACATATACCAGATATACCTAAGAGGTAAACAGATACGGATATTGAGAGCGGATTTCATCTTCTATCTCCCATGTAGCTTCACGTTGGGAATGGTTTTTCCATAATACTTTAACAAAAGGGATAGTTTTCCTACGCATAATGCGCTCTTGTCGGTCAAGTATGGCCTCTGGTTCTTCCTCGAATGATAAGTCTTCACGAATCAAATGAAGTGGATAGTTAACCACGTGAATAGGATGATAATTATATCCCCTTAAAAGAGATACATGGAAGACATTATGCACATGTGACAGTTGAGGTGGTAAAGCCAAACGATACGAAACCTCGCCAACTCTTTCTAGAATTTCAAAGGGTCCGATAAACCGTGGACTAAGCTTCCCTTTTAGACCAAAACGTCGTACGCCTTTGCAAGGCGAAACCTTCAGGAACACTTTGTCACCGACCTTAAACTCCAATAGTCGACGGTGTCGGTCTGCATAGCTTTTCTGTCTACTTTGAGCTTCTTTTAACTTTTCTCTAGCAATAGCAATTTTCTCATTCGTGATCTGAACTAACTCGGGTCCTTTGATGATTCTCTCACCGACTTCTTCCCAACAAACAGGTGCCCTACATTTACGACCATACAACAATTCGAAAGGTGCCATGCCAATGCTAGCTTGCCAACTATTATTGTAAGCAAACTCGACCAAACACAAGTACTCATCCCAGTTCCCAGTCCACTCTAAAGCACAAGCTCGAAGCATGTCCTCAAGTGTCTGAATAGTACGCTCCGACTGACCGTCAGTCTGCGGATGAAACGCGTACTAAACCTCAACTTGGTACCCCATGCAGCTTGCAAACCCTTCCAAAAGCGAGAAGTGAACCTCGGGTCTCGATCAGACACGATGACACCGGAGTGCCATGAAGTCTAACAATCTCTTGTGTAAACACTTCAGACAGTTTGCTAACTGAAAATCCTTGCTGAATGGGAGAAAGTGAGCTGACTTTGACAATCTGTCAACGACAACCCATATCGTATCATTTTTCTTAAATGTCCTTGGCAACCCTGTTACAAAATCCATGGAAATATCATCCCATTTCCATACAGGAATAGGTAGTGGCTGAAGCAAACCACTAGCTCTTTGATGCTCAATCTTGACCTGTTGACAAGTAAGGCAACGGCTAACATACTTAGCCACATCCTCTTTCATTCCATTCCACCGAAAGTTCTGACGAAGGTCCCGATACATCTTAGTAGATCCAGGATGAATAGAAAACGGAGAACTATGTGCCTCAGCTAATAACGATTCTCGAAGAGAAGAATCATTAGGCACACATAAACGTTTACCACACCAGATTACCCCATGTTCATCTACTCTGAATTCTGATTGTTTACCAATCTCCACATTCTGTAAGATTGCCCAGAGTTCACCATCGTCTTTCTGTGCGTTCTTAATCCGGAATATTAAGTCTGATTCAATCTGGAGTGTTGCGAGATATCCGTTACTCTTGCCAATATGTAGGCCAATACCCAATCTATCAAGATCGGTAATGTTCTGAGGCTGTAACTGTAGGGAGGCTACTGTTCCTGAGCTCTTCCTGCTAAGAGCATCAGCCACCACATTGGCCTTTCCCGGATGATATTGAATATTGGCATCATAATCTTTTAACAACTCTAACCATCTTCTCTGCCTCATGTTTAGTTCCTTTTGTGTGAAATATATTTCAAGCTCTTGTGATCAGTAAAAATATCACAAGTCTCTCCGTAAAGATAGTGACGCCATATTTTCAATGCGAAAATAACAGCAGCGAGTTCAAGATCATGCGTAGGATAATTAACCTCATAAGGTTTCAGCTGCCGCGAAGCATAAGCAATGACCTTACCATGCTGCATTAGCACACATCCAAGTCCCTTTTTAGAGGCATCGCTGTAAATCTGATATCCACCCGTGCCCGATGGAAGTGTGAGAACAGGAGCAGACACCAATCTTTTCTTGAGCTCTTCAAAACTTTTCTCTCGTTCATCATTCCAAGAATACTTAACCCCTTTCTTAACAGTTGCGTAAGGGGTAAAGCTATAACCGAAAAACCTTCAACAAATCTGCGGTAGTAACCAGCAAGGCCAAGAAAACTACGGACTTCTGTGGCTGAGGTCGGTCTAGGCCACTTAGTGATCGCCTCAACTTTAGCAGGGTCCATCATAATACCCTCCGCAGAAACAACATGACCCAAAAAGGCTACCTTGCTCAGCCAAAATTCACACTTTGAAAATTTAGCATAAAGCTTCTTTTCGCGTAGTGTTTCGAGCACGATACGAAGGTGATTCTCATGCTCCTCCTTACTTTTAGAATAAATTAAGATGTCATCAATAAATACAATGACGAACTTATCGAGGAACTTGCGGAAGACTCGGTTCATTAGGTCCATGAATACGGCCGGGGCATTAGTTAACCCGAACGGCATAACCAGGAATTCATAGTGACCATACCGAGTACGGAAGGCAGATTTAGGGACGTCAGAATCTTTGATCTTTAGCTGATGGTAACCAGACCTCAGATCGATTTTAGAGAAACACTTTGCACCCTGAAGCTGATCAAATAAATCATCAATACGAGGCAGAGGGTAACGATTACGGATAGTGATCTTGTTGAGTTCTCTGTAGTCAATGCAGAGTCTCAAAGAACCATCTTTCTTCTTCACGAATAGGACCGGTGCGCCCCAAGGCGAGACGCTTGGTCTTATAAATCCCAAATCAGTAACTCCTGTAACTGCTCCTTTAACTCCTTAAGCTCCATAGGTGCCATACGATACGGTGCCTTAGAAATCGGCTCAGCACCTGGAATAAGATCAATAGTGAATTCTACCTCGCGATCTGGTGGAAGTCCGGGTAACTCCTCAGGAAACACGTCAGGAAAATCACAAACAATCGGATAATCAGATATGTTCGGCTTTTCAGAAGATGTAGCTTTCACGAAGCTAGGAATCCCACGCAACGTGCGATAAGAGTTTCTGAGCCTTAAGCGCAGAGATGATTTTCAACGATTTCCGAGGCTGAGTCCCTTGATAAACAAGTTCAGGGCATTGAGGATTCCAAATAAAACACGACGAGTCTGGCATTCAATAGTAACGTGATGTCGAGTCAACCAGTCCATACCAAGTATGACATCAAAGTCACTCATTTGCATAGGAAACAAATCAGCTTTACGAATAATAGACTCGATTCTGATCGGACAATCTCTATAGACATGCGAGATGATAGTCGACTCTCCTAATGGAGTTGTAATAGCCAAAGCGTGCTCTAAAACAGTCGGTGCAGTCCTTAAGTACTTAGCAAACAAAAGAGATACGACAGAATGCGTAGCGCCCGTATCAAATAAGACATAAATATCCCGCTTTCCTATGCAAAGGGTACCGGAGATCATACCTAGGGCATTTACTATCAGTATCGGATAAGACATATATATGTATGTAATACGTTGCTAACTAAGGGGTCAGAAATATACCTGGTGCGTTAGCTGCTTCATTTGCAGTGAGTGCAAAAACTCGTCCTCCGGTGGCAGGTTTAGCTTGATTCCCTCCAGCGTCATTACGAGGGTCACGCTGAGGGCAATCCCTAATCATGTGTCCTGCACGTCCGCATCTGAAACATAATCCTCCGGCCAGACGACAAACTCCCTTATGAAGTTTCCCGCATGTGTTACACGGAGGGATAGCATTCCGATCCTGATTAGGGTGCTGCTGATTTGGTGGTTGAGCACGAGTAGGAGCCTGCTGAGTCTGATTATGAGTTGATTTCTGGTTCTGGTTTCGATTTTTCCATGATCGGGAGTTATTGTTGTTGTTGCGATCGAAACGGTTTCGACGGTCTCGTGGTGGTGAAGACTGATTCTTATTCGTATGAGAAGATGACTGATCATGGTCATTCTCTCTAGGCCGCTTACGGTTATCATCATACGACTTCCTTCCATTCTTTTTATCATTATATAGGTTTTTAACAGCATCAACCACTTCATTAATATCTTTAAACCGATGATTCAATATAAACTTTCGATCCCTTTCACATATGGCCCACTGAAAATTTTCTGTCTGCTCTTGCGGTGAGCCTGCAGAAGCACCAAGAAAACTCACCAACCGCGTAAATCGTGTCTTGAAATCTGTTATGTGCTCGTCATCCCTCTGTCTAATATTAGCATATTGTCTACGATACTCAGTGCGGTCAGCAGCAGTGAAGTATTCCTCATAAAACATTCCTCGGAATTTATCCCAAGGAAGTGTAGCTGCATATTCGTTTCCTCCTCTAGCTTGTTTCACAGTCGTCCACCATCTGTGAGCATCATCTTCTAACTTGTATGTAGCCAACCTTACCTTGTATACGTCCTCAACACCAAGTACCTCAAACAATTTCTCAATATGACTGATCCAGTTTTGCACCTCGACGGATCATTGGAAGTACTGAAAGACTTAGGCCTTTGCTTCTGAAAACGTTCCAACCAGACATGAATACCATCACGGGGTGGTGGTGTATTATCACTAGAAGGTGCTCCTGTGTTGTTCCCGCCAGAAGGTGGCTCTGAGTTATTTCCACCGGGTGGAGGTCCTGTGTTGTTTCCCTCCGAATTTGCATGTTGCATCTGTTGGATGACTGTTTGAGCAGTCTGAGTCATCAGATTAGGGAGTATTCCAGAAATAGCAGCGTTTACGGCATTAGTAACAAGGGTTTCAAGAGGAGTATCAGATGAGGGGCCATTCGAGTTATTGCGGTTGTTCACACGTCTCTTAGGAGCCATCTGAAATGAAAGTACACGTGTGAACACTGGAATTTAGATTGGGAACAAAATTAGATCCTAACCCAACGTCTACCCATTACCTCACAAGTTTATTATTAATGTTTAAGTTTTCTACAGGAAAGAGCCTTTGCTCTGATACCATAACTGTAACACCCCAACCCAGAGAGGCTAACGTGTCACTATTACAGATATCAAATCAAAAACCAAATCCATAATATTAAAGAGATAATTTCAAACAAAACCAGATAATCCGAAAGAACCTAATTAAGTTATTCATTACATCAATTAAAGTAAAATACAATCTTGATCTTCAACCACTCTTCACTGATTTCCCGGAACCCCCTGATTACCTACAATCAAATAAGAAAACACCACAAAAGAAAATACGGCTGAGCCAAAAGTTGCTCAGTGACGGAAATAACAATAGTAACAATACGAAGCATAAAATACTTATATCTGAATACTGAACGGATCATATGATACTGAAACGGAGATCTGAATCTAAACATATAATGCTGATACTGAACTGAACATGTAATACTGAACTGAACTGATCTACACGACGCGTATATACAACAAAATAAGTCGTGTAATAAAAGAAGTACCCAGAGCCAAAACTGAACTGATAAGTACATAGCTAGCTAGACTATGCACTAATGAGATGGTGTGTGGGGCGTACACACATGATTCCATCCCCCGGAACTGAACTGAACTGAACTGAACTAGGATCGATCCATCCGCCTCCCAGATATTATGGCCAAAGTACTACCTGAGTACTAACGTGTTAACGGAGACGCCGTGAACTATTATTACACACCGTCACGAAAAGTGTCACATCATTGACGCCACAATGACATGTCGGAGAGCTCGGGTAACAGAGTATTAATCAAATGGTAGTACAACTACCAACATATAACGTATTAATGGAACATTTATAGGAACATGCAATAATGAGCACAATTCATAAAATATATATTGCATGCTACAGGTCTCACTAAATAACACTAATGAGTCGAACGAATCGGAGCATAATTAAATAATAAGGATATACGACTAATAAAGGCTAAACGATTCATATTAACGGAAATAACATATCAAAAATCCGTACTACAAAGTAACGGAACAGAATTTATACTATGATAAAGATAACCAAGAATCCGTACCTTATACACGAATGACAATAATCAGAAAAAGGTTTAGGCTCGGTTAACGCCGCGAGAACCTACGATAACGTAACGCAAATTATAATCTGAAAAATTCCAGTTCTGCCCTTGTCTTTTCGCACTCGTTAAAAATACTAAACAACGTTTAAAAATTCTGAAAATCTCCAGTTTACTAGATTAGTGATTTCTAAACAACTTTCATTTAGAAAAGTTTCTGATTTGGATTACCGAAATATGAGAAAAACGTGGATCTTTACAGCTGCGCAGAACTGCTAGCTGTTACGAAAACGACTATTTGGAGGTCTAAACGAATGAGTTTTTCGATGTTTTATATATCAACAGATTCGTCTATCGACGAACTTCGTCATGGACATAAGATTTAACTGATTTGAATCTGTTATGAAAAAGTTATGGCCTCCGTAACTTGGCTGTAAAATACGGCCTAATTCAACTATTAAAGCTTATTTTTTTAACGAAATAAACTATTTAAACGATATAAACATAAATTGTTAAGGTTTTTAATAAGTTAATTTACAGAAACGAATTAGGTACTTTTATAAAATAAGTCTTATATTTAACCTGATTTTTACCATTTATTTAAAAGAATTCATAGGAATAATTAAACTAAATGTCTTGTTATATTGTTTTATAAATGTTTAATCTTAACGAAAATTACAGAAAATCAAGTTGATGATTTTGAAATAAACAGGGATTATAAAAAGGATTTTATAATTTTTAGGAATTTTTACAAAATTTTAAAGGTTATATAAGGCTCAAAAAAAATATGGAGAGGCTCGGGTTCAAACCCGGGACCGCCAACACTTCAACCCACGCACCAACCACTGAACCAAAGGCCTAAGCCGCGTTATAGTTCTGCTTTTAATTCTTTTAACCAATCTCAAACCCAAACCCCCAAATCCTTCAAGAACCCTAATTCCCAAATCACCCAAATCGAACATTCAAAAGAGTATGTTAATCAACAGAAGTTTAGGGTTTTTAATCCCCACCTAGAATCGAGCTAATAGGTGTGTTCAATTGCTTGCTAATCAATCCCGAATCCGAAATCCCCAATTTCAACCCGTATAAACCCTAGAATCGAAATCTATCAAATTGAACATCGATTGATGATTGTTTATTGAATTAAGCATAGGGCTTTCATTCCTAGACTAAAATCGAGTAAGTAGGTGGCTTTAATTACCTCTATGATGATGAGATGAAGCTGAACTGATCGAAGAATGGGTCGCGGTCACGTGGTGATCGTTGAATGAGCAAACCTCGATGGAATTCAAATTAAATTGACAGGAAGCTTCTAATGTTGATATAGATCAAAAGCCCTTTATCAATTTATGTTAAAATTGGTCGGAGATGGGTTCCTAATAGAGTTGCAGGTCCGCGACGAGAGGGTATTCGAATGGAGTGATTGTTGTTTGTTTTGTTGCAAACGAACTCAAAGGAATGTTTAAACGTTTAAATGATTGTGTAGGTAAAGTTAATTTGGATTATTTTGTCCGTTTAGTGCGATTAGCACATGGTGGTCGGCCGAAAGTTACAATCCCACTACACCGACTCTAAAAATCAAATTGATGTGGGGTATGGTGTTCGAATCCCACTCGAATGTGTCGGGAACCAATGATTGAGCCCAAACCGCGTGGTTTTTGGTTGTGGAGGCTCGCCGGAGGGCCGGCTTTTTGGCCGGAACAGTAGTTCGACGGGGAGAGGGAAAACAGAATGGGTTTTCACATTTTTACAAAATGGTCCCTGTAGTTTTCATCTCTTTTAATTCTTGCACAAAACCTATAAATTCAAGTTTTCAAAATAGCAAAAACACCCCTGCACTTTTTATTATTATATTATTATTATTATTATTATTATTATTATTATTATTATTATTATTATTATTATTATTATTATATATATATATTTTTTTTTTTTTATGTGTGGGTATTATAAATCGGTAATTATTATTATTGTTATAGTTATTAGTAGTAGAATTAATGTGCGTTTGGCACGGGATAACATTTTTGCTTGCCGAAATGAGTTGGATCGAATCCTTACCTTGTAATCTTTCATGAAAAGAAATATCTACGTCGGGTTCCAATTATGTTCACTTTGTGAATAATTTGATGAAACGATGGATCATCTTTTATATCGTGCTATTACGCCACAATGTTATTGAGTTATATAAGTTCATGGTGTCGAATTCCACCAATATATGCCTTTTCCATTCTGCGAAACAAGATTATTTTTAAGAACTCTAGGCCATCTATATCGGGCCTCCTTGAAGATTTAAAGAGCTCAAGTTATTTATGGGTGTGAAGCAGATCAAGAATGCAACTCTTAAACTGGGATAATTGGGTTAGATTTAACATTTAATCTCATCTGCTTTATGTTTTTTATATAAACTCTCCTGCTATTTCTCTTTTCCTCTTGCTAGCTCCTTGCTGGCTTGAGGTCTGCTGAATAAATTTTGCCTTTCAAAAATAAAAAGGTTACTAATTAGTAGATTATTAATATTATTGTGTAAATTAATGTTGGTTATTTTTAAATTATTTTCTTCTTTTTTTTATCTCGATTGAGTTTCTAAAAATCACTTATATAAAATGAAGGTTAGGTATTTTTTATAAAATATAAAATTTATGTACTTTTAAAAATAGTAATTATTTACAAAATTATATTATATTAAGATAATAAAATTCACCATAACAATTTATGTGAATGTTCAAGCATATATATTTTAAGAATAATCCATTGCTACACTTGTAAAGTGGAAAAGAAGAAAAAGAGTAAAGGTGAATAGAACGAAAAAGTATAAATAAAAACTAAAAAAGAAGACATTATTTTATATTTAGATACTTAATTACAATAAAAAGTTAAAATTTTGATGTGCAACATATGTTTAGAACCTTTTTTTTGTGATTATATATATTTGTTTGTGGAAGGACATAGTGAATTAGAACTTTAGAAGAATTTTATTTACACAATGGATATTAGTGACACAATATTGCATAAACGTGTCGTAATAATTAATATCTTTCAACATTTTTTTTGGGAAATATTTGAATAATCGCATCAAAATAAAATAGAATATATAGAAATATAGAGTATAAACACAATGATGGCACAAAATGTGAAAAGGTGTAAACTCCCAATTTATTTTTATTCTTTCTATTTCTTTATACATATATATGTATACATAAATATAGAGAGAGATAGAGAAGAGGGTGTATCAATATCAAAAATCCGTGTTTGTATAACTCAACCCATTTATAATCCATTTATTAAACACACATTGTTTGGTTTATATATTTAACCTGTTTATTTAAACAAATCAATATATATTAAAAAATAAAAAGCAAAATATTTGGTTAATTTGTAAGGTTAATATCTTTATCACCTCTTTAACTTATTTATTACAACATGTTAATCCGTTTATGACTCAATTAACCAATTCTTACTCAAATATTTGTTTGCAAAAGATGAAGTGGTTAAAGTAATAATTTTTAACATATAAAGAAATATTCATCGAGTTTGCATGCTTTTATGATTACAATTAGCATACAATGATTTTAAAATCGCTTGTGACTGAAGAATTGCTATAAATTAAAACTTTCCAGAACACTCGAACATGATTTCTGAAATTTTCTTCTTCTATTTATTCAAACATTTTTTTGTTATTACCTGAAAGGCTGAAAAACATTTTAAACTATTATTTCATATCGGGATAGTTATTTAGAGCACGAGGCCACGAGTCTAGAGCTATATACTGATATTTTAATTGCACTAGAGTCATTTATTTTCTTTTTTTAAACTGCAGCTAGATACTTATCTGCATTAACCACTTATCTACATATCTACATATTCTAATAAAAGGGTAACTAAAGATGCTATATGGCAACATCACATAATTAGGGATGCCACATGGCAACACCATATTCATTTTTAACAAAATTTTCCCGCTTCTCTCTCTCTTATTAAATAACTCCATTAATTACTAATTATATTATTGAATTCTTTTTTGATTAAAAATTATTTTTAGAAAAATTTAGAAATAGATACTTTTTGATGTTTATTTCTAGAGAAACAAATTTTTATTAAAATAAATTTTCTAAGACATCATACTTTTTTTTAAAACACAAAATATTTTAAAATTACATTTTTTAACATGTTTTTAAGCGAAATATTTAATTTATTTTTTTGAAAAAATAAAAAAGTTAAAAACAAAAATTTTAAAAGTTGATGTTATTATTTTATTACTTATATTCCTTACTCATATATAATTTAAATCATATATTATTTTATAATTAATAAAATTTATTCTATTTAATATTATTTATTCAACTCATGTAATACACGGGTTCACTAAATCTAGTGTTATATAATATGCTAAATAGTCCTATTTTTAATTGTAAATCTGCAACTGAAGTGGAACAAAAGTAGATACCAACTCACAAATTTGTGTAAACTAATATAAAAATTGGATGAGAAAAGTTTTCACAATGTTTTCATATATGTATTTTTTATTTTTTTATTTTGGTTTTTGTTTCTTACACTTGTTATATATTTGTTTCAGGGAATTTAATATGCACAATAATTAATATTGCGAGAATACTCGTAACAAAATAAAGCATTAATTCATTTTAAACTTAAAAGTTCTTGAAATAAAAGAAATCGATAAACACACAATGTTTATTTCCCCGTTATGAAATTCAAAACAAAAAAAGAACAAATTTTGTATATATTATATATATATATATATATATATATATATATATATAAAACCTGCTCTGTATAAGTAATTAAAGATTAAAGGTTTAAAAACATATGAAAAAAACTAATTTTACAAGTTTTTATGTACAAAATATGCAAATTTATATATTAAATATGTAAAATTTTAAAAAATATATATATTATTAGAAATATTAAGCAATTTAAGTTTTTTTTTTGGTGATAATTTAGTATAAATGGAAACTCATAATCAATGTATATTTGCTTTCACTATTATTATTTGTTAGGACTTATAAACATAGTGATAGGTGTGCTTAGTTTCATCAATCTAATCATCACATGGTGAAATCTTTTATTGTTGGTTAATTTTTTGCATAATCATTAAACAAATGAATGTTTATGACATGGTTATTATCATTATAAGAAGTAGACTTCAAGAGGAATATTAGGCAAGTATTGGTGGTGCCATCATTTGGTATTTCACATTTAAAAAAATATAATTTTTTTAAAAAATAAAAACATATATTCTAAGCCACCTAGGTGTCACTGCTCACCAATGAATTGAACCACAAGTCGTAAATGACTTGTACAGGTAAGACGCATAGAAACCGATAGCAAAAGAAAAGTTTATACAAAGACTTCTATGCATCAAGACAGTTGAAAATAATAAACAATCAACTCATATAAACCATGGAAAAATTAACGAGAGTGAAATGATTGGGCGGACATGATTCTAAAATTCATAGACCAATAAACTAAAGCTGAAGTAATTTTGTTTTCGTATTTATTTGTTAAAAAATATTCGAATTTTGTCACAATTCAATAAACAATGTTTTCAGAACCGGATCGAATAGTGGACTGGATGTTTCATCGGTCCACTGGTCAAGCCGGATATAAGAAACGAATTATATTATAAGTATTTTAATAAATATATGTAAAATAATACTGAAAAATTTTAAAAAAATATCAAAACAGGTTTAACCGTTCTAGGTCATACCGGTTCAACTGGTCCTAGAACCGATTCAATGTAAAAACGGTTTTAAGCAGCGATCTGGACCGGTGCTATGGATACATAATATATGGTTTGTAGAATTTGGATATCGTTGATTTTGCATAGGCTTATTTTAGAGTAAATTGTCATTTTCGTCCTCGGGTTTTTGTATGGCAAAACACACAAAAACTCGGGGATGAAAAGAACAATTTAGTCCTTCATATATTTAAAAGTCATATTTTGTTGATCTATTGGTTTCGGTGATACAAAGTTAAAGAATTTAATCACCGAAAAGCAATGAATAATTTGATATCAAAATAAAAGTATGTTAGGTAAATTATTAAAAACCATATTTTTTTAAGTACCTCCATAAATATAATGATGAACGTATGAAACATCATACACGTATATAAAAGTACTAGGTTAGTTATCCGTGTAAACACGGGTGTGACAATAAAATTTTAAAAAGTTAAATCTAACAATCAATTACATACTTTATAAATTTCTAAATATTTTTTTTGTATACAACATTTGTTTGTAACTCTACCATATCCAAAATTAATAGTTTTACTCCCTTACTTTTAACCATCGGTGCTTCATCCCATGCATAGCTTCAAATTAATTCACAACAATAGCTATTTAATCTCACAATGCAAACACATTAAAAACACATGAATTAGTGTTTTATTTTAGTAAAAACAGCTTTGTGACCAAGAGTACCAAACATAATCTCTTACTAATAAATAAAAATAAATCCGGACACTTGTCACCATTATAGGCTATCTAATAATTGGTTTTTTCCTCTTCTCTCTCCTCTTAATTATAATTATTAATTTATTAATGTTATAATAGTTATTTATTAATTAATAACTATCCATAATTAAAATTTCAAATATGTTAACTTCAAATTTTTAAATATCAAATATATGAGTTTATTCAATTCGTATAATATATAATATTTAAGACATAACTTTTTATATTATAAAGCATGTAACAGTAAATTTATTTGGTCCGTGTATCACACAGGATTGTAACCTAGTATATTAATATATCATTACAGACAACTTAAAATCTCAACTTGAACAATAAAACACAATCCCTATTAGTAAACATGTTGTGCGCTTGTCACATACATCCAATTGTAACGTTCGAATCAACGCCAACTCTACAAAACAAAACCACACAAAATAATTACTTCATAAAAGTATTTATAGTATTCAAACATAAAAATCCAAAAAATTAAAAAAACTCAACTTCTTTTATTAATATGATTCCTGTCACACCCCCGCTTATAGCGGAAACACGAGGATGTAACGGACGGAATCGTCATAACACCTGGTTAATTTATAGAGACAAAATAAATGCAAAAAATCCACGTGTCATGACGTTACCCGACACAATGGTAACTTGTGTCATGGTTAGTCAGTTCCACGACTAGCATAGCCTATTGAATTAATAAAACCAAATACAACATGAAATACAACCAACAAAAGTTCAACATAGCATTCATGAATGAAATCAAATGATAGTCAAACACTAGTGCAAGTCTACTGAAATCCTGAGGGTCTCTGCTAAGGCATCGGCTCTAGCTATCCTCTTTGATTATGATCACCTGAAAAGATATGCTCAAAAATGTCAACAATAATGTTGGTGAGCTTCGCAGGTTTGAATTATAAACATGTAATTGATGTTGTATAGAGTTTGTTGTGGAATACCGTGCATACAGTTATAAGCAAGCAAGATCACATAACATGAGTTTCATACAACCAAACCTAATGACGTACACAAAGAAACTTGTCGAAATATATTCACCCAATGCCCGTTCCTGGCAGTAGGGATGGTACTCACAAGTAACCATCTCGTCAAGGGTGGGGGTGTCAACCCAGTAGTACTACCAATACCTATCCGTTGGTTCCAAACCCGGAATTAATAGTTCTAAGAGATCCACAAAGTAACACCATGTATGCATCAGATATGTACTCACAAAACAGTATCACGTTGATTCCAAGTATGAAAATTGTAAGTATAATGTACACATTGAAAACGGATGAGCATACTTTTCCCCCATGTTTGTAAAAGATTGAAACAATTGTATAAGCATAAAAAGGGGCCACGAAACTCACCTTGAATTGAGATGTAAATGAAATGAACAAGAGCTTCAAAGAATACGGCAATGCACGATCAAACACGATCAATACCTATTATTAATTGTAATTAAGTCTTTAGAATGTGTTCATTGCGAATAAATACATCCGGTCAGATTCGGGTCGGTTTGGTTTGACGCACACGATTAGATATATATATATATTTAAGTTTGATTATAAACTTAGTGATACTAGAATTTAAATTGAATTGGGGGGTTTTGACAAGTAATTAAATTTATATAAGTGAAATTACTTGTATTTTGATTTATTCAAAGAAATATACCTTTTAAGTGTTTTAATATAGAAAAGTAATTAAGTTTAATATCTGATAATGTTTAAATATATTTTATATATATTCTTTGTAATCTTTTGAAATAAATATTATTACGATAACGTATTAACCGATAATAATTTATTAATCTAAAATATTCGTTAAAGTATATTTTATAAGAAATAACCTATAATTACATTTGTAAATAATTTGTGAAATTATAAGATGTATAATTCCTATGATTTTCATGGTTATTTCATAATTACACACGATTTAGGGTCCATTTTTATAAAAACAATTATTTATAATATTTATAAATAAATTTTATAAAGATTATTAAGGTTTTTAAATAAAATAATTTTACAAAAAATAATTATGTAAGATTTAAAATAAGGAAAGTTTATAAAATTTATTTTTATAATTTTCAAGAATTTTTACATATTTTTTTGAAGCTTGAAAAGGCTTAAAAAAATAGTTTGTAGGTAACCGGGTTCGAACCCGGGACCTCCAAGTCAAACTCCCACGCACCAACCAGTAAACCAGGCTTCCAACCGCGGTGATACTCCATTCCATTTCTTTTTAAACAGTTTTAACCTATTTCCCCCAAATCCCTTAGAACCCTAATTCGTTTTGGGTCAAATTGACCCTCGATTTGATGTTGTTAATGGTTATAATGTTAGGGCTTTTGTTCCTCATGTTTAATCGAGCAGATACATGTATTCAATTACCTGATTTCATTTCGAATTGAAGATGAACACCACGAAGAACAGGTCGCGGTCGCCTCGGGTCCAATTGATGAGTAAATGCAGACTATAATCGAATTAAACTCAAGGGTAGCTTCAAACAATGATCTTGATGCAAAACCCTCTGTCAATTTTGGTTTATGATGCCTCTAAGACCACTGTCGACTACGTTGCAGGTTCGATGAAGACGATGATCGATTTCTGTTTGTTTATGTGTTTTCGATTGGAATTGCAGGTTGTATTCAATTTATAGTGAGATAAAGTTCAAGTAGGGTCTATTTATTTAGATTATAATTGTCGTTTGAGTGTTCTTTTGAGTTGTAATCGCGTTCGAAATTCAAGTGGAGTGGTGAGCTGTAAATTGAATGATTAAAAGCACTTTAAGTGTGCATTCCAGTTCGAATTTGGTCCACTAAATGATTTGGACTGATTGTGCGATTCAATTTCGAATATTTTTGAGGTTTTGGCCTTGCCGGAGCTCGGCCGGAATCGTGGCCGGAAAAACGGGGTTGGGCGGGGGTTGGTTTTGTAAATTTTAATTTACACTTTTGGTCCCTGTAGTTAGAGTTATTATTATTTTATGCAAATAATTTCTTTTAAAGTTTAATAAATGATAAAATACCCCCTAGACTTTATTATTATTATTATTGTTATTATTATTATTATTATTATTATTATTATTATTATTATTATTATTGTTATTATTATTATTATATTAGGGTTAACACTAAACGAGTATACGAAGATAAAACAACACATAGATTACGAAAACAATAAATGTGTGAGGATAGTTAACGGGCGTCACGTTAATTGACGGACCTGTTAGTGACAGATGTCACACACCATCACATTCACCACATGATCTTCAACAAGAAGAATCTTAGGTTTCCTTTCTGATTTGGGAAGATCTTGAATGTTTCTAGAACTTGGTTCATCAGAAGGTGACCATGAAACCATAGGTAGATCACAGTGATTCTCTTTTTCTTTCTTGATGCAGTTTGTGTTTTCATTTTCTAAGGTACACTTTGAAGAACTTTCGGGTTCTGACGAGATATCAAAAGAAGAAGATTCATCATCGATTAAGCTGACTGCTTTAGTGTTTACTTTATGTGCAATGGCAGAGCCATTAGAGGTAAAAAGAGAGCCTAAAGTGTGTGGCTGGAACTGAGAGAAGCCACAGCTGATGTCATCATCTGATGACTCGTTGTCAACCATATCATCAAATCCATCTGTATCATCTGAGTTATCACCCAAATGTGAAAGTAGACCCACAATGTTCTTTGCTTGATATTGTGAGATGTCACAGTATCCCCCAGTTGAGGGAATTTCATCCCGAAATTCAACTGGTGCTAGGCCCAAGAGTGTCATCCTCGAATAGATGTGAATATTTAAGTCTCATCTGATCTTCACGTTCCCATGTAAACTCTGGCCCTCGTTTGGAATTCCATCTTATACGAACAATAGGTATCTTGCTGCGTCTCAACCTCTTGACCTTTCGGTCCATGACCTCAATAGGTTCCTCCACAAAATGGAGGCTTTGATCAATCTTGATATCCTCAATAGGCACGTGAAGTGATTCGTCAGCTAAACACTTCTTGAGATTCGAAACATGGAAAGTATCATGTACACTGTTAAGCTCTTGTGGCAACCTTAATCGGTACGCCACCGGGCCGATTGTCTCCGTGATCTCGAATGGTCCAATATATCTCGGGGCTAACTTCCCCTTCTTTCCAAACCGAACGATCCTTTCCAAGGAGAGACCTTAAGTAACACTTGATCCCCAACGTTAAACTCTAGCGGCTTCCGACGGTTGTCGGCATAGCTCTTTTGGCGATCTCTAGCAGCTTTAAGTCTGTCTTTGATTAGGAAGATCTTATCGGTTGTTTCTTAGATGATTTCAGGTCCTGTTAGCTGACTCTCGCCAATCTCGGCCCAATATACGGGTGATCTACATTTCCGACCATACAGCGCTTCGAACGGTGCACACCCAATACTAGTATGGTAACTGTTATTGTAGGAAAACTCGATCAATGGTAGATAAGTATCCCAACTGCCACCAAAATCAATGACACATGCCCTTAGCATGTCCTCAAGCGTCTGTATTGTTCGTTCACTTTGGCCGTCTGCCTAGGGGTGATAGGTTGTACTCATGTCTAATCGAGTGCCCATCGCTTTCTGTAACGTCTGCCAAAAGCGTGAAGTAAATCGAATGTCTCGGTCGGATATGATTGACACCGGCACCCCGCGCCGTGTCACGACCTCTTTGATGTACAACCTTGCCAGCTTATCCATTTTATAGTCTTCTCGGATAGGCAAGAAGTGAGCGGATTTTGTCAGTCGATCCACTACGACCCATATCGAGTCATGCCCGCTTGGCGTTCTCGGGAGTTTGGTAATAAAATCCATAGTGATGTTCTCCCATTTCCACTCGGGGATTTCAGGTTGTTGCAATAATCCCGATGGTTTCAGGTGTTCAGCCTTGACCTTTGAACATGTCAAGCATTTGCTCACATATATAGCAATATCTTTCTTCATACCCGGCCACCAGTACAGATCCTTCAGATCGTGGTACATCTTGTCTGTACCAGGATGAACAGAATATCGAGTCTTGTGTGCTTCATCCAAGACTAGTGTACGTACACCTCCCCATCTGGGTACCCAGATACGATCCATGAACAACTGTATGCCATCATCCTTGCAATTCATCTGCTTGTCTAACCCTCGGAATTCTTCTCCCGCAAGGTTTTCTCCTTTCAATGCCTGACTCTGCGCAAGTTGGATCTGAGCTTTCAAGTTTGTTTGAATAGTCAATCCCAAAGCTCGAACACGTAGTGGTTTCAAACGCTCTTTACGACTTAGGGCGTCAGCCACCACATTTGCTTTCCCCGGATGATACCGGATCTCGCAATCGTAGTCACTAAGTAGCTCTACCCAACGTCGTTGTCGCATGTTGAGTTCCTTCTGATTCAGGATGTGTTGAAGACTCTTATGATCTGCGTAGATGATACACTTGGTGCCATATAGATAATGCCTCCATATCTTAAGTGCAAATACTACAGCGCCCAACTCCAAATCATGAGTTGTGTAGTTCTTTTCGTGCACCTTAAGTTGTCGCGAGGCGTAAGCAATCACCTTATCTCTTTGCATTAGCACACATCCCAATCCTTGATGTGAAGCATCGCAGTACACCACAAAATCATCAGTTCCGTCCGAAAGGGACAGTATTGGAGCATTGCACAGCTTTTCTTTCAATGTTTGGAAAGCTTGTTCTTATGCATGTCCCCAATCAAACTTCTTGTCCTTCTGGGTTAGTAGCGTCAATGGTTGTGCGATCTTCGAAAAGTTCGCAATAAAGCGACGGTAATATCCGGCCAACCCTAGGAATTACCGTATTTCTGAAGGCGTTTGGGGTGTATCCCATCTCTTCACAGCTTCAATTTTTCCGGGGTCCACATGAATTCCATCTTTGTTAACCACATGACCCAAAAACTTCACTTCTTGAAGCCAGAATTCACACTTCGAGAATTTGACGAAAAGTTTCTCTTCCCGCAACAATTCTAGGATTGCTCGAAGGTGTTTCTCGTGATCCTCTTTCGAACTAGAGTAAATGAGTATGTCGTCGATGAATACGATCACGAACTTATCTAAGTAAGGCTTGCACACGCGATTCATTAAATCCATAAAGACAGCTGGTGCGTTGGTCAACCCAAACGGCATGACCAAGAACTCATAGTGTCCATAACGAGTCCGAAATGCCGTCTTTGGTATATCTGCTTCGTGAACCCTCAGCTGATGATATCCAGAACGAAGATCAATCTTAGAGAAATGTGAAGCTCCTTGCAGTTGGTCAAATAAGTCATCAATTCTGGGAAGAGGGTATCGATTCTTCACAGTCAACTTGTTCAACTCGCGATAATCGATACACATACGGAACGACCCGTCTTTCTTTTTGACAAATAGAACCGGTGCTCCCCATGGTGAATGACTCGGTCGAATAAAACCCTTCTCCAATAGCTCTTGTAGTTGACTAGATAACTCTTGCATTTCAGATGGCGCTAACCTATACGGTGCTTTTGCTACCGGCGTAGCTCCAGGAATCAACTCGATACGAAATTCCACCTGTCGTAGAGGAGGTAAACCCGACAAATCATCAGGAAATGCTTCCGGATAATCTCACACCACATGAATATCTGCCAACCTGTTGCCTTCTTCTTTCTTTTCCACTACATGGGCCAGAAGTGCGTAGCACTGCTTTCGTAGACATCGACGCGTCTTCATGCAAGAATAAGCTTTAGAGTTCTTCCCGGTCTATCTCCTTGAATCTTGAGTATCTCCCCATTTGGCATGGGGATTCGTACTACTTTCTCCCGACAAACAATCTCGGCTCCGTGTTTCGACAACCAATCCATTCCCACAATCACATCGAAGCTCCCTAGCTCGAAAGGTATTAAGTCTATGTTGAAGGCATGGTTCTCTAATATCATGGAGCACTGTCTAATAATCCTATCTGCTTGTACAAATCTACCGTTGGCCATTTCTACGGAAAAGCTAGTTTCTAGCCTACTAGGGTTCAAGGCAAGCATGTGTGCAAAATCAGAAGATATGAAACTATTGTCTGCTCCCGTATCAAACAATATAGAGGCGAAGTGGTTGTTGAGAAGATACGTACACGTGACAACATTTGGATCCTGACGGGCATCGTTAGCTCCAATGACGAAGGCACGTCCTCTGGCAGCATTTCCTTGATTCCCCTGGCCCGGATTACCAGCTATGGCCAGCACTTGCTGCTGGTTATTTCCCTGTTGACCCGGTGCCCTATTCAATCGGGGGCACGTGTTTCTGAAGTGATCGAGACCTCCACATTCATAACAAGCCCTGGCATTCCCGGCGGGGTTAACCGCGTTGATGGGCGCTACCAGGTTCGGCGCAATTCTACAATCCTTCGCTAAGTGTACCGGGCGCCTACAGTTTGCATATATCTGACACGTCGTTGCTGGGGGATGGTGATAGTTACACTTGTTGCACTTGGGGTGCGGTCCAGTGTAATCCTTTCTTTCTTGTGTCACAGCCACAAAATTTCGGGCTGTCTTGGCCTTCTTATCGAATCTTCCAGCATTAGACCTGCTCGTTTCCCCAAACTCCTTTCTCTTCTCTGTTCCCCTACCCAGCGTCCCTATTCTCACCATCTCATCAGTAAGAGCGCCGGCCTTCAGAATTACGCTCTGGATCGTAGGAGGAGCAGCTGTTGTTACCAATGCTCAGATTTGAGGCGCGAGTCCCCAAATATACCTTTCGGTCCTCTTTGATTCCGGTGTTACCAAATGAGGAACCAATCTTGCCAACTCATGGAAACGATCGGTGTATGTTGCGTGCCCAGCTCCTACCATCGCATGGTTCCAGAATTCTTGCTCAAGTTTCTGCATCTCATTAAGAGGACAGTATTCTTCAGAAATCAATGCTTTAAACTCATCCCAAGTCATCTGCATTGCTGACTCCCTTCCTCTAGCCTGAACCTGGGTGTTCCACCAGGTTAATGCCTTGCCCTGCAGTGAACACGTGGCATACTTGATTCTTTGACTGTCGAGGCATTCACTGATATCAATTACTGCCTCCATCTTTTCAAGCCACCTAGTCAGGGCTATCGCTCCACCTTTCCCATCGAATTCTCGGGGTTTGCAGGCCACAAATTCTTTATATGAACATCCCTGTCTAGTATGGTCGATTCTAGTTTCATTCCAGTTGCTCCACCAATGCCAGTATCTTCTCCTATTCCTTGGTTGTGTTGACCATTGGTATTATGATCCCCGTGGAGAGGATGATTCAAAAGGGTGTCGCTCACTTGAGCCACAATGGTTGGAATTAGTGCAGCTAGCTGCTGAGCAATCAAAGTAGCTATGTCAGGGTTGTCAGTTCCCTGATTGTTGCCAGCTGGAGCACCATCTGTTCTTGATGGCCTACCCCTACCCCTGCCTTGCGGGGCCTCACCTTCTTGATTGGTTCTACGTGTGACTCTTCGAGGCGGCATCTTCTAATCATAGAAAGGTGTAAAAGTGTAAACTTTAGTCATTTTAAGATACACGCATGATTTCTATTCATCAATTTCCAGTAACCCATGCTTCGGTCCATCAAGATCATTACGTAGCCTAGTTTAAGCACATTCTTAGTATACCGGTTGAATGACACTTAAACTGGTTACATAGTATCCAAATTTTCCTTAGCATCATCCCAAAGAGTAACGTAATGTATATGTAGAGAGTATCATCACTCCTCTACATTCATGTAATCCACTTTTATTCTAAGCATTCAATCAGTTTTTAGTTACTGAAATGCTAAGTGGAGGAATGCATAAAGAATAAGGTCAATGTCATGATTGGAAATACCATAAAGGCTCTAAGTAAGACAGGACTTGAGTAATAGCATGTGTTAGTTTAGTTACCCTTATCAAGGTCTTACTAGAATTATGATCCTAACACCTTAGGGTATAGAATAGAAACTTGTAATACTCATGATCGTTACCTCATGGTAAGATTAGCCAGACTTCTCATGCACGGCGAATTGCAATTACGTGTGCACCCGTAATGGTAATTTGCCTTGCATGATCACCCTTAGCTTCACCTACCAATAATATTATCCAGATTCATTAAGCACAAATCATGTAATGTCCACATGTCCATGAGCCAATAGTATTCCAATAATAGTAAATTTCCAAGCACATAGCACAATATGTCTAAATGATAGCTGCCTATCCTTCATACTTTCAGGATTTCAGACATAACCATGTTAGGGTCGGATTTAGTATCCGATATCGACGCTACGCGTGATCACCGAAGTTCCCTTCTGTTTAGGTATCTCGTCCTAATGATATGATACAAACGTAAAGTTCTAATATAAAGGTATCCCATGGAGAAAAGACTAAGACTAATAGTGTCTTCCTCAGGAAAATCAGATAGCAAGCACATCCGTATAGAATCAGGTATAGAGACAAGAAACAAGCATAGAGGAACATACACTAAATACATAGATTTAACATACTTGACCCATTTGCCTTATAGACTTGTGTATTGACCATAGTTTATCACTCATCCCATAAATCCCCAGGTAAGCATAACTGGTCTCGCAATGAGATTTATACGATATGCTTGCCTTAGCCCAAAGGCCTTTTGCCAGGAAATCCAGAATACAGGTGCCTATGTGTCACACAAATCATGAAGAATATTTAGGTAATATCAAATGCACACAATTCCTAGCATGCATTCTATATAAAGGTTCTTAGGTTATAGTCTAGGTCGAGTGCTCCACCTAATTCTCTATAACCAAGGCTCTGATACCAATCTGTCACACCCCCGCTTATAGTGGAAACACGAGGATGTAACGGACGGGATCATCATAACACCTGGTTAATTTATAGAGACAAAATAAATGCAAAAAATCCACGTGTCATGACGTTACCCGACACAATGGTGACTTGTGTCATGGTTAGTCAGTTCCACGACTATCATAGTCTACTGAGTTAATAAAACCAAATACAACATGAAATACAACCAACAAAAGTTCAACATAGCATTCATGAATGAAATCAAATGATAGTCAAACACTAGTGCAAGTCTACTGAAATCCTCAGGGTCTCTGCTAAGGCATCGGCTCTAGCTATCCTCTTTGATTATGATCACCTGAAAAGATATGCTCAAAAATGTCAACAATAATGTTGGTGAGCTTCGCAGGTTTGAATTATAAACATGTAATTGATGCTGTATAGAGTTTGTTGTGGAATACCGTGCATACAGTTATAAGCAAGCAAGATCACATAACATGAGTTTCATACAACCAAACCTAATGACGTACACAAAGAAACTTGTCGGAATATATTCACCCAAGGCCCGTTCCTGGCAGTAGGGATGGTACTCACAAGTAACCATCTCGTCAAGGGTGGGGGTGTCAACCCAGTAGTACTACCAATACCTATCCGTTGGTTCCAAACCCGGAATTAATGGTTGTAAGAGATCCATAAAGTAACACCATGTATGCATCAGATATGTACTCACAAAACAGTATCACGTTGATTCCAAGTATAAAAATTGTAAGTATGATGTACAGCATTGAAAACGGGTGAGCATACTTTTCCCCCATGTTTGTAAAAGATTGAAACAATTGTATAAGCATAAAAAGGGGCCACAAAACTCACCTTGAATTGAGATGTAAATGAAATGAACAAGAGCTTAAAAGAATACGGCAATGCACGATCAAACACGATCAATACCTATTATTAATTGTAATTAAGTCTTTATAATGTGTTCATTGCGAATAAATACATTCGGTCAGATTCGGGTCGGTTTGGTTTGACGCACACGATTAGATATATATATTTAAGTTTGATTATAAACTTAGTGATACTAGGATTTAAATTGAATTGGGGGGGTTTTGACAAGTAATTAAATTTATATAAGTGAAATTACTTGTATTTTGATTTATTCAAAAGAAATATACCTTTTAAGTGTTTTAATACAGAAAAGTAATTAAGTTTAATATCTGATAATGTTTAAATATATTTTGTATATATTCTTTGTAATCTTTTGAAATAAATATTATTACGATAACGTATTAACCGATAATAATTTATTAATCTAAAATATTCGTCAAAGTATATTTTATAAGAAATAACCTATAATTACATTTGTAAATAATTTGTAAAATTATAAGATGTATAATTCCTATTATTTTCATGGTTATTTCATAATTACACACGATTTAGGGTCCATTTTTATAAAAACAATTATTTATAATATTTATAAATAATATTTTATAAAGATTATTAAGGTTTTTAAATAAAATAATTTTACAGAAAATAATTATGTAAGATTTAAAATAAGAAAAGTTTATAAAATTTATTTTTATAATTTTTAAGAATTTTTGCATATTTTTTTGATGCTTGAAAAGGCTTAAAAAATAGTTTGTAGGTAACCGGGTTCGAACCCGGGACCTCCAACTCAAGCTCCCACGCACCAACCAGTAAACCAGGCTTCCAACCGCGGTGATACTCCATTCCATTTCTTTTTAAACTGTTTTAACCCATTTCCCCCAAATCCCTTAGAACCCTAATTCGATTTGGGTCAAATTGACCCTCGATTTGATGTTGTTAATGGTTATAATGTCAGGGCTTTTGTTTCTCATGCTTAATCGAGCGGATACATGTATTCAATTACCTGATTTCGTTTCGAATTGAAGATGAACACCACGAAGAACAGGTCGCGGTCGCCTCGGGTCCAATCGATGAGTAAATGCAGACTATAATCGAATTAAACTCGAGGGTAGCTTCGAACAATGATCTTGATGCAAAACCCTCTGTCAATTTTGGTTTATGATGCCTCTAAGACCACTGTCAACTACGTTGCAGGTTCGATGAAGACGATGATCGATTTCTGTTTGTTTATGTGTTTTCAATTGGAATTGCAGGTTGTATTCAATTTATAGTGAGATAAAGTTCGAGTGGGGTCTATTTATTTTTATTATAATTGTCGTTTGAGTGTTCTTTTGAGCTGTAATCGCGTTCGAAATTCAAGTGGCGTGGTGAGCTGTAAATTGAATGATTAAACGCACTTTAAGTGTGCATTCCAGTTCGAATTTGGTCCACTAAATGATTTAGACCGATTGTGCGATTCAATTTCGAATATTTTTGAGGTTTTGGCCTTGCCGGAGTGTCGTCGGAGCTCGGCCGGAATCGTGGCCGGAAAAACGGGGTTGGGCGGGGGTTGGCTTTGTAAATTTTAATTTACACTTTTGGTCCCTGTAGTTAGAGTTATTATTATTTTATGCAGATAATTTCTTTTAAAGTTTAATAAATGACAAAATACCCCCTAGACTTTATTATTATTATTATTATTATTATTATTATTATTATTATTATTATTATTATTATTATTATTATTATATTAGGGTTAACACTAAACGAGTACACAAAGATAAAACAACACATAGATTACAAAAAACAATAAATGTGTGAGGATAGTTAACAGGCGTCACGTTAATTGACGGACCTGTTAGTGACAGATGTCACACACCATCACATTCACCACATGATCTTCAACAAGAAGAATCTTAGGTTTCCTTTCTGATTTGGGAAGATCTTGAATGTTTCTAGAACTTGGTTCATCAGAAGGTGACCATGAAACCATAGGTAGATTATAGTGATTCTCTTTTTTTTCTTGATGCAGTTTGTGTTTTCATTTTCTAAGGTACACTTTGAAGAACTTTCGGGTTCTGACGAGATATCAATAGAAGAAGATTCATCATCGATTAAGCTGACTGCTTTAGTGTTTACTTTACGTGCAATGGCAGAGCCATTAAAGGTAAAAAGAGAGCCTAAAGTGTGTGGCTGGAACTGAGAGAAGCCACAGCTGATGTCATCATCTGATGACTCGTTGTCAGCCATATCATCAAATCCATCTGTATCATCTGAGCTGTCACCCAAATGTGAAAGTAGACCCATAATGTTCTTTGCTTGATATTATGAGATGTCACAATTCCCAATGTGAAAAACAATAAGAACATGTAAAGTACGCATAGAATCACTCAAAAGTGAGAATTATTTTATTGTTTAAAAAAATATATTAATCAAATGCATCCAGAGCTTGAATGTAAATCAAAATCTTCTCCAAAAACAAAGTTATTATTTTGCCTTGTTTTGCATTTCTACTTTCATAACATATTTCTTGCAAGTCCTTACTCTTGAACTACTGTAATTGTCTTCAATGTAGAACGACAATTAATAAAAGTTTAAAGAATCTAAAGTCAGGTTAGATGATATGAAACATACCTTGTAAAACGGACAGTCAGGTTGAGTGAGGTGCCAAGTCGGGACGTTCAGGTCCAGATGAATTGATTTAAAAGTTAACATAGGTTCGGTTCATGATAAAATTTGAATCAAGATGAACGTGTTGATTCTAAAAAAGGCCGAAATTCCCTTACAACACATGTTTCCAACAAAAGTCACAAAAACTATATAAATAACAAATAAGTGATGTTCCAAGCATGATTTTAAACCCACAACCCTCTATTGGTTTGTTTGGATCTACGGGTTTCGTTCTCCTTTTTTCATCTTTAGTTCTGGCCATCAACACATAAATTTTATCATCTTTCTCAGTCCAATCTTAAACCTATCAAGCAAACACACCTTAAACATCTAAAATCTAAAATTTACATTTTATAGCTTCAAGACTAAGAACTATAAAGAAAGGATTATGAAACCAAAGATTCATCATCTAGAGTATTTAATTTTTCAACCTATACATACAAAATGAAGCTCACATCCACACTAAGTTTCCACGTGCAAATTTTAAAGATTCTAATGATATACTTTTGCTTGTATGTGAAAGCATATATATGGGTTAAATTCATTAACGATCTAAGCTGCCCTTAAGACAAGGGCTAAGCATTAATGTAAGCATCTTTAACATAATGAATTAAAAATTAGCTAATAAAAAAGCAAGTAACAAAGACAACCCAAATATTAAAATTAAAAGGTGGCATACAATTAAAAATTTAATATGGACTTTGTCCTAGTGTAAGTAAATGAGGGGATTGTTTAACACTTAGCATTATACTACACTAAAACAAAATTATCATCACTGTCATATGTACTCATTCTAAGCAAGAAATCACAAAATCAAAGAAATTAATATCCAGTTTACTATCATGTGAGAGTCGATGCTTTGTATAAGTTTGTGTGACATCCGTCACTTTCAGGTCCGTTAGTTAACTTAAAAGTTCGTTAACTCTCCTCGTGCATTTATTATTTTTCGTAATCTATTCGTTGTTTGAAACTTTGAATCGAATCTTTTCTTATACTCGTTTCGTGTTAACCCTAATATTATTAATAACCTAAATTTTCAAATATTATATAAACAATAATTAACAAAGTTTATTTACTAATTAGTGTAAATAATACCATTATTATTATTAATATTATTATTATTATATTTATTTAAAAACTATATTATTGTTAATATTATTATTATTAAAAAACTAAAGTTCAGGGTTTAAAGTGTAATATAACTAAACTCAATGGATTAAATAAATGAAAGTTGAGGGGGCTAGAATTAACTATTATTATTATATATATATAATTTTGTTTGGTCAACCTAATCGTACAACCAAAACCTCGTACCACCACCGCCGTCGAACTCTCTTCTCCCAGCCGTGCACCACCGCTTAAGCCACCAATTCGCCGTCGTTAGTCGCCGTCGTTAGTCGCCGCCGGTTACCGTCGTCTCGCCGTTCACTTGTTTCGCCGGTAACCGATCGTTCTAAACTTTGTTTCTTTTCGTTTCGTTTCGGTTGTTTGTTTCGGTTTCGTTTCGGGTTGGTTGAATGGCCGTTCCGGTTCGATACTTCGATGTCATGGGCCGTGTGTGTGTGTGTTGTGTGGGTGCGTGCGTGCGACGGTGTGAGTGTGTGGGTTGTGTGTATGCGTTGCGTGTGTATGTATAGGTGTTATGCGTGTGTATATGTATATATACTGTCCGTGAATGTATCTTCCGTATGTATATGTGATGTGTGACTACGGGTGTATGTATACATGCTTGTAATGCTTGTAATTGTGTGTAAGTGTATGGGATGACAAGGAACAAAACACAGCAGCCATACATACGATGGGTGTATGTATATATATGTTGTATGTCGATGTGTGTGTGTGTGAATGTCGTGCGTGGGTAACCGGGTGTGCGTTCATATATGGGTGTGTATGTATATGGCTGCTATATGTATATGTATGTATATGTCATGAGTGTGTGTATAGATGTGTGTGTGCAGTCCATATATAAGCATATATATTGTGTGTGTGTTGTATATATATATAGAGTGTGAATGTGTGTGTATATATATATAGAGTGTGAATATGTTTACATGTGGTAATACTTGCTTATAACTGTATGCACATATGTACTACCAAACTCTTACACAGCATCATGTTTTGTTTATTATTTAAAACTGCGAACTCACCAACAATATGTTGACCGTTTTGAGCATATATTTTCAGGTAACAATCAGTGAGGATTGCTAGGGATGCTGCATTAGCGATGACCTTAGATTGCATTATTTAAACTTTGGATGTCTTGACTATTGCTTTGACTTTTACTTGTTATTCACATTTGATCACTTGCTCCCGGGTTGTGAGACTTATACTTATTTTGTTTGTATGACTATATTTAGCGTGGAATTGACTAACTGCGACGCAAGTCTCTATTTGTGTTGGATGACATCATGACACGTTGATCTTTATCATTTATTGCATCTCTATTAATTAACAATGTGTTATGACGATTTCGTCCGTTACATCCTCGTGTTTCCGCTATAAGCGGGGGTGTGACAGTTTGCACACATCTAATATAGGAAGCTCATAAACACCTACCTATGTATAGAAATAACAAAGCAGTAGTGGATGTGAAGACAAACATACAAAAGATATAGAATTACATGATAACATAAAAATCAGATGTAAAACAAAACTACCTCATGTTGTGGCACAATACTATTGATGCATCAGATTTTCAAGTCCTATTTCTTGCAAACTCTTGTTGTTTAAAACTGAAGGCAATGGCAGCATCTTGCACTAGTTTGGCTAACTTTAACACATATAGTTAAATGGTATTAACAGGTGTTATTCCTATAATATATAGAGTACTTGTAACTCTTTTTTATGTAGCATTTTAAAAACAATAAAGTGTTTGCTTTGCACCCCATAAAAACAGCTAAACAAATCACCTGTTGGATGCTTTTGTTTTCTGCCCGGCTGCAACCACAATATAGAAACCTTTAAAATGTCTATAATATTTGACATCTTAAAAAAATATAATCTGCACATTAAACTTCATAGTTTATGTTATTAATGATATGTCTACTGAAATTAACATTTTAACTTGCGAATTTAGCTTTAAAAAACATAGCAGTGGTACTCAAACTACACATCAATTATTCAAAACTTAAAATATGGTTATTACCACAGCAATGAAACTCCTAAATAAGCCCTAAATCACTAATTGATATTATTGTTGTTGCAATCCTTCCAAATTCTACCACATAGGAATAACCTGCTAAGGAGATCACCAAAATCATCCCTATAGTCGGGTTAATAGTCCTTAAAATTGTGAATGCGGTCCCAAATCACTACAAGAGTTCATGTCTGCATCTTATAGTCGTAACCCACAATTATAGCCATTGAAATAGTGAAGAACAGTTACTACATGCAGTTATAGATTAGAAATGTAAGAGCTGAAATTATTATAATGACAAAGGAATCAACTAGAAGGTGGTTTAACTGTTTGTAGAGGATGAATTTTGGGTTATAATATGAAAGCTCAAATAAACAAACCTTTGGCCACATCTTTTAGCAAAAGCCTCTGCACATGACCTCTTAGAGAAAAAATAAACGTAAGCAAAGAAAAAGATGTTCATCCTTACAAGAAGGTGTTATAAGACCATCCACACCATAACTTTCAAAAGACATGATACCTTTAAAGGA
Organism: Flaveria linearis; assembly: GCA_024085815.1. NCBI lineage: Eukaryota > Viridiplantae > Streptophyta > Magnoliopsida > Asterales > Asteraceae > Flaveria > Flaveria linearis. The sequence continues at coordinate 68,414,313 of CM044011.1, forward strand.
TATAACGGAGAATCAACAGTCGGAAGAGGGAAGAAATACAGGAAATGTGTAACCAGAGATTTAAAATATAAGAATCAACCGTGGCATGAGAGACTTCAAACTTACCTATGGATATAACAGAGAAGAAAAACAGCTTTTGAAGATTCACTGAAAGAGGATGAGAGGAGCTTAGATGTTCTAGGGTTACAGTTTTGCTGACCCGAGCAGCTGGTAAAAATTAGGGTTTTCGGAATATGAAAGGGTAAAGAGAGATTAAGAAGAATGAAGAAACGATGTTGGAGATTTATGCAGTGGATCAAATCGGATCCATAGATCCGCATGAAAGAGATATCGGATCTTTGTGTTTAAGCGGGAAAATGGCAAAATAGGTAGTCTAGAAACGGGACACGTGGCCTAAAAAACTTTTGTTTATTAGAATACATAGATGTTGTTGGTGCTAGATGGGTTTTTTAGTGGTACGAAACCAGATTTGGATTAGTTTCAGAATGAACCCGTTAACAATATTGGTTAAACTGGTCATGTTTAGATCAACCTAATATGTTCATAAGTTGACCCGTTTAATCTGTTTATTTTTCGCTCGTTTTGGAAAACGTATCTTTTTACGTAAATAAAACTAATTGAAGAATGTATATGAAAATTTTGAAAGTTAAAACATAAATTGACTTTAAATTTTTGTAATCTAAATGTAACCTTTTATATAATAGATTATATATGTGTTATCTAATATATGTTATAAATAAAATATCAATGAAATTATTATATATAACAAAAATATTTAAGTATAAACAATAGTATAAAAAAGATATTATTATTCATAAAAATTCATAAACCTTTTTAAAGTATTTCAGTTTAAAAAATTATTAACTACAAACTAAATTATATTTTAATAAAATTAAGTCTCATTAAAGTATTTCTAATAAATGTTATTTAATTCTATAAAGAAATTATCTTGATTAGTATCATATTAATGAGTATTATTATAAAAACTTTTTAAAGTCAATATTTTTACCAAAATTTATAAATTTATTATGGTCGTGACATATGAACAATTCTAGGTGGAGCTTAGGTAAACTTGACGCGGACATATGAAGATAATGTGGAAATGTTAAAATATAGCCATTGATGATTATTTTACTTTATTAGAGTAGAAGATTGTAATATTTATTGTGAAAATATAATTTTGAAATATAAATATGAGAAAAATAAAAATATCCAGCTTAAACATTTGTATTCATAACTATATATATCACTAGGTTAGTCCCCGTGTAATACACAGATTGAACAAATAAAATATTAAATTATTATTAATAAAAATTTATGCATTATAAAATCATGCTTGAAAATAAAATATGATTATAAGTACGTGTAAATAGATACTTAAGTAAATAAACAATAATGTATTTTTCTTAAACTTTTTTTATAAAAAATTGTGATTTTTAAATATATTGCTTTAAGAAAAATATTTTTTTAAAAAAAAATCGTTATATTCTATATTTTATAATTTTTTTTAAAAAGTGTGTTTTTAATAAAAAAATAGGTTTTTAATTTTTTAAATTATATATTTTTTAATTTGAAAATAGTATGAGTAATATTATTAGTTCAACATTATTATTAATAATATAGAGAAACAAAAAAAGTAAGTATAATAAGATCTATAATTGTTTCACGCTTATTTTAGTTTTTTTATAGATAGATAGATAAGCTAAACAATCATTAAATAAACGGATTAAATTTTAATGTAAAATATATATGTAAAATTAACATGAATAATTACAGTATAATATTTTAATGTAAAATATAATTAAAATTATATATAGGTAATAGTTCAAAAAATAAAATAATTATATCATTTTTAACTCTCTTATGTAAATAGTTTTATTTTTAAACATTTGTTTTAAAAAATTTTATAAAAAATATTTTTTTATAAAAATCTTGTTTTTAAATAAATATGATTTGTAATTATTCTGCTTGTTTTAATAGGATTGTTTTAAAATATTTCACCTGTTTATAATTTTTTTAAAAACAATTGTTTTAAAATATTTCACCTGTTTATAATTTTTTTAAAAACACAATGATTTTAAATATTTTATTTAAAAAATATTTAATGATTTAGAAAATTTATATTATATAAACTTTAGTTTTTATTATTTAGATTTTAATTAAAAGATGTTATTTTTAAATTCCTTCATAAAATCTATTTTAGAAAAAGATAGTTTGACTTAAAAAAATAGATAAGAGAGAGAAATATAGTAATTATAAAATTTATATTTAATAAGAGAGAAATTTGTATGAGAATTTAAATTACTATAATACCCTTTTGGGAGGGAAAATTGATTTGTGAATCTCTAGAAAAATGACAAGTGGCAAAAACATGGATTAAGAGAATGACAAGTGGCAAAAGAAACCTTGCTTTATTAGAGGTTATAGATGTGCGCGTGGTCCTGACGTCATATGTGTTATTACCAGCCCATAACTAAATAGATGATCCAAATTCCAACAAGCCCATCATGTTGTCGAGTTTACTTTTTAGTCTACAACTCATGACCCAGCCCACATATTTTTCAAAAGAAGCCCAAAAACAATGCTCATATTAAGTACCTTGTTATAAACGATTGCAATTTGCAAGTAGTGTTTCAACGGAAATAAATCAAAAGAAAAATTATGGTTGCAAATCCCAAATTTGGTAATGTAACAGAGAAAGAGGTGGAAGCGGCACGGTAGCAACAAAAATATGACATGGAAGAACAGTGAACGCCACTCCACCTTTGGCGGTACCGTTACTTTTTATATAAGAATATCAAGGGGCTTCTTGTATCATCATATCTGTCTTCAAGTTCTCTTTCTGTGTCGCCAGTTCTATTGGCTTTGATGACATTGTTTACAATGAGACACATAGGTTTGATAGCCTCATCCACTGCTGGAGATACTAAGTGGTTTACACTTTTGTTGATTTAAAAGAATTGTTCTTCACCTAAATTATTATCACACTCAACTTCATTAACATATTGCGCTAGCTAGAATGCCCCCATTTGCTTTGTCTTGAAAGGAACCCACCAATGTATAAATCCTTTTCATCTAATGATATATTGTATAATACACTTAGTCAACCAATGAGCCTCAGATCAATTGGATTGAATGGATGCATCACACAGTTTTCCAAAGTAAAGGTTATGTGTTTGAGTCTCATTTGGCACAATATGCTCTAAATTTTACCATAGTGGACCTTTGGGTGGTGAGTTTCCCCTGGAATGATGGGGGAGCCGGGTCACTAGCGTTGTCTATATTCGCGGGCGTGAGTAGCTTTTCGCCAATGAGTTTACGCGGGTGACCAGGCTTAAAGTATTCGTTGATCATTCAAAAAAATAATAGTAATACACTTATTCAACTTATGATGCAAGAATGAACACGTTGTTAGCTTTTAGCATTGATTTAGATTGATGACGACCAATTCACGTTTTGGGTCGATTAGTGCCCCTTAGCTAACATCAAACTGTGTACACTTGAATTCCGTATCATCTGATGCCTTAATGTTTCGCCTGTATAACCTCTTCGAGTTATCCTAATAGTCAGACTCTAAGTCACTATAAAAAGCTTCCGTCACACTTACACCATTATTGACCCCGCCCACATGTGTTTAAGTATGAAATTTAGACGCATTTTTAAAAATAAACAAACAAACAAACAAATAAATAAATAAATAAATAAACAATCTTTATATGACCTATTAATTAAACATGACAGTCAAGTCTACGTGCTAGAGATTTCAATGATCACTTGAGTCTATTGACGGGTAACTTAGCTCGAAATACTAAAGACAGTTAATTAAGAAACACATATCAATTTATCAATTAGGTTATGTACTTTTTAAAACGATCATATTTGTGTTTGGGTAATTGTTCAAAGAACATGTGCTTTTTATTCTTAACCATCCCAATGTCGGTAACATGTGGACTTAGCATAGCCATTCTTCAAATAAGCAAAGGAAAGGTTGAACCTCTTTACACATCTTAACAAGACATGTATGTGGATCTTAAGCAACTTATTATCTGTAAACAATCTTTGTTTCACGCTCTGATAAGATAACTTATACTTTCAATATACTTAGTCGATCATTAATACCCGAATAAGTAGAAATACTGGGAGCTTGGGAGCAAAATTTCTTCACGCGTGATTAAGTCTAGTTTCAATGTGTGTAATTTAAGTATAACGAGCAACGGTTGGATAGTTCATAAACCAGATAGGACTCCATTATCGACTCCCAACCCGTGCCTTGTATCTTACTGTTCTCTTTAACAACCCATGGTTCCTAATATCAAGTGTTGAAATACATTTTAGTATTTAAGAGATTGTTTTATGTGGATCTACTAATTTTAAGAAACTACCATTTTATCGATGGCATGACCTACTATTTTCTTACATATATATGTATTATATAATTATGTATTTATAAAATTAAAAGAATTAGAGTTATATGCATAATGTAAATCCGAATTTCATACCGAATCGAAAATTACAAAGTTGAATTCCGTATCTCAAATAGAATCAAATGGTAGTTCGATTCAGAAATTCAAAATCCGAATTCATAAACAAATTTTGAATCTACACCATCTAATAAATGAAAGCTTCTTTTGTCATATGTCATTCTCTTAACTTATTTTTTTATCACTTGTCATTCTTCTAGATATTATCATATTATTTTTCCCTTTAAAAAAGTATTATAATAATTTAAACATTCAAACTTATTTCTCTCTCTTATTAAAATCAATCTTATTAATTGTTACATTACTCTCTCTTATCTATATTTTTTAAAATCAATCTTTCTTTTTATAAATAGATTTTATTAAAGAAATTAAAAATAACATCTTTTTTTATTAAAATAAAATTAGTAAAAAATAATTATGTAATATGATATTTTCTAAAACACTAAACCTTTTTGAAAAAAATATTTTAAATCAGTCATTATATATATATATATATTATATATATATATTAATGTGAAACTTTCTAAAAGAAGTCTTGTTAAAACAACCAGAATAATTACAAACCAGAGTTTTTAATAAAAGATTTTTTATAAGAAATAAATTTTTATAAAAAAATGTTATGTTTAAAAATAAAAATATTTAGATAAAGAGTGTAAAAAGATAGTATAATCGTTTTTTTTCTTGAACTATTACGTATATATTTTAATAATATCTTATATTAAAATATCATACTGTAACTATTCGTATTTATTACTAACTATAATTTGTTTAATTAATGAGTTTCTAACCTATCTTTCTATCTATAATAAAAAAACTAAGATAAGACGTAACATAATTGTAAGCTCCATCATAACTTTTTTACTTCTCTCTATTATTACTAATAATATTGAATACTAATCAAATTACTCATATCATTTTAAAATTAAAAATATATAATTTAATAAATTGAAAACCAATTTCTTTTATTAAAAACACACTTTTAAAAAATAAAATTTTTGTAAAATTCAGAATAAAATGAACTTTTTTATTTAGAAAATCATTTTTTAAAACAAAATATTTAAAAAACACAATTTTTTTAAAAAAAGTTTTAGAAAATTACTTTATTTACTTAAATTAGCTGTTTATACGTATTATAATCATATGTTATCTTTAGGCATGGTTTTATAATTTATAGTTATTTATTATTAACTGGCTATAGTAACCCGTGTGTTACACGGGTTGAATAAATAAAAAATTAATATAATAAAATTTATTAATTTTAAAATAATATTCTAAGATATAATATCACTGAAATTATGTATTAGAAATGACTGTAAGTTATAAAATAATGATATCAACTTTTAAAACTTCATTTTTTTTCAAAAAAATAAACGTTTTGTTCTAAAACAAATTGTATAAAAATGACATTTTTAAAAATTTTCTTATTATAACTCTTAAATTTAATTAATTTTGGTTTAAAAAAATAACTTTTTAAAAATACCAATTTTAAATATTTTGTATTTTTAAAAAAAGTCTTATGCCTTAAATAAATTTACTATTTTATAAAAAAATGTTTATTTAGAAATAACATTAATAAATAGATCTCTTTATTAATCTATTAAATCTAAAAAAGTGTTAAATAGTATCATTAGTAATTAAGGTAATGATTTAATAGGAGAGAGAAGCGGGAAAATTTTGGTGAGAATGATTATAGTATTGACACGTGTCATCGCAGATACCCTTTTATTAGAGTAGGAAGATTATTTAATATTTATTTACTCAACAGGTGTAATATACGGGTTATCAACCTGGTTAATAATGGATCAAATGAATTTAACTATTCAACTACACATCACTAACTTTGATTAGTTTTTTAAATTAATCTTTACTGATCTAACGTAATTTTTATTTTCATTTGTCAACTACATTTGAGAATTATTATTGGGTATTTTGGGGATGAAATCTTAGGTTGGTGTATATATTACAAAGGGACAAGAGTGAGAGGTTTGGACCCACGAGGCCATATAGTCCAAAGACGCACACCCGACCCAATTTGTATAAATAGATCTTGTCCACCGACCCATCCAGATTTCATTTTGCCCAATATTATTGACTTTCTCAATTATGGCTCTAAAATCCAAAATTAATTTATTTTAGAGACAAAGATGTCTTTTTATTACTATACGCACACATCTATACTAGAAAGAAACTTAATGTGATGCAACGAAAAACACAACACAATAACAAGGATACTGGTAATATGCTAAAATAATAAATTTGTGAAGAATCATATAGATTTGAAAGTTTAATAAAAAAGTTAATAAAATAAAGTACATGTGAAATCATATAAAGTAAAAATGAATCTTGGAATTCTGAATTCTGTTTAACAGTTAATTGATTGTTTACACAATTAAGTGTAAAAATTTTATTATAAATTGTAATCACTACAAAATTTAAGTTATAGCTAGTTAAGTTATGATATTTATAATCACTATTATCTAGTTTCTTTTTTTGTATTTAATCATATAATTCACATGTAAAAACATAATTAAGTTAGTTAAATTCATAAAAAATAATTTTACTCATTACACTCTTAAAACTAATGTAAATATATAATTTTGTCCTTCTCAAATTTATTATAGTATAGCACATATATAATTTATAAGTACTCATTACAACATTGTGAGTCATTCTCTTGTTCTCCTAAATCCTAATGAATAAGTTTGTTTTTAATTTTTCTTTCTTAATTTCTAAGTTGGTTATATATGATCTGTTAGCAGATATACTGCATGACTTGTTGCCAAGAGCTTTCATTAGACGTAGAGTATAGATTACAATGGAAAATTCAATCTGGTTGTCAAGCTAACCATAGACTTTACTACTAGAAAACTGGACAATTGCTACCAAAATTTTTGATAAAAAAATGGTTGTAATATTTGTGACCGTTTTGCGACTGAAATCAAAATGATTGCAAAATTAGCTACCGAAATCAAAACGATCGTAAAATTAGCGACCAAACAATACTCGGTGGCAAAATGGTCTCAAAATAAATGACCAAATAAGATTTGGTAGCAAAATAGTCGCAGCATTTGCGACCGTTAAAGTGTTATCGCAAAATGGTCGCGGATAAATGAAAATAATTACATATAAAAACAAAAGATTTAATACGGTGGCAAAGCGATCAATAATTCTAAGACCGCCTAACTACGATCGCAAAACGGTATTAAAATTTGTGACCAATTTGCAACCGAAATTAAAATGATCGCAACATTAGCGACCAAACAAGTTTCGGTGGCAAAACGGTCTCAAAATAACGACCAAATAAGATTTGGTAGCAAAATAGTTGCAACATTTGTGACCGTTAAAGTGTTATCATAAAATGGTCATGGATAAATGAAAATAATTCTAAAATAAAACAAAAGTTTTAATACGGTGGCAAAGCTTGCAACCATTTTGCAACCGAAATTAAAATGATAACAAAATCAGCGATCAAACAAGATTTGGTGGCAAAATGGTCTCAAAATAAGCGACCAAACAAAATTTTATAGCAAAAAAGTCGCAACATTTACGACCTTTAAAGTGTTATTAACTTCTAAATTCTACATTCATAGGCTAAGATGTTTGGGCGTGAACTAACACCTCATAAGATGTGGAAGCAATCACATTATAGGAAAAGAAGTAGGCCGTTGGATAAGTATCTAAGTCGTAGTCGTTCGCTGGATTCGAACTTTGATTTGAAAGGTAATGTAGAAGAAGAAATCTGGACTGGGTTGATGAAAGGGCAAAGAAGACTTGGGCAAGTGTACTTGTTGAATCCAAAAATATATTTTCAAAGAAAACGAACAACCTTTTAATACAATGAATTTAAATAATGTAATTACGTGTTTATCTCAATAGATTAAATACGAAGGATATCTTGCGGAGAAGTACGGGAAAGAAGGTGGCGAACATGTCAAGTTTGACGACGATTTATGGTCACGAGCTGCTGGGGGAAAGAATAGAGGAAAAATGTACGGGTTAAACAATGCTAGTGATCCACATGTAAATGTTAGACAAGATTCCGAGGTATGTTTATTCTTATAGTTTGGAGTAATTTAGTGTTTGGATACGTTTATAAAAAATATCTGTTGAAGTATTATGAAATTCATATACATATTTGATTGTAGAAACATGAAGTAAGTGGTTAGATATGATTCTTTTGTTTTATGTAATTGAATTGCCTAGTGATAAAGTTTAAATTTAGCATTTATATATCTTATTAACTCAACAATCCGGCTTGACCCGTTACCATTTTTTATATTTCTGAATTTTTATATTTTTACATTCCTTGTTTTATAGATTAAAAAGTGTTACGAGGTTATCAAGGAGTTTGTCAAGGAAAAAGAAGAAGAGAAAGAAGAGAAAGAAATGTTAAAGGAGATTATTGCAGAATTGATGATTGATAATGAAAAATATAAGATGGAGAAAGAGGATATGCTCAATAAAATGACAAACATTGAAGACATGTTAAAAAATCTAGTTCGAAGATAGGCTATTAACACTTTATTTTGACTCTATGAATGTTTATTATGTTATGCTAATTTGGGTTATTTGATGGTTTCAACTTGTAATATTTTGGGAATGTTTTATATAATTTAGAAATTTCTATGATTCGATAAATTTTATAGTTATTCAAGTTTTTAATATAAAATGACAGGCCAAAACCAGTACCAAAAATAGCATTCTTAGTTATTTCGATCTCTAGCCACGTGTTTTCAAATTGGTGGCAAAACTGGTAGAAAAAATGGCAGAAACGCGGTCTCAAATTGGTGGTAAAATCCCAATCATATAATAGTAGCAGTTATTAGTACCCAAGTAGCAAAATGTTGGCTATAATTAGTGTCTAGTGGTTGCAAAATGGTAGTAAAATATTAGTCACAAAATCGTAGCAAAAAACCTACAAATAGAGACGGTCTCAACATTTTAGATAGGTTTTTGTGGTCGCTACAACTAGGTCGCAAACTATGTTAGTGGTCGCAAATTGATGGCAACAGGGCAACTGCCACCATCGATTTTTCCATAGCGATTTTAGTAGCAAAATGGTCGCAATAGAGCAATTGCTACCAATTTGCGACCAAATGTGTGGTGGCAAAAACTATGTTTTGTAGTAGTGAATTTTTCCTCAAGGTAAGACATGACGTTAGTAACTCAATCATTTTTTTCCATCGAGATTTATAGAGATTGTGTATATGGTATAATCTTCTAACTTTGATAACCCAACTCACCTGCATCATGTTTGCTTGCTGTCGAAGGCCTTTTATGATCTTAACCAAGCACATAAAGCTCCATTTTCCAAGCTAACTACCAACACTCGCTACAAGTCAATTAGTCTATGTTGTGAGTGTGTTAGAATAGTATTTCAAGTATTAAATATTAACCATGATCACTCGTATTTATGCATTTGATTATGTTAAATAGGTTAACTAGGAGCTTGAAGTGATTTTGTAGATAAAATAATCAAGTTGTAAGCTTACATTGTGAAACAATGCATTGGAGGGGTAAAGAAACAAAGATTAAAAGTAGAGTAGAAAAGCTTCCACTGTAGCCTACTGTAGTGACCGTAGGCTATGCCAGCTTTGGTTTTAAACAATTAGAAAGCACCCCAGCATAGGCTACATTGGCTGGCGTAGCATACACCAGAGCCTCCGTGTAACACCTATAAAACCATGTTTTTCTTAGGTTTCACCTACCACTTGTCCCCCATTCGACCTAGGATGATTTGAGATGAATTTTGGGAGTTCCTAGGCCTGAAATTCATCATTTCATATCTTTCTCACAACATACAATCATCCGGTATGCATATCAATAACGGTTTTAAACATTATTCAAGAATAATGCGCGGCTAATCTTCTCGTGATCTACTTCGGGTAATAGCTTTTGTGTGATTAGATTTTCGTTTGTGTTTGAATTGTGTTGGGATTAAACTTTAGAACCTGTTAAGTCCTATCATAAGTTTAACTTGTGTTTTGATTATTTAAACAATTGTTTTGGTTAACCTTTATTTGAATGTCATATAATGTTGCGCGAATCATATGATTGTAGAGTTTTGGTTGTTAATTGAATTGGTATTGTGTATTAAGACCCGTTAAGTCTTGATTGTCGGTATCACTTAAATTATTGAATGTATAGAATCCTTATTAAGGATTTTTCATCAAGTTGAACTAAATGATTATTGAAAACCAAACCTGGATCCCGGAGTGGATTGCTATTTCTCGTAATTGTCTTCTTAATCAAGTTTGATTATTTTTAATTTGTTTTCTTAGTTAATTTGTTAGTAATTCCAAAAATCCAATTTTCACAGCCAAGAGGCAATAGTTTAAGTAATTTGATAATTTGATTAATCGTTTCTTATAAATCAATTTACAATACACCGACCACTAATTCCATGAGGATCGACAATCCTATTTACCCTAACTAGTTTAAGGTGAATAGGAACACACATTTTAACATTTTATTTGATTGGTACTTCAACATCGATCAATCTATCTTATACATCCATATTTGTTTAGAGTCAAGATTCTTTAATTGCTATAGATTTGCATATGTTGATGACACCACTATTAATCCGAGCTCCTTAGCATTTGTGATTGATTTGAATTAGCAATTACGTTCTCATTTTAAACTCAATATATACTTTAGGTACATCGAGTTATTTTTTTAGAATGCATTCCATCTTTTCAAACGAGTAATTCAACTTTTCTAATATCGATACTTACTTGATCTCTTATAACATGAATGTCTTAGTCAGTGATAACCTTTGTCTACTCCTGCATAACTAGAACTCTCATGATATTCGGATGTGCCTCTAGAGGATTTTTTTTATATCACAACACAATTGGAGCTTTACATTATCTTGTATTGACCCCATAGAGTGCATAGACAGTTTTTGCAAGGTTTTCTAGTTTCCTTAATTAGAATCCTCCTGACTGTTACTAGATCATGGTCAAATGCATCCCTTGAGACATCAGAGTACTATCCCTCATGACTTGACTATGTACAGATCTGCTCTTGCTATTCATGCTTATGTGAATGTTGACTTGACTGATTGTTTAGACGATATTAGACTAACAATAGTCGATTGTGTGTGTTTTGAACTGAACCTCGTAAGTCAGAGTTCCAAGAAACAAGGTATTGTTGCTTGTTTTATAGCACTGCGATGGAGTAAATTGTTTTTTTTTTCTCACACTCCCATCCTCACATGAGCGACTTAAATATGTAGTTTTTAACTTATCTTACATGCAAGTTATCCTAAAGATCATCATGATTTAACTGTCCCTAAGCTATGTATAATGAAATAAGTTGAACTTTAACTTTGTTCTAGTCCCAGCTTTTGAGGTAGTTTGGATTCTTCAATCCTAACTTTCATACTTGTATAGTCATATGTGAAATTAACTAATTAATATTGCAACTTAATATGTGGATGTTGATCTACTTTTTTACTAAAACACCAAACATCTCATACCCTTAATACCACATAAAAATACATCAGTATATACAAACCACATAACATCATCCTTTACGTCATTTGTTGTTGAAGTTGATGTAGTAAACTATGATTGGCATGAAGATTACTTACCATCATAGCATGTGAACGCATGAGGGGGCCCCAGTAGAATCAGTTTGACTGCACGGATAACGAGGTAAGTAAAGTTTGACGACCACATGCATCATCATGTCATATCATGATGTGGACCACATCATCCATCATCCTTCCCCACCATATCCATCCGGTCTTGTCTCCCGGTTTAATCGCTCCCTAAATCCACTTTTCCCGGCAACATTTCTTCTCATAAAGCAACCCTAATTCTCATACCTCAATATTATATTCACTAATATTATTATTGTTAAACATTTCAATCCACATGACAATCACATTGGTTTGATTAGACTATGTTTTAAATAAGACACACTTTTACATAGAATAAGAATAATAGTTTTAGCTAGTTTTCTTGCTAAAATTTCACGCGATTTTGATGATCGATTGCGAGTGGACAAAGCTTAACGAATAATATTGTCATTTAGTGTAAAATAAAGGAATTTCATTTTATATGAAGCAAAATAGTTACTAATATTATTATCCTTATTGCTATCAGAAAATAGATCATTTAAAATAAAATTGACAAAAATATGTAGTTATGTTGTTAATTAAACACATGAAACTTAACCTTGTAAATTGTAAGTGTACGTAGATAAGCTGGTGTAAAGTAAATATCTAAATCATTTAAATTAGTGTGACTTTATTTACAATACATCCTCACAACAAATGCAACTAATCTATCAATAAAGAAATACCAACTAAATGTGTCATTAAAATTACAATTTTAGTTACATCAAGAAATAATTTCATTCAGTTTTTGGTTATAAAAGTATAAAGATACATTTGGTTTGTAAATGGGATTGAAAATATAAACAGATTTAGAAGTAATATAATAATGAAGGAAAGATACAATTATCTAAAATAGTAAAATCTTGTTTGTTTAAATCTTGTTTGTTCAAACTAAAAGTGGTATGAGAATTTGAATTAGAATTAATTATTATCTATATCTATATCTATATCTATATCTATATCTACATCTAAAACTACATTTACATCTACATCTACATCTACATCTACATCTACATCTATATCTATATCTATATCTATATCTATATCTATATCTATATCTATATCTATATCTATATCTATATCTATATCTATATCTATATCTATATCTATATCTATATCTATATCTATATCTATATCTATATCTATATCTATATCTATATCTATATATAATAATAAAAGAGTAACTTGAGGGGAAACTTGTCATATTCCTAGGCCCCCTAAGTTTGTTTTTCCCGCCTATCTCTCCTCGTAAATAGTTACTTAAATTAAAGATTAAATAATTTTAAATCTTTTTAAGATTAAAAATATTTCTTAATAAATTAAGAAAAAATGTCTTTTTATTAATGTTATTTCTAGAAAATATTTTTTTTGTAAAATGAGAGTTTTTATAAAACATCAAACATTTTTAAAAATATGAAATATCTTAAGACTGATTTTTTTAAAAAGTAAACTTCTTTATAAACTAAAATAATTAAAATTAGGAGTTATAATAAGAAATTTTTAAAAATGATATTTTTAATACGATTTGTTTGGAAAAATGGTTAATTTTTTTTGAAAATAAAAATTAAAATTATTACTTATAATTATTATTCATATGTAATTTTAATCATATTTTATTTTAAAATATCATTTTATACTTTCTTCATAATTAATATTTTATTTTTAACTTGTGTAATACACAGGTTTACTAAAGTTAGTATTATATAAATAATAATCAACAATTAATAAATTTTATTTTTTCAACCCGTGTAATACATTTACACTACAAGGAAGAAGACCATTAGCGGCGACATATGTCGCCGCTAATACCCCCCGTTGTCGCCGCTAATAGTAATAGCGGCGACTAGTCGCCGCTAATAAGTCGCCACTAAAAGTTCGTCGCTATTGACAAAAAAATCGCCGCTAATAAGTCGCCGCTAAAAGTGTCGCCGCTAAAAACACAAAACCGCCGCTAATAATAGTCGCCAGTTAATGGTATTTTGTGACTATTAGCGGCGACATATGTCGCCGCTAATGGTCTTTTTTTTTTAATTTTTTTTGTTTTTTTTTTGGAAATCATGTTTTCCAGCCAAAATAAACCTAGGTTTATCAAATCTAGATTACACTACACAATATCATAAAATTATACATAAACTACATACATAAACTACAATCTAGATTACAAAATATCATCCAATCATATATACATAATTAAGTCATGTTTAAAAGCTTAAAATCTAGATTACGCAATGTCATACAATCATAAACTATGCTATTCATCCTCCTCGTCTGAATCCTCTTCTTCGACTTGATTTGGAGCCTTTTGCGAAGCAATTAATTGCGTCATTTGTGACATAAATTGCGCGTTTTGAAATAGACTTGAAATTTGCTCCTACAAAAACAAAATATACATTTATATCTTGGCTAAGTATATGAAGTGTCAATTAATCATGTTAAACAAACACACTTATGATGAACTTAACACATCCAAATCATAATAACCTAAAACAACTATGATGAACTTAACACATCCAAGTTTAACTCATTTTGATCTGTTTTAACTCAAATAATGTTGTTTTCACCCATTTTGACCCGTTTAAGCTAAACTTAGATAATTAAAGTCTATTTTAGCAATAAAAAGTCATAAAAAACCAAAATGAACTATGATGAACTTAACACATCCAAGTTTAACTCATTTTGACCCGTTTTACTCAAATCATATTGTTTTCACTCATTTTGACCCGTTTAAGCTAAAGTTAGATAATTAAAGTCTATTTTAGCAATAAAAAGTTATAAAAAACCAAAATGAACTATGATGAACTTAACACATCCAAGTTTAACTCATTTTGACCCGTTTTAACTCAAATCATGTTGTTTTCACCGATTTTGACCCGTTTTAGCTAAACTTAGATAATTAAAGTCTATTTTAGGGATAAAAAGTCATAATAAACCTAAGGGAACTATGATTAACTAAACACATCCAACTTTAAGTCATTTTCACCCATTTAAACACAAAATCATGTCGCTTTCACCCATTTTATCCCGTTTAAGCTAAACTTAGATAATTAAAGTCTATTTTAGCGATAAAAAGATAATAAACCTAAGTGAACTATGATGAATTTAACACATCCAAGTTTAACTCATTTTGACCCGTTTTAACTCAAATCATGTTGTTTTCACCCATTTTGACCCGTTTAAGCTAAACTTAGATAATTAAAGTCTATTTTAGGGATAAAAAGTCATAATAAACCTAAGTGAACTATGATGAACTTAACACATCCAACTATGATGCACTTACCTGTGTAAACGACTGAGAAGTTTGTTCATGATCATGAACAAAAGAACTTGTCCCTGCAGATGATAATGGTTTACGCCCAATCCCCCGAATATGTCCACGCCGTTGTCCCAACACCGACTCAAAGATATCGACTTCATTCAACGTTGATGATCCACTTTCTTGATTTTGGGTTTGACTTAGCTCATCAAACCTTTCCTTTAATTGGTTCTGTATTAATTAACAAAAATATATCAACATATTTATACATACATAAATATATATTTAAAAATTATACTTTTAAGAAATACTTACATATTGTTGCTCTGCTACCTCGCTATCAAATGTCCCATCTTTACCAGTATGAGCATCATGAAACGTTTCAAGTCTGCTTTTATTCTGTTTTTAAAAAGTATATTATATATTAAAAAATACTAATATATAATACACAAATATATAAATTTAAATCATTACCTGCTTATAACAATAACTACTATATGAAGCAGTCCCCCCACGGTTTGTATATATTTGTTGTTGACAATTTGATTTGTTTGAACTTGACACATTCCTATATGCGTCACTCATAAAATAGTCAACGGTTTTGTTCCAATTATCATGATTCATTCCTGTTGGAGGATTGACCCTTGCTTGTTCTACATTATCGTAGCCTCCAACCCGATCAAAATGTTTTTTTGCCACATTTTTTCGATCTCTAAATCGTTTGAGAAACACCGCACGGATTCCACCCTCTATCTGTGTGCGCTCACGATCTCGCAATATCTCATCAAAGTCAAAGCGTCGCTACATTTAAGTTCAACAAAATAAAAGTTATTTATGTAAAAATGAATAACAAACATATAACTTATAAAATTTTACCGCCATATGCTCTTCCAAAGCATTCTTCTGAGCATCGGAAAGATTTTCATACGAACGAACATTAAAAGGTAAATTAGCTTCCATGTATATCCCCACCTCGCGAACAAACATATCATTAAGTTCGCCAACGGGGGTATACGTGGCAGCTCTATCAAAGGGTAGAGATAAAGGTCCTCCCTTTTTAGCTAGCTCTTGCTGCAATTTCTTATTTTTCGCCTTGCCTCTTGTTTTACGAGAAGGCGCGCCTGTAATCAGATTAAAAATCATTGATTGCATCATATATTAATAATAATTGAATAAACATAGTATATAAATTAATTATAATAACCATTACCGTCTAACGCGTGACTTCCATGAGTGTCAAATGGAGGAAGTGGTGGATCCCCCGCGCCATCACCTCCGTGACTCATCACATCAGCCATAAGGTATGCGAAAACAATCCACAATGAAATCATGTCTTGAAATATAAGATTTAGAATATAATGTTAAAATAAGAAGAAAGTTTTGTAGTACAACATGAAATACAAACAAAGGTTTAAATAAATAAATACATATACAAATCCTAACAAATGTTTCAATCAGAGTCACCCTCATATACTTCAGTATCTTCGTCAGACTCTTCGGTGTCATAATCAGAATCGTCCTCATCATAATCATCCTCGTCTTCAAACACCTTTTCAGCGGTAACAGTTGGCGGATTAACTTCACTTGGAGTCTCGTCTTCGGTGACATGAGTAGGTATGTTATGAAAGTATTGTGTGAAGTCAATGAAAAGTATGCTATTAGATGAAGAGTGGTTGTGAACAACGTCAAGATCTTCTGTCAAGTCATTGTCAACATTTTGAATGTTCTCCATGACACCATCATTGATTGTAGGGCGATCCCAAATTTTTCGATGATTAACATTCTCGACGACCCACCGGTGATTATTGTTTTGATTTCTTCGAGATGGTTCTCGGATGTAGAACACTTGTTTAGCTTGAGAGACAAATATGAGTTGATCGTCTTTGTCCCATTCACGTTCTGTGTTGATACTAATGATATTATTGTCGTATGAAACGCCCCTTCGAGTATCAAACCATTTGCAACGAAATAGGACAGTTGAATACCCATTTGCATAATGTAATTCAATAATCTCCTCAAGTTGCCCATAATATTTCTCACCATTCTCTCCCTCCACTAAAACACCGGAGTTTTGCGTTGTGCGTTGCGCGTCACGATCAACTACCATAAACCTAACACCGTTGACTATGCAAGCAGTGTAAGTATAGGCATTTACATCCGCACCCATTGAAAGAGCATACAACTCTGAATGAAATTTTGAAGAATTTTGTATTTTCATCGAATAAACCTAAGAAAATATTGACTAACACGTGTTATATATGGAATACCTAACAAATATATAGTAACACGTGTTAGATATAGATTACCTTCTCGAGGAACCATGATGGAAATTTGATTTTAATATCCTCATGTGGACATACAGATTTAAATTCACTACAACATTGATAAAAATATACAATAAGTGACAATAAAATATATTTAATTAATGATGCAAAGTTAAAGATAGGAAACTTTACTTCATATAATCTCTGACTTCTTGACAGCTATCGAGCACAAACCATTCTAACTTAAGCTTTTCACTTGGAGAAAGGTATTTCATCTTTGTTGCACTAGCCGGACGACATTTAGACTCAAATACATACACGTTTCTTTTTTGGATAATGACATCCTCGTTTCTGTCAGGGCGATTAAACTGAGTCTCAACATCTCGAAGGTATCTCGAACAAAATGATAGAGCTTCTTCAGCAACATAACCTTCAGCTATACAACCTTCCGGCCTTGCTTTGTTTCTGACATAATTTTTTAGTTTTTTCATATATCTTTCAAACGGATACATCCATCTCATACATACAGGACCACCACGAATCGCTTCATCAGGTAAATGCAAAACTAAATGAACCATAATGTCAAAAAACGCCGGAGGATAGATCAACTCTAACTTGCACAATATTATAAGAATGGCATCCTTAGCTTTCTTCATATCCTCGACCAATAGTGTTCTTGAGCAGAGTTGCTTAAAAACGTACAAAGATCAACTATTGGTGTATAAGTATCTTTGGTCAAAAAGCATCTAACCCCAATCGGTATTAAACGCTGCATGAGAATATGACAGTCATGAGATTTCAACCCAGTAATATTAGTATTGTTATCTACCACTCTCTTCCTGATATTAGATCCGAACCCATCAGGCAATTTAACATCCTTTATAAACTCACAAAATAACTTTCGATCATTGATCTTCAATGAGTATTTTGGGTGTGGACTATACCACTTGCCATTCTTTTTCTCCAATCACTGCCTACTTCGAATATTTAGATTTTTCAGGTCAACGCGTGCATTTGGCGTATCTTTGCTCTTTTCATTCATTAGAAGAGTACCCAACAAACTGTCACACACATTGTTTTCGATATGCATCACATCTAGGTTATGTTTTAGCTGCAGAGAAGACCAATACTCAAGTTCAAAAAATATGCTTCGTTTCGACCAGTTCAACTCAAACTCCTCCCGCTTTGATTTTACACCTCCAAAATCGGGATGTTTACCCGGCAAACGATGGCGTAGACGACTAATTTGAGCTTCTATGTCTGTATCATTAAACTGTTTCGGAGGGGCTCTGATCTCGGGTTCTCCGTTAAATTCTAAACTTGTTCTCCACTCATGGTTAGCATCTAAGAATCGCCGATGACCAACATATACAACTTTATTTGTAACACGCATAGAAGGAGTGTCTTCGTTACAAGTCGGGCATGCTTTGTAACCCTGCCCGCTCCAACTAGATAAACTACTACGAGCTGGAAAGTCGTTTATAGTCCATAACAACGCCGCTTTCATTGTAAAGAACGTGTTTGTCGCCGCGTCTTTAGTACGTACGCCTGACACCCACAACTGCTTAAGCTCATCCACCAACGGCCTAAGAAACACATCCATGTCTTTCCCCGGTGATTTAGGACCAGGAATCAACAATGACAACATAAATGATGACTCTTTCATGCATAACCATGGAGGCAGATTGTATGTGGTGAGTACAACCGGCCACGTGCTATGAGCCGAACTCATGTTACCAAATGGATTAAAACCGTCGGCTGCAAGCCCTAGGCGAACATTTCGCGGTTCCCTTGAGAAGGTCGGGTACTTTATGTCAAAACCTTTCCATGAGGTACCATCAACAGGATGTCGCATCGTACCCTCTTCTGATCGTCCGGTACTATGCCAAATCATATCTTTTGCCGTGTGCCTTGAAGAATACAATCGTCGTAGTCTCGGGGTTAAAGGAAACCATCGTAACACCTTGTGAGGTAACTTCTTGCCCTTTGTATTTGTATCAACCCACATACTCTCATTACAAACGGGACATTTTTCTAACAAAAGGTTTTCTCCCCAGAAAAGAGCACAATCATATTTGCACACATGTATCGACCCATATCCTAAACCAATCTTTTTTAATGTCCTTTTTGCTACATAATGAGAAGATGGGATTTTATTACCCTCAGGATGTGAAGATTGTAACAACTCAAGAAGCTCATCAAATGAGCTATTAGTCCATTTATTCTTCACCTTGATATGCATAAGCTTTGCTAAAAAATCAAGTGAAGAAAACTTAGCACAACCCGGATATAATTCTGATTGAACTTCTTCTAACAAGTTCTCAAAATCATCATGGACACCAATACTCTGCTCATGGAGACCGTTACTCTCCTCCATAACGTCTTCGATAACGTCAGCCATTTCGTTTGTTGGCGCAACGTTTTCCACAACTACAACTTCAGGAATTAAACTTTCACCGTGATAGATCCAATCCTTATACGACCGGCACATGCCCCATATTTCTAAATGATATTTCATTTTAACCCATCCTAATAATACCGTATTCTGACATTTCATACATGGACATCGAATCTGGCCATAACTGTCCATAAGTTTTTCGCACATATCTATAAAAGAGCTAAGTCCTTGTTGATACTCAGGTGATCTACGGTTCGGATTAAGAAGCCAACTTTTATCGATAGGCATGATTATGGAACTGCAATATAATATTGGATTTAAGTGGGTGAAAAACTATCTACGAAAATGAGAATAACTAATTGAGAATTAAAAAGGTTGAAACTATGAGATAAAATATTCTTAGACAAACATTCATGTAATACATATTCACATCCTAAATGAGATAAAATATTCAAAAAATATTCTTAAACGTGGTACTATTTGAACGCATTGCATACCTTTTCATCTAAGCATACACAAATCATTATACTTAAAATCTACAAAATACATAAATACATTCTTGACTAAGCATATTCAAGCATACGTTATTTCATACATTTTCAACTAGGCATACCTCTCACCATCTTTAGTAAGTGTAAATTAAAACCTAAAAAATATCATTTTCAACTAAACATACATTTTATACATTTACAACTAAACATACACAATTCATTATCAAGCATAAATTGATGTTAACTTACCTCAAGGTGATAGGTAGTGATTAAACAACAACTTGTACTCCAAAAACTGAAAAACAATTCCATAAATTAGTCAAAAATGAACAAAACATCATCGACAAACAACAACACCAAATTCAAAATATTATTCCAACCACAATAAAATTCTTAACGTCTCATATCAAACACTAATTTCAAAATATTATTCACATATTTTCACATATGCTAGTGGAGATAGCCTAAACTCAAATGTATAAATTTGTTTCAAAACTAAACACAAATAAACACAAATGTAAATCTTAGTTTCAAAAGTAAACACAAATGTAATTATTGCGCATATTTAAGACTTACGAATTTACTTTGCACTTACCTCAACTATTCTTTGATACTCGGTCACATTTTCAAGTAACTTGTCACTAGGTAAAGCAAAATCTTTATCGTAGATAATAACATTTTGTTCAATAAGTGTGAAACCAAGTTTAGACCCTAACATGCCAAATCCGGATAGTAAGTCTAAACCATATTTCCTTTGAGACAATAAACACAAACGAACCATAGTAACCAAGCCAAGAAACACATAAACGCAAACGATTTAAAAGTTGGACATAGCGTGTCTCGATCGTTCGATCCAACCAAGAAACACATAAACACAAACGAACCATAGCAACCAAGCCCAAAAGTACAACCTACATAGCATAATGTACAACAAACCAACACATGAAACTAATGGATTTGGATGAACTTACAGAGCAGAGACGATGAAATGGCGGGGAGAGGTGGCGGAGACGGTGGCTGGGGAGCGGCAGTGAGAAGAGGGGATGGAGGTGAAGAGGGGAGGTGCGGCTGTGGGGAGGCTGGATGGAGGTGCGGCGGTGGGGAGGGCAAGGGAGGACCGGTGCGGCGGTGGGGAGGGCAAGGGAGGACCGGTGTGGCGGTGGGGAGGGCAAGGGAGGACCGGTGCGGCGGTGTCGGTCGCAAATTTTTGGGGAGGTTGCAGGTGAGGCGCGCGAATGAGCCGGATTGAGGGAAAAGATCCCGGGTAAAGATAACATCAATAGCGGCGACAAGTCGCCGCTATTGGTGTCGCCGCTATTGATGTTGTACGATATTACCCCAGCCGTTAGATCTAGGGATTAATCAACGGCCAAAATTAAGTGGCAGAGGTCGGCACGAATCACGGACTATTTAGCGGCGACATGTCGCCGCTAATAGTGTCGCCGCTAATAACCTAGTCGCCGCTAATAAGGTCGCCCCTATTGGTCACATTTCTTGTAGTGTTAGTTTTATTTATGTTTTTACGTTATTTTATTATTTAATTATTCAATTCTCGTGTAATACACGAGTAATTAAAGCTAGTTTAAAATAAACAAATAACAGAGAAATGGAAAGGAGGATGAGAGGTGGTCCACCAATTTATCTAGACCCACCAAAATTAACTCACCACTATTAGTTGTTTTTTTATTAATATCACCGTTTTGATTAATTTATAACTTAGATCACAACTCAAACCACATGTTATCACTTTCATTGCAAACCATCAAATCAAACTCACCAATCATAACAGAACTTCAATTATATAACATCATCTTTCCTAAACATATTCAAAGTGTGACATCATCATGTACAACTTCAACATTTATTTTCTTCTTCTACAATAAAAAACCATAGATTAAAAAGACATGAAAAGGTTAAAGTTTTATTTTAGTTATACGTGATTAATCGGTTTATATGTAAATATTAGTAAAATCTCAAATGGGAAGCAAATAAAAGTTAAATTTATAAAATTATATATGTTAATAATGCATATGCTTCAATTTGACATTCGAACAACCCGGGCCGTTCACTTGCGAGCAAATAGAATAACAATTGAAAGATAATTTTATAGTCTTTAACTTATTTGTACTCATTTAAACCTTTATCGATTCTCATTTATTAATCGACTTAATCAAACATGAATTAACACTTAATTCTTAAGTTTCATCTTTTCAAAACTTCTTTTTTATTTAATGTGAGATGGTAAACCATATATCAAAGGGAGGTGTCAATATATTTTGGAACTTTCTTCGCATCTAAAGTCATTTAAAAAATGGAAGGAAAAAAAAAGAGAAACGTTGCATCATTAATTATCCCTATATCAGCCATTATTTTTTAGTCTAGCAAACAACGAAATATTTAAGATTTATATTTTTGTCATTTAGAAATCTCATTAGAGATGCTACGAATGTTATGAAGCAAACATTAATCATTCAAAAGTATTTCTATACATTCGCAGCAGATTCAAGATTGTCATTTAACCTCGGTCATTATTTGAAAATATTCAGTGAATCGATGTCATTTAATAAGCACATATTTAGTCTATCACAAATAAAAAAAAGTATAACATGTATATTATAAAACATATTTAAATTTTATATTTTGTGTCACCTAACACCGGCCGTCAATGTCTATGCTCATATTTGAACAACTATGAAACATATATATATATATATATATTTATTATTCAAGAATTCTGTGTTCAAGAAGTTTTTCTATATATGCTAAAAATCATCGTGAAGCAAACATTGTATGAGTACATTCACTGGCCATAGAAATGGTCCTTACCCACAAATCCAATTTGGGGTCCATTTTCTTTTGTCTTGTTTGTTATTTGTATTTTTGGAATATAAAAAGATAGAGTTATCCTAAAGAAGGGAGAACAAAAGAAAGAGAAGAATAACATTTATGAATGATCATTATCAAAGTAAATTTTGGGGTTTTTGGATCAAAATCGCCAACTTTTTTTAGGGTGAGTGGGGTAGGGTGGGGTGGGGTGGGGTGGGGTGGGGGGAGGGGGTTGCATTTCATTTTGAACCCTAAAAAAGCACAAGGAAACAAGCTTGTAGATCAAGATTCTTAACCTCTATTAGGGTTTTGTTTCTTTTGGCAGGATAATAAAGATGGGGTGGTTAAAATTTAAAGAGGGCATGTCAAACACTAACGAATAAAGAAGGTTGATCGCTTTGCTTTTTCAGGATACATAGTGATACACTTGGTACTCTAGGAGTCTAGCATGTTACTAGGCTATGGATGTATGTACAGATTTACTGTTGGAAGTGGAATGTATTACTCGTAAGGAACTTATTTAAAATTTATAATTTAGATGTTAGAATGAACTGATTTTAAATTGAGAGGATCTTGATCCTATTATTCAAGAAACACTTAAAACTTTTTGAAGAAGTATAAAAATAAGAACACGTATGATGCGGATCAAGACGTGAAAAGTCTGTGAAGAATGTCTGTTTGGTGCGGAAGAGATATATAGGAAATGATGTGTTTGTCAATATGAACGTTATATGTGAGGACTATGGGAAGGGGCAGGAGGGGTGCCTGTTGGTGTCTTTAAATCAGAAATGATAAAAAATTGAATGGGTAAACCAGACAGCTCTATTGTGAAGGTGAGAAGAGGCGTTCATAAGCTTTTTGCTAATAATAACCTAACTAACAAACGAATAGATTGGTTAACAAAAAGTATATATAATTCGTAATGTGAGTTGGTTTAAAATGTATTAACTTGACCCATAATCATTTCTCATTCATTTTGTAATGTGTTAACCCATCTCCCATAGACACCTGTTAGGCGTCTGTGGAGTGACATGCACGGCTCATGGGAGGGGCACCATTAGTCACTAATGCTCATAGATGAAACACCCTCGGACATGGGGCATGGTTCGAACAAAAGGGTAAGGCTGAGTGGTTTTTTTATCTTTTATTTTCTCCTCAAATGTGTGTACTGATTGATTTCGAAGGGTCAAGTATAAATAATTATTAAAAGAGTCATATTCCCTTTAGCAACCTATGACAATTAGTGTGTCGAATAACAAAGAGTTAACGTTGGTACTGTTGTTAAAATGAGTCATTAAACTAAAGATATATTTTAAAATTGATTTTATAAACTAGTATCGTTATAATGAAAACTTGAAATCAAGATTGAGATAAAAAAAATAACTAAATAACTCTAAAGGTTCAAATTAACTACCACAACATGCAACATAATAACTACCAACATCGAATCACATATACATAATGGATAAATGATTAATTGTGATACAAGTACAAGAACTTGCATCATGATTATATTGACTTGATTGATCTAAACCAACCAATTATGTTGACTTGATTGATCTAAACCAACTAAGAACACAATTAAGATGTCAATTTAGTAATCACCAATTCAATCTAGAATATTCAATCACTACCAATGGTTAATAATGCAAGAAAAACAAAAACTTATGCATTCATACTTGAAGTCACATATTGAATTATTTTAGTTACATAAAATCAAATTAAAAAATGTTTACAATCAAACGTTGACAAGAATCGATGTTAATGAAATGTAAAACACAAGATTAAACATAATGGTCCTACCCCCCTACATTCGTAGATGATCACAAGTCGTTCAACCTTACATATTCAAGAAACTATCTTCCAAGATTCGATTCGAGAGATGAAATCGTCAATATGATAATCTATTCTTGCTTCGGGAATTGCTTATTTCGTGTACAAATGGTCAAGAAAGAATGTCTCATGAAAAACCCCAATTGCTCCTCTTATATTTAGCCAAAAAGTTCATTATTTCTGATAAAACCTTGCAACTAGCATAGAGTAAGCTGCCTTGAGCACTTTATACCACCGTTCCCTACCTTACACCACCACAACGCCATTCATTAGGCTATCGGTGTAGCCTATGGCAAAGTTGGCGTAAGGTATATTGGACACCTCTTTCATCTCCTTCATTTGGCAGTTTCAACCCTCCGTCTTCTGTATATGACCTGTAATCACCCAAATACTTTTTAGCTAGTAATGATTTTTAACACAATAAACTAAAAGGGCGTACCTGGTGCTGCAAAGAGCTCCGGCGTTTTCGCAGGGTCCAGGGAGGGCCCGTCCCATTTAAGGGAAGATGTACGCGGTCTTTCCCCCACATTTTATGGGGAGGCCGTTTTCACGGATCGAACCTGAGACCTTCGGTCCCTTAGGAACAACTTTTACCGCTGCGCCAAGGCCCGCCCTCTTTTAACACAATAAACTCCCTAAGTAATTTTGTTTATATATGTATGTGTATGTGTACGTATGTCATTTTTATGTATGTGTATACATGCATTTGTATGTTTGTCATGTTTATTATGTGTATGTAGATGTACATGTATGCGTGTATGCTAAATCAAGATTAACCTTTTAAAATATACTCGTTCAATATTTATCTAAAAGAGATAAACTTTGGATGCTCCGTTTTTGCGGTTGCTTTTTGAATATCTTATATAATTATAAGATGTGTATACATATTAACGAGTTAAATATCACATGAACACATATGAATAGACTAATACTAGGATACTATTGCTAGTACTGTTGGTTTACTGAAACTTGAAAACATCTATCTTTTATTATTTCTAATTGAACATTCTGGTATTCCATTTTATAGCAGTTTGCTCTTGAATTTTAATAAATATATGAAGGTAGGGAACGGTGGTGGTGTAAGGTAGGGAACGGTGGTATAAAGTGCTCAAGACAGCTTACTCTATGCTAGTTGCAAGGTTTTATCAGAAATAATGTAAGGAAAAACTAAAATTCAATATGTTCAAATGGAAAATGAAGGCGGGTGAATCGCTAGTAAATAAGATGGAATGTTAGAAATTTGTCTTAGGACAAAAACATGGTCATTCGATGAGTGTTAGGCGAAAGGTAAAAAAAAACATATCTTGTTATGAATCGTCAGGTGGATTGTCATCAACGTGCATTTAAGCAATAAATGCGTCAAATACAAGAACGGATGCAATAAATTAAAAGAAGAAAATCAAATCCTGATAAAGATAAAGATGATTAACATGCCGACAATTATATAGGCAGTTTGATTGGTTTGTAACAAATTAAATGATGTTTGAATTGGTAGTTTCATTTGTATGTGTAAATTGACTTTCGTTTGGATATTCGTAATATTAGCTTCATTTTAGTATATAAATATGTTTAAATAATGACATGTAAACATTAAAAAAAACTAGAAAATTATGAAAATTGATAATAAAAAAAGGATCAGTTCGTCGCCATAGGCATACCAAATTTTTTTAATTTTAATTTTATTTATAATTAAAATTTAAAAAAAAGTCTACAGGACCTATGGAAAAACTTTTGTCTAAAGTCTTTAGCGACGACTTATCATGGTGATCACAAGAGTTTTGGCGAGGGCAAAAATATGACTTATAGCGACAAAATTGTGACGACCAAGTTGTCCCATCATCGTCTTAGCCGAAAACGATGACATTAGGTGTGCATAACAACGACTTTTCTCATATGTCATAACTCCAGTTTCTTGCAGTGATAATAGATTCTCTCCTGTTAAATTAGACTGTTTAACTTCTGTAGACTAACTTTTGAAAACCTATATAATTATCCTTTACTATATGTTATTAAAGTAAGATAAAAATTCTGAACTCTTATAGTCATATATTTGTATTTATATATAGAAATAACTAATCACTTTTTCCTATACACATCGTAGGAAATATGGTTCTTATAAAACGAGATGCATATATACCTAATATCATTAAATATTTTTTCCTTGATTTATGTTAGTTTTTATATAATTTGCCTATTAGTTAAATTATTTAAGAAAATAAAATAAAATTGTACGCCAGAATTTGAATTTGCATGATTGAAGTCATGAACTATTAATGATGCCTACAAAATTCTTGATTTATCGTTGAGTTGTCTTTTAATGATGAAACACTCTTTAAGTGTAAAGAAAGAACAAAGTGTCAATTTTAGACTTAGAATGTCATCATTACCAAAACTCGCAGATCCCCTTAATTGTTTCATGAGTAGTACAACTCGATCTAAAAATAAATAATAATCATAAAAAATTAAATATCTTAGTTATGATCTTTTTAAATAATATTTTTAAATCTCAGGAATTTTGACATATATGCTATAACTTTACCCTCTTTCTACTTTGAACGGTACTTCTTTCTAAATATATACACGGTGTGCATGTTATCAGCTTGTTCTTTTAAAAGATGATGATATTTTAGCTTTTTTTTCCTTGGCAATCAGTAAATAATAAATAGATCGAATTTGATAAGTTTTTTAATTCCATTTTTGTCATATGATCCAAAAACAAATCCGTTGGTTTCCAACTATGATTTAGTTTACTAAAAAATTATGGGAAATTAAAATGTTCTGAATATATTATCTAATTTTGTTGCATTTATCAAAATTATGTGATTTAGTTTACTAAAAATTATGGGAAATTAAAATGTTCTGAATATATTATTTAATTTTGTTGCATTTATCAAAATTATGTATTTGTCTGATTTACGTAAATATGGTTTAACATAACATAATATGATACTAGAGC
Organism: Flaveria linearis; assembly: GCA_024085815.1. Taxonomy (NCBI): domain Eukaryota; kingdom Viridiplantae; phylum Streptophyta; class Magnoliopsida; order Asterales; family Asteraceae; genus Flaveria; species Flaveria linearis. Next base: position 68,442,439 of record CM044011.1, read on the forward strand.
AAAATATGAAGTTCCTCCGAATTAACAAGCTTTTAACATCCTTCCCACCGTCGTCCACTTCTTTATTTATTCGTGACTAGCTCGCTCGTCTTGTGCTGAGGAGTGAGGACACTCATTTATCCTTATATTTCTTCCTGGTAAGTTTTACTTTTGTTAGCCATCCGCCGCGAGTACTGGCCGGTTAGTAGTGATTGTAGACTAGACCGTACCGAAAACCAAAAGGATATTCAAAATATATAAACCAAACCATCTAATACAAATAGCCTTAATTAATTCTGTTAGAACATCGATTCACCTGTCTGATGAGGTTTTAGTTTGCTCGGGCTAGTTTGATTAACATAATCATTGATATCAAAACCATACACTAAAAGTCTAAAACATTACACTTCTTTTTATACTTGTGTATGTATTCAGACTATCTTAATATATGGTAATACAAAATCATGCATGCTTACTTGAAAGTAAATGTTTCCAACTTGGGAGGGTAAAACATACACTGTGCAAAGGGTTATTATCAGCCAGTGTACCATAACTTCACTAACACAATATCCACGTGGACACCACTCATTACGACACGTCACCAAAAACGAATTTATGCCTTGCGTGTTACAAGCAACCAAGTGGGCCCACACACAGACAATCTTAGACCCCACAAAGCAGATAGATCTTTCGGTTTTAACAAAATAAAACAACATACTGTCACCATCAGTCAGATGTCCCACTGATCCAACGGTCAAGATCACACATGCTTAAAGCACACATAACATCTCAACCGTTAGTTCATGCTATAGGACGCCGTGTAGGACCCACATCGAGAATATGTCACCGACGGGGCGACGGCCCAGGTGGGTCCCAGCCACCCTACCCCACGGTGACCCCACCACCGGTTACTTTTTCTTCCTTCTTATTTACATCCACCACTACCACCATAGTCCCCATTGCATACTTCACATTTACGCTCTAAAACACACATACACATACACACACACTCCTACACACTTGGTGTGTGTTTGGGTTTTGGTTCTATATTTATAGAATCATTTCACTTGTTTGTGTGTTTGAATATCGTATCGAATGGGTTTAACGTCGCTTCAAGTTTGCATGGACTCACCCGACTGGTTTCAGGTACTAACTTCGTGTTAAAATCGATCCATTGTTTGAGGTATAATAACAACAGATAGTGAATATGATGTTGTTATATACTTATATACCTAGGTTAATTTGTACGTGAAACCAGTTAAAATTTACATCATTTTTGTTGATTAACATGAAAAATACATCGTTTTACTTTGCATATGAAATTTTCTTTCGTTTCTAGTAGCACACGGCCTCTTGTTTGTGTGGTAGTGATTTGAACATTTTAAGTTCATAGATTAAACACTGTGGTCGAAAGAAGTTTTGATGTAAAGAGTAAAATTAAGATAAGTAGTTTTCGAGTATTTAACTAAAGTATCAATTATAGTTTAATATTAGTTAACTAAAATGAGGTGATTTTAAAAGATTTCGAGCTTAGTTTTTATAACATCGTATTCAAGTGCTTGCAGGAGTTGGAATGTACAAAGTTAAAGGCTTGTTTTAGTCTAAGTTAACTAAACTCCATTTCCAACATTTTAAACGTCTAAATTTTTCAAGATTCAAAATAATATACAAAACAATTATTTTCTAAAATACTTCAAAAAAACACTACAAGTTACAACAAATTAAATCTATTTGGCACATACATTTTTCACAATCTGCATATAATAGAGTAATTGTATTTTAAACTTCAAAACACAGCATTATACTTTCACATTTTCAAATATATATCTATGATCATAATTTCAGAAAAAAAAAATAACAATAATAAGAATGTGTGTCTTTATCTTTCTGTACGTTCTGAATGAATGTTCTGAAAGTACACTTGCTGACAAAGATTCTGATAACCCCTTTAATACTGAAACCACCATCATCATCATCATCATCATCATCAATAACAATATCATTTGCAGGGCACAATGGCGGAGGAAGCTGCACTGGACTCATCATCACCCTCAGCCATGACGGACCCAATGCTCGCATGCTCCCGACCCATAATGGAACGCCGGCTCCGACCACCCCACGATCAAGCCCTCAAGTGCCCACGGTGCGACTCCACCCACACCAAATTCTGCTACTACAACAACTACTCACTCACCCAACCTCGCTACTTCTGCAAAACATGTCGCCGATACTGGACCAAGGGTGGCACCCTCCGCAACATCCCCGTCGGTGGTGGCTGCCGGAAAAACAAGAAAGTCTCGTCAACCACCAAGAAAACCACCGCCACCGTTAATACCACCGCCAGCATCAACACCAACGGCAACAATGAGCATAACATCCATAACAGCCACCAGCAGAGCTCACATTTGATCAACATGAACATGAACATGAACAGTCACAGTCACACTCACAGTCACAGTCACAGTCACAGTCACAGTACTCACCCTCATCATCATCATCAGTTGATTATGAACTCTACTGATCTTCAGCTGTCGTACCCCGAATCGTCTTTGCAGTTTTCTGGGAGTAATTTGTTTGGGATTGGGAATTCGAGTGGTAATAATAATATTCCCAGTTTTATGTTTGAGAGTTTGAATGGTGGTGTCACTAGAGCTATTGATTTCATGGAGAATGGTGGTGGTGTTAGTGGTGGTGGGATGATGGGGATAATGGGTAGCAGTGGTTACGCGGCGGAGATGGGCGGCGGCGGTGGTGGTGGTGTAAATATGATGGGGCAAAGCTACCATGGTGGAAATCTTTGTTCACCTTTTGGTGGGATGACTCTTGATTCGATTAATAATCCCTTTATGGAAAGAGGCTTGATTGCATACAACCATGAAGGAAATGATGTTAATGAGGATGCTATAAGTTCTCTTGATGTAAAGCCAAAGCTTTTGGCTTTAGAATGGCAAGATCAAACCGGTGGTGGTGCGACTTCCGGTGGCGGTAGTGGTGGTGGTGCGACTTCCGGTGGCGGTAGTGGTGGCGGTAGCAGCGGTGGTGGTGCGTACTTGACGGGACTTGGGTCATCTTGGGGTGGGTTGATGAATGGGTACGGACCATCGACGACGAACCCATTGGTGTAGTGGGTTCGGTGGTTAGGGTTCGAAGTGGTTAGTATGAATGGAGACCAAAAATGACTGCTTTGGTGGAATTTGGATCTTGGGTTTTAATATTAATATTATTATATTTAGTGGTGTTGGTGAATGTGTTTTATATGACATTCAGGATCGAAGGTAGGATTTTGTGACATATCGAGAAAGCTAATTAGTGTGTTTTTTAATTGACGTTTTCTTCTTTTTTTAAACTAAAATATGCAAGTAATATTTGATCTTTTTAAGATTCTATCGAGAGAATGTCTTTTTCGATCGTTGTGTTTTTCTGGATGAATATTTGTCTTGACCGTGTTTTGTCGACTATTTTACTTTCAGAAACAACAATATTTGATCACATCTAAATGTTGGTTGATGTATGTGTGAATGTTAGAATGTAGGATCTTATAGAGGACTTTGTAACACGCACATGGTTTTACTTTTATTAGTAATAAATAAAAAATAATTAATAACATTATTAATGAAAAATACAAAACTACAATACCATATACAAATCGAATGTAATGTAAGTAATAACAACGTCTAGATGAATTTAAATCAATTCTAATCGTAGTTTTCAAATAGATATTCACAGCTTCACCTACGATTACACAATCAACGTATCAAAAGGTGGAGTGATGGCAAATGATTTGTGTTCAACAGATGTCTTTTAAAACAGATTCCGTGACTCTTCTCAAACGAATATGTCTATCTCCTATGGTATAACAACCAAAACAATATGTTTGTACTGACAGAATCGTCCTAGCACCCGAGATAACAATGGAAACGAAGATGTCCTGGAAATGAAAACGAAGAAAAGGATGATGAACTTAGAATATGAAAGTAGTAGAATCGGCTTTGTTTTGAACTGGAGTATTTTTGTGAATTACGAAGAATTCTATCAAAACTCAATCAATCTTCACAAGGAACATATCCTTATGTATATATGTGTGTGTGTATAATTTGAGCAAGTAATAGTTTCAAATGAATTGTACCAAATGTATCGTTATTAACATCGAGTAAATATTGTACTTAGTGATCAGTAAGAAAGTCATATCTAATTTCTCCTTGTTACACTGAGTTGATCCTATAGTTACTAATTAGTAATCATTTACTTCACAAACGTCACAGCTCAAAATACAAAGGCGGCTTAAAAGCGGCTAAGCGAAGCCACTAAGTGTCCCTAACCATGTAGGAACACGTTCCCATGAAAACTTTCACTTGTAAATTCATTCAAGATTTATTAGTCTTTTAATATAGGACAAGAGTTCTTATATAATCACCACTTTAAGGTTTGTTTATCACTTCATTAATATGAGACAAAACCAATCAATTCCACTTATTCCATCAACTTTAAGCATTGACATCTTAGTCATCTTAGCTTCGTTTTGAACACTGATGATTCGTTGTGATCCTCTCACGTAGAAGATTACAAACTCACTAATAAATAATTATTTTATAAACAATAACATAAATGAAAATTTATATTTTTCACTAAATTTTTTAACAAGAACACATCATATCTGAATAAAAAGTCTTATTAACCTTTTTGTTAATAAAGGAAGGGAATAAGCAGTTAAGTCATTTGGATTTTGAGATTGGCCATAGTTGTATTGTGTATTGACAATCTCCCCCCCCCCCCTTGGCTTTAAAGAGGAGAAAGAGTTCACATCAGTCAGATCCTCATTTCACATCTGCTCATTCTAGAGAGAGAAAGTGCTCTCTCTTTCGCCGTGAGTCGCCAGTTGTGCCGCCGCCTGCGCCGGCTGCACCGCCACCACCTGCACGCCACCGCTTACAACACAACCAACATTTGTTACATCCTATCAGCCGGCCTTCGTCTGTGTGTGCGGTGTGTTGCCGCCCACCGTCATCACTGGTGGTAGTTTGGTGGCAAACAGCAATGTGTGTGTGGCGGAGATGAGGCTTTCGAGGCAGAGATTGCTACCATCGCGTAGATCTGGGGATGGGTTGTAACATCCTGTATTTTTGCATTAATTAGAAGTTAAAGTCATTTAATCTAGAAAGGACCAGTGTGATCATTTATGAAACTCATGGGTGAATTTTGTGTTAATGCCTTTACTTATTTAGTTAATGGTTTAATTGAATCAAGCCTAAAACGTTAAATAATAAAAATAATAATAAAAATAGTAATAAAAATAAAAATAATAATAATAATAATAACGATAATAACTAAAATAATAATAATAATAATAACTATAATACCAATAATCATAATAAGTGTTAATCTTTGAAATAAATAAAAATAATATGAGCTTTTATCTTAAAACTTAAGATTAGCAAGTTATGCATAAGATAATAAATATTTTAAACTTCAGGGTCCAAACTGTAAATTGGTTTAAAATTAAAAATTAAACTTTGAAAACAAAACATCAACTACATAAACCACAGGGACCAAATTGTAAATTACTGAAACTAAACCCCCACCACCCTCATCGCCCCGATTTTCCGGTGCCGAGCTCCGGCGAGCTCCGGCGAAACCCAAACCCATTAAATATCGCATTTTCGATCGAACTAACCGGCTCAAACCGCTCGGCCCCATGATTCGAACTCGATCGCAGCCCAAATTGGGTTCCCACTCATGCAAACTTTCCAATTTGAAACCGAGACCAACTTTAACAAAAATCTGAATCAAATCTTGTCCAAATTCACAAATTAGACCAAATCAATCACACCTAAAGTTAATACGTGGTCTAACCAATTAATCAATCAATCAATAACGCAAATTAACAGATCGAATCTCTCAATTTTGGTAAACTCGAACGCGGTTTCAAAATCGAATGGGTTATGCTCGAACCCATAAATCAAGCTTATAAATTGGGGGCTTTCGGTTCATTTTGAAGTTCCTAAACTCTCTGAACCCTCAATTTCACCATAAACTCTCCCAATCGAAAAGCCCCAATTCAAGAACATTCGAGACTAAGTCGAGCTCGAAATCACCCAAAACCTCATCAAATCGGGTAATTAAAACATGTTTTCTGCTCGTTTTTGTTCAAGGATCAAAAGCCCTATGATGATTTAGGTGATTAACACCAAATCGAGGGTCGATTGTCGATCCTGTTGAAACTAGGGTTTAGCGATTCGGGGGTAAATCGGGCAACTGGGGTTAAAGATAAATCAAACGGATGTGAACCAAGGCCACGGCCCTGGTTCACTGGTCCCTACGCCCCATGTTTCAGGGGAGGTCCCGGGTTCGACCCCGGGCAACCCCCTTTTCTTTTTTCTGATTTTCTTTCTTCTTTCTTTCTTTTCTTCATTTTTTATTTATTTAACCTTTTTAAATTCTGAAAATTTCTAAAATCATTTTATAAAATGCAGAATTTATCTAAAACTTTTGTTTAACTATTTTTGTGACTAAATTAACTATTATAAAAATACATTTGTATTTATAAATACATTGTTGTATTTCTAAAAGTACAAAAGGAATGTGTAAATATAATACTTGTATATATATATATATATTCAAACAATTAAATTGTTTAGTTACTTATACCGATATATATATATATATATATATATATATATATATATATATATTATATATAGTTCTTTTAATAGTTAAATCACTGATTGTAATTATCATATACAATCTTTAAAGGTTTAAACGTACATTTAGATTAGGTCTTTCTTCTTTATTCTTTCTCAAACGCGCCATCGATAAATTATTTCACGTATAAAAATCCATTCGTTCCATTAACCCGATCGCATTATTAGCATGTAATACGAATAAATATTAACTCCTAATTGATCTACAACTAAGAACCTTAAAACCTAATAATTAATCATCAAACCTATTATAACGCGCTACCTTATTTTATTTAGGTGCCTTGTGACGTTGTGTTGGAAATCATATTCGCGATTATTATTATTCCATCTACAAGTCCCCTATTATTTAAACAAGTGAGTTCTTATGCCCCGCTTTACGATTATTTCACACCTTTCGGGGTGAAACATGTTGCTTATACAAACTTACTCATACACGCTTTGATACGTATTACACACGTGCAATTCTTTACATAGTCGTGATTGTTTGAATATGTTAAGTATTATATGAGATATGACATACGTGTGCAATCATTAACTATTGCTAGCCTGGCGAAGTCTTAGATCTTTGGGCCTGACAAGCCTATTTGGTGCTAAAGCCGAGGGATTGTCGACTCCTAGGAGCCGTATGCTTGTGCACTAGGGAACCAAGTACACTTAGCTAATCATGCTTATTCATATTGTTCAGTTGAGGTTTGATTGTAACTATGCATGTTCTATATACTTACTATCTTAGGACCATTGACTAGAATTGTCACATTTGTGTATACTTATTGTATTTAAAACCATGAGAACTCACCAACTCGTTAGTTGACTTTATTTTCAACATGTTTCAGGTAATGTGCAAGCTTAGCGAATTGAAGAAATGCTTAAACCTAGAACATGGACCTAGGCTTAATAAGAACAATTAGATTTCCTGCTTTCGTTTGCTTTATTTTGAGACTTTGATGCATGTGGTGTTTGAAACAATTGATTAATGGCATTTTACATTATAATATAGCGTTATGTGGTTGTGAACAATCTTAACCCTCACACTTCGACGTTTCCGCCGTCAAGGTTGGGGTGTGACAGATTGGTATCAGAGCCCATAACTATAGGGATTTAGGTTATTAGAAATGGTGACCTAGACTATAGTTTATGCATGATCCTTATAGAATAGTATTCTTATGAATACATACTTATTGTTTACATGCTGCCTAACGCTATGCCTTATTATGTGCAATGTGATGCCTTAGCATAGGTGCCTTTCTGCATGATTACATATTGTTACCCGTCTCCCCTAGACTTATCTTAAACATTGATTCTCCCCGACAATTGCTACTTCTTAAATCCATCCTCGTCATTGAGTAGGACTTATTGATAGAAATTCCTTGGACTTTATGTCTAATCTTGTGATTATCCCATCAAGATTTTTGATTTCATGAACCAAAGAACTAGTGTGGTACATAGACACCTGTATTCTGGTTTTCCTGGCAAAAGGCCCTCGGGCTAAGGCAAGCATTTCGCATAAATCCTACAGGACCAGTCATGCTTACCTGGGGATTTCCGGGATGAGTGATAAACTATGACCAACATACACAAGTTTCTGAGGTGAATGGGTCAATTCATCTTGACGTGTCAACGTTTTCAAATGGTGATGCGTCACCAAATGGAATCATTCTGTATAATTCATGATTCTTACCTTAACTTCCCATCCTTATTATCCTTTTAACCGATCCTAACCCAATTTGTATTTTTCCAGCATGTCTCGTTACCACGGAAACCGAGGAAGATCCGGCCGTAAGCTTGCCGCCATGATTGCCCGGTAATTGGCTGCGGTCATCCCGACTATGGTGGCTGAACTCAGCAGCACTATGATCGTAAACGTGACGAACAATAGCAACGGCCAAGGGGAAAATAGGGCAAACCAAGGCCGTGACAACCAGTATTGCACCTTCAAGCATTTTAGTTCCTGCAAGCCTTCCAGTTATAGTGGCAAGGAAGGTGCCACCGGTCTATTAGAATGGTTTGAGGGGATGGAGAACACCTTCGTCAACTGTGAGTGCCCCGAAGCACTCAAAGTGAGGTATGCCACCAGTATGCTGCAGCAAAGGGCCTTAACGTGGTGGAACAGTGAAAAGAGAAACCGAGGCCCCGACGCAATCTTGGACTTAACTTGAGAGGAATTCAAAAACATAGCCATCGCCAAGTTTTGCCCGAGAAGTGAAATCCAGAAACTAGAGGAGGAATTCTGGAACCTGAAACAGGATGGCGGGAACCACCTGCCGTATTCTACCCGTCATCACGAGCTGAGTATACTGCTGCCACACATGGTGGATACTGTTTCCCATAATGTGGAAAAATTTATTAAGGGTGTGCCGCCTTAGATTCAGGATGCCGTTGTGGGTAGCCGACCCGCAACTCTGGAAGAAGCCATCACCATCACTGCACAGTTGACGGAGAACCACATCCGAGCGGGCACTATGTCTGCAAAGGGTGCCAAGAAAACTGAGAAGACGACCCCCGAGGAGGTCAAGGAGGTTAAGTCTGATAACAAGAAGAGGAAGTTTGTACCGGCACAGAACTACGCCGTGGCCGCATCTAAGCCACCCCAAAGACAGTGTGTTCCCGGGACTACGCCGGCCGCACAAGTGCCCGTGGCAAGGGCTTATGCAGGCCCTCTACCTATGTGCAACACGTGTAGGTACCATCATCCGGGAAATCTTCCACGTCGCATCTGCACACTATGCGGCAAGTACGGGCATCTTGTCGCAACCTGCCGCCGAGCAATGGGAAACGCGGTAACGGAACCAAACCGAGCTTGCTATAATTATGGAGAAACGGGTCACTACCGCCCCCAATGCCCTCGTCTTGTGGGCAATGTTCCACAAGCTCGTGGACGTGCCTTCAACATCAACGCGAACCAAGCTCAAACGAACAATGAGGTGGTGAACGGTACGCAAAAATTTCAACCCTATCTCTATAGAATTTCTCTTAAAATTTCTTGCTTATGTCCTTAAGTGCCTTTAAAACCTATACAGGTATGTTTCTTATTAATGACACCTATGCATACGTATTATTTGATTCGGGCGCCGATAGAAGTTTCGTTTCCTTAGAATTCGAGCCGACACTTTCTAAACCTCGCTCAAATCTAGAGAGGCCTCTCACCGTCGAAGTTGCTGATGGAGAACCCATCACCGTCGACGTGGTTATCCGCGATTGTCTATTGTGTCTCGATAACCATAGGTTTCTTATCGACCTCATTCCAATGAAGCTTGGAAGCTTCGACGTTATTATTGGCATGGATTGGTTATCCAAGAACCACGCCGAGATCATCTGCTTTGAGAAGTGTATTCGCATGCCCCTACCCTCCGGTGACACGATGAAGGTGTTCGGTGAACGGTCTTCCAAAGGGCTCAAGCTTATGTCATGCACTAAGGCTCGGAAATGCCTAAGTAAGAGTTATCCGGCATTCTTGGCCTATGTAGTCAACACCAAAGCCAAAGGGAAGGAACTCAAAGATGTTCCAGTTATACGAGAATTCCCTGAAGTCTTTCCCAACGACCTTAGTGGGTTGCCTCCTGTACGTGAAGTTGAATTCAAAATCGACTTGATTCCGGGAGCAGACCCCGCGGCTAAATCACCTTACCGACTCGCACCATCTGAAATGCAAGAACTCTCTAGCTAACTCCAGGAATTATCCGAGAAGGGGTTTATCCGCCCTAGTTCTTCTCCTTGGGGTGCACCTGTCTTATTTGTGAAGAAGAAAGATGGGTCATTCCGCATGTGTATCGATTACCGAGAGCTCAACAAGTTGACCATCAAGAACCGGTATCCTCTTCCTCGTATCGACGATCTCTTCGATCAACTTCAAGGAGCTGCAATCTTTTCAAAAATCGACTTGCGTTCGGGTTATCACCAACTGCGAGTCCACGACGACGATATCCCAAAGACTGCATTCCGCACTCGGTATGGGCATTACGAGTTTATGGTTATGCCTTTCGGCTTAACCAATGCTCCTGCGGTCTTCATGGATCTTATGAATCGGGTGTGCAAGCCATACCTAGACAAGTTTGTCATCATTTTCATTGATGACATTCTTATTTGTTCTAAGTCTCGCTCCGATCATGAACTCCATCTCCGTCAAATCCTCGAGCTGTTGAAGAAGGAACAACTGTACGCGAAGTTCTTGAAATGTGAGTGTTGGCTTGAAGAAGTACAATTCTTAGGGCACATTATGAATAGTCAAGGAATTCACATCGACCCTACGAAGGTTGAAGCCGTGAAGAATTGGAGTGCTCCCACAACTCCGACGGAAGTTCGATCGTTTCTTGGTCTAGCCGGGTATTATCGGCGATTTATTGCCAACTTCTCGAAAATCGCAAAGCCACTCACGTCTTTGACTCAGAAGAACAAGCCTTTCGAGTGGAAAACCGAGCAAGAAGAGGCGTTTGAGACATTGAAGCACAAGTTGTGCAATGCTCCTATTCTGACGCTACCGGATGGGAATGACGACTTCACGGTATACTGTGACGCGTCGAAACAAGGCCTTGGTTGTGTTCTCATGCAACGGGGAAAGGTCATCGCATATGCCTCGAGACAATTGAAGGTTCACGAGGTAAATTATACGACGCACGATCTCGAGCTCGGGGTGGTGGTCTTTGCTTTGAAAATCTGGACACACTATCTATACGGCACGCAATGTATAGTCTACACGGACCACAAGAGCCTCCAACACGTTTTCGATCAGAAGGACCTCAATATGAGGCAACGTCGTTGGGTGGAACTAATTAGCGACTACGATTGTGATATCCGATACCATCCCGGCAAGGCAAATGTCGTAGCCGATGCATTGAGTCGAAAGACGCATCAAAAGATGGTTTCCGTTCAAGAGACTCGCGACCGACATTAATGGTTCGACGCATTGGTAGAGTTTGACACTGAAATCCGACTCGATGTCAACAATGCAACAGTACTACTACAAAACTTGAAGATCGATTGCTACATCGAGTCAAGTATTCGAGAAGCCCAGCAAGTGGTGCAAACCGAAGGGAGTATGAAGGAAGAGCTCGAGCCAAATCTCTTAGCCCAATTGGATACAAGAGCCAATGGGTTAATGTATTTTGCAAACCGAATCTGGATTCCCAAACGCAATAACCTTCGGGCTTTTATCATGAACGAAGCACATCGGACTCGTTATTCTATCCACCCGGGCTCTGATAAGATGTACATGGACTTACAGAGTCAATATTGGTGGCCCGGAATGAAACGAGACATAGCAACCTACGTTGCTAATTGCCTTACATGCACAAAAGTTAAAGCGGAACACCAACGTCCAAGTGGTTTACTCGAACAACCCGAAATTCCCATGTGGAAATGGGAACATATATCCATGGACTTTATAACCAAGCTGCCTCGGACATCTCGCGGGCACGATAGCATATGGGTAATCGTCGACCGATTGACCAAGTCGGCACATTTCATACCTATACGCGACACATATAAGACATCGAGGTTAGCCCGGATTTACATTGACGAGATCGTAAGCCGTCATGGTGTGCCTCTTCACATTATATCCGACCGAGACGCTCGATTCACTTCTCACTTCTGGTCTTCTATGCAAGAACTTCTGGGTACGCAATTGGATTTAAGCACGGCTTACCATCCCCAAACCGATGGTCAAACTGAGCGGACGATCCAAACTCTGGAAGACCTGTTGCGTCTCTGTGTCCTTGATTTTGGTGGCGACTGGGATACACATCTACCGCTCGCAGAATTCTCCTACAACAACAGTTACCATTCGAGTATCCAAATGGCACCGTTTGAAGCACTTTACGATCGTAAGTGTCGTTTCCCGATTTGCTGGACCGACATTGGCGAAAATCTTATCACCGGCCCCGAACTCATACAAGAGACGACCGATAAAGTCGCTATCATCCGCAAGAACCTGGAAGTGGCAAGGAGTCGACAGAAAAGTTACGCTAATAAACGTCGCCAGCCACTAGAATTCCAATTTGGGGAGATGGTCCTTCTCAAGGTCTCACCATGGAAGGGTGTGGTTCGCTTTGAAAGGAAAGGCAAGTTAGCTCCGAGGTTTGTAGGGCCTTTCAAGGTTCTAAAAAGAATCGGGAAAGTGGCTTACAAACTAGAACTACCCTCCGACCTTAGTGGAATTCACCCGGTCTTCCACGTCTCGAATCTGAGGAAGTGTCTGGCCGACGATAATTTGTATGTGCCATTGGAAGACAATCAGATCGACGAGTCACTACACTTCGTTGAGAAACCCATCGAAATCATGGATCGCATTATGAAGAAGACTAGGACCTCTACGACCCCAACTGTAAAGGTTCGATGGGAGAACAAGCGAGGAGTGGAATTCACTTGGGAGCGTGAAGAACATATGAAGAAGACGTACCCTTCCCTTTTCTTGTAACTTTTTTTTATTATTTTATTTTAATTTCAGGACGAAATTCTTTTAAGTTGGGGAGACTGTAACATCCTGTATTTTTGCATTAATTAGAAGTTAAAGTCATTTAATCTAGAAAGGACCAGTGTGATCATTTATAAAACTCATGGGTGAATTTTGTATTAATGCCTTTACTTATTTAATTAATGGTTTAATTGAATCAAGCCTAAAACGTTAAATAATAAAAATAATAATAATAATAGTAATAAAAATAAAAATAATAATAATAATAATAACGATAATAACTAAACTAAAATAATAATAATAATAACTATAATACCAATAATCATAATAAGTGTTAATCTTTGAAATAAATAAAAATAATATGAGCTTTTATCTTAAAACTTAAGATTAGCAAGTTATGCATAAGATAATAAATATTTTAAACTTCAGGGTCCAAACTGTAAATTGGTTTAAAATTAAAAATTAAACTTTGAAAACAAAACATCAACTACATAAACCACAGGGACCAAATTGTAAATTACTGAAACTAAACCCCCACCACCCTCATCGCCCCGATTTTCCGGTGCCGAGCTCCGGCGAGCTCCGGCGAAACCCAAACCCATTAAATATCGCATTTTCGATCGAACTAACCGGCTCAAACCGCTCGGCCCCATGATTAGAACCCGATCGCAACCCAAATTGGGTTCCCACTCATGCAAACTTTCCAATTCGAAACCGAGACCAACTTTAACAAAAATCCAAATCAAATCTTGTCCAAATTCACAAATTGGACCAAATCAATCACACCTAAAGTTAATACGCGGTCTAACCAATTAATCAATCAATCAATAACGCAAATTAATAGATCGAATCTCTCAATTTTGGTAAACTCGAACGTGGTTTCAAAATCGAATGGGTTATGCTCGAACCCATGAAATCAAGCCTCTAAATTGGGGCCTTTCGGTTCATTTTGAAGTTCCTAAACTCTCTGAACCCTCAATTTTACCATAAACTCTCCCAATCGAAAAGCCCCAATTCAAGAACATTCGAGACTAAGTCGAGCTCGAAATCACCCAAAACCTCATCAAATCGGGTAATTAAAACATGTTTTCTGCTCGTTTTTGTTCAAGGATCAAAAGCCCTATGATGATTTAGGTGATTAACACCGAATCGAGGGTCGATTGTCGATCCTGTTGAAACTAGGGTTTAGCGATTTGGGGGTAAACCGGGCAACTGGGGTTAAAGATTAATCAAACGGATGTGAATCAAGGCCATGGCCCTGGTTCACTGGTCCCTACGCTCCATGTTTCAGGGGAGGTCCCGGGTTCGACCCCGGGCAACCCCCCTTTTCTTTTTTTGATTTTCTTTCTTCTTTCTTTCTTTTCTTCATTTCTTTTTATTTATTTAACCTTTTTAAATTCTGAAAATTTCTAAAATCATTTTATAAAATGCAGAATTTATCTAAAACTTTTGTTTAACTATTTTTGTGACTAAATTAACTTTTATAAAAACACTTTTGTATTTATAAATACATTGTTGTATTTCTAAAAGTACAAAAGAAATGTGTAAATATAATACTTGTATATATATATATATATATATATTCAAACAATTAAATTGTTTAGTTACTTATACCGATATATATATATATATATATATATATATATATATATATATTTATATATAGTTCTTTTAATAGTTAAATCACTGATTGTAATTATCATATACAATCTTTAAAGGTTTAAACGTACATTTAGATTAGGTCTTTCTTCTTTATTCTTTCTCAAACGTGCCATCGATAAATTATTTCACGTATAAAAATCCATTCGTTCCATTAACCCGATCGCATTATTAGCATGTAATACGAATAAATATTAACTCCTAATTGATCTACAACTAAGAACCTTAAAACCTAATAATTAATCATCAAACCTATTATAACGCGCTACCTTATTTTATTTAGGTGCATTGTGACGTTGTGTTGGAAATCATATTCGCGATTATTATTATTCCATCTACAAGTCCCCTATTATTTAAACAAGTGAGTTCTTTTGCCCCGCTTTACGATTATTTCACACCTTTCGGGGTGAAACATGTTGCTTATACAAACTTACTCATACACGCTTTGATACGTATTACACACGTGAAATTCTTTACATAGTTGTGGTTGTTTGAATATGTTAAGTATTATATGAGATATGACATACGTGTGCAATCATTAACTATTGCTAGCCTGGCGAAGTCTTAGATATTTGGGCCTGACAAGCCTATTTGGTGCTAAAGCCGAGGGATTGTCGGCTCCTAGGAGCCGTATGCTTGTGCACTAGGGAACCAAATACACTTAGCTAATCATGCTTATTCATATTGTTCAGTCGAGGTTTGATTGTAACTATGCATGTTCTATATACTTACTATCTTAGGACCATTGACTAGAATTGCCACATTTTTGTATACTTATTGTATTTAAAACCATGAGAACTAACCAACTCGTTAGTTGACTTTATTTTCAACATGTTTCAGGTAATGTGCAAGCTTAGCGAATTGAAGAAATGCTTAAACCTAGAACATGGACCTAGGCTTAATAAGAACAATTGGATTTCCTGCTTTCGTTTGCTTTATTTTGAGACTTTGATGTATGTGGTGTTTGAAACAATTGATTAATGGCATTTTACATTATAATATAGCGTTATGTGGTTGTGAACAATCTTAACCCTCACACTTCGACGTTTCCGCCGTTAAGGTTGGGGTGTGACATGGGTGTTGTGATGGCCGATGTCAGATGCTCGTCGGTGTCTCTAACATCAGATTCGGGCGTCGCCGCTACATGTGTGTCGTTGTGTTTCTCCTCTTTTACGAGCTCTATTATGGTGGTAGGGGTGTTGGGTCGTTGTCGTTGTCTCGGAACCCCAGGCCACCGCAGATGCCGTGCTATGAAATGATGGTCGTTGCTGCCCAGAGTTGCCTTCATCGGCATTCTGATGGCATCGACTGACTAGGTTAATAATAATGCTTCTTTGAATCTTCTATTTTGGGAATCGTTGTCTCGATTACGGCTTAATCTATGATCTTGGTATACATGAGAGTAAACCGTGACCTCACAGATTCGTTGTGTCGATGATGATGAGGAATAACTCATCTGAGACTTTGTTGGTGTTTTGGTTTTTTATTTCGTCAGCTACATTTACCTAGACCATGTTGTTGGCTTAATACTTATCTCAGACTTTAAACATGGTTTTCTTTTGTATTTATTCGTTGGATGATTCGGTTTTGGTCTATTCTTTCCTTGATGATGTTTGTTTTCACCATGTTGTTAGTTTGAGTCGATGATAATGAGCAGTGCTTCATCTGAGACTGGTATGGCGTTGTGGGGATGATGTTTAGTTTAGGCATGTTGTTGCCGTGATGTTTTTGTCAGAAAATGTTAGGTTTTTTGGGTTGATGATACTTAAAAAGCATATCTACACCTTGATCTATTTTGGTTTTTCCTTTGGTCAATGAGTTTAGTTATGCCAGATTGTTAGGCTGTGTTGTTCTTGGAAAAATCATGGTGTAGATGATGATGCGGCTTTTCTCATCTGAGACTTGAGCTTGAGGTCATTTGTATATATTCTTTTGTTGGGTATATTGTTGTTTCGATGATGTTTACTTCAACCATGTTGAGATGATGGTGATGTTGATGTGCCTTTGCTCATATGAGATTGAGCTTAGGCCGGTTTGAATTGATTTTTCTGTTGAGTATGAACATTGGTTATGGTGATGATGGTGGTGCTGCAACCACATGACGCTTTTCCTCTCTTTGGCTTTGTTCATTGGTAATGTCGATGATATTCTGGTTAGTCATGTAATGTTGTTGGATCATGCTGTTTGTTAATATGGGTGTGTGTTCCTCTCAGACCATTTGTTTTGGCTGTTCTATGGCTGTTATGAGTCACCAAAACTGGTGTCGGTTGCTTTGGCGTGGTCGTCTTCGGTATGCTGCCGCAATCGACTATGTCTGAGCCTCGCTTTTAAGGCGCGCAACGCGCGCCGGGGTATAAATCCTAGTTTCTTTAATTTGAATATCACATAAACAGTATGAGTGTACTACATAACATAACGTGGATGACGTGTAATACAAAAGATATCACTACAAGAAATGTGTCCAATAGCGGCGACACTAATAGTGGCGACTAGGGTATTAGCGGCGACAGCAACGGCGACACCATGTCGCCGCTAATGGTTACCGATCCATTTCACTTTTCCAGCATTAGATCTAGCCGTTGATCTTGGTTCAGATCTAACGGATAATATTTAGCCGTACAACAGGCAATAGCGGCGACACTATTAGCGGCGACATGTCGCCGCTATTACGTTAAAGTATACAGCGGGTTTTCTTCCCACCATCTGCACATCCCGCACGCTAGCTCCCCAAATTCCCTCCACTTCGCCGCCCCACCTTCTGCACTCCCTCCTCCCGACTGCCCCACCCTCTCCCCGACCGCCCCACCTTCTGCACTCCCTCCTCCCAGCCGCCATACCCTCTCCCCGACCACCCCGCCTTCTGCACTCCCTCCTCCCGGCCGCCCCACCTTCTGCACTCCTTCCTCTCGGCCGCCGCACCCTCGCCATCCACAATCCCCCACCGCTGCACCCTCGCCATCCACATTCCCCGACTGTCTGAGTGGTATGGTTTTTTCTATTGATTTCATTTTTGATTTGTTCAATTTTGACTAATTTATGGACTTGGTTTTCAGTTTTTGGACTACAAGTTGTTATAATCACTAGCTATCATCTTGAGGTAAGTTAACATCAATTTATGCTTAACAATGATTTGTGTATGTTTAGTTTATGTAGTCATGTAAGTATATGGTTGAGTATGCCTGTTTAGATCAAGGGTCTTGTTTAGGTTTGATTTGGGGTGGCAAAATGGGTATGAATTACCTCATGTATGTATGTTTTTGCTCATGGGTGTATGGCATGCATATTGTAAGACGATTCTATGCATTCTTACGTGTATATGTGTTAGTGTATTATCCATTCAATATGGATAAATTACAGGGGGAAAGGTGTAGGTTGTGGGTAGTGTATGCCATGTAAGTATCGAATGGTGTGTGTTATGTGTGTGTTTTAATGAGTGAATGTGTGTACCATGTGTGTACATAATATGTATTATGAGCATATTATATGTTAGGTCGTGGTGTGGGTTGTATGTCATGTATAATTCCATGAGTACGAATTGTATATAGTTTAAGTAGTCCATTTCATATTTTATGCTAGGATATGAATGCGCAATTATAAACATTACCTTATGGAGCTTTTGGTTAGATATCATACATTAACATAACATGATTCCGTACAATTAAAAGTATGAGTTTGGTTATAAATAGGTCATATAATTAAAGTGTACTTGTATACTTAATAATCAGATTTCTTTACATTGGATGTGAGCTTTATGCTTGACTGTGTTGCTTGTTAGTCTGCTTTAGTCTGGAAACAAAAGTTAGTCTGCATCGTAATTGAACTGGAGAACGCGAAACCGTATGACCATATTATTAATATTTATTATTAACCATATATTATGGAATCCAGGTTTTGATAAACATTTGTTAAAGATGATGAGAGGTATGCTTAGTTGACTATAATGATTTTAACTATAATGATTTGTGTATTTTATTGTTATTATATACATGATCCAATTGCAATAATTTTGTTATCTACGTTTAAGGAATAAGAATAAGAAATTACTAAGAAAATCAAAAGAAAACGTGACATTATGTTCTAAATCTTATATTTCATGTTGTACTATAAAACTTTCTTCTTATTTTAACATTATGTTCTAAATCTTATATTTCAAGACATGATTTCATTGTGGATTGTTTTCGCATACCTTATGGTTGATGTTATGAGCCATGGAGGTGATGGAGCGGGGGATCCACCACTTCCTCCATTTGATAGTCATGGAAGTCACGCGTTAGATGGTAATGGTTATTATAGTTAATTTATTTACTATGTTTATTCAATTATTATTAATATATGATGCAATCAATGATTTTTTAATCTAATTACAGGCACACCTTCTCGTAAAGCAAGAGGCAAGGCGAAAAATAAGAAATTACAGCAAGAGCTAGCTAAAAAGGGAGGACTTTTATCTTTACCCTTTGATAGAGCTGCCACGTATACCCCCGTTGGCGAACTTAATGATATGTTTGTTCGCGAGGTGGGAATATACATGGAAGCTAATTTTCCTTTAATGTTCGTTCGTATGAAAATCTTTCCGATGCTCAGAAGAATGCTTTGGAAGAGCATATGGCGGTAAAATTTTATAAGTTATATGTTTGTTATTAATTTTTACATAACTAACTTTTATTTTATTGAACTTAAATGTAGCGACGCTTTGACTTTGATGAGATATTGCGAGATCGTGAGCGCGCACAGATAGAGGGTGGAATCCGTTCAGTCTTTCTCAAACGATTTAGAGATCGAAAAAATGTGGTAAAAAGACATTTTGATCGAGTTGGAGGCTATGAAAATGTAGAACAAGCAAGGGTGAATCCTCCACCAGGAATGAATCATGAAAATTGGAGCCAAACCGTTGACTATTTTATGAGTGACGCATATAGAAATATGTCAAGTTCAAACAAAGCAAATCGTCAACAACAAATATATACAAACCGTGGGGGGACTGCTTCATATAGTAGTTATTGTTATAAGAATGTAATGATTTAAATTTATATATTTGTGTATTATATATTAGTATTTTTTAATATATATTATACTTTTTAAAAACAGAATAAAAGCAGACTGGAGACGTTTCATGATGCACATACTCATAAAGATGGGATATTTGACAGCGAGGTAGCACAACAACAATATGTAAGTATTTCATCTTCAGGGACGAGTTCTTTATGTATGTATGAATATGTTAATATATTTTTGTTAATTAATACAGAACCAATTAAAGGAAAGGTTTGATGAGCTAAGTCAAACCCAAAATCAAGAAAGTGGATCATCATCATTGAATGAAGTCGATGTTTTTGAGTCGGTGTTGGGACAATAGCATGGACATATTAGGGGGATTGGGCGTACACCATTCTCATCTTCAGGGACGAGTTCTTTTGTACATGATCACGAACAGACTCCTCAGTCATTTACACAGGTAAGTGCATCATTTTATCTAAGTTTAACTTAAACGGGTCAAAACGGGTGAAAAGGACATGATTTGAGTTTAAACGGGTCAAAATAACTTAAACTTGGATGTGTTAAGTTCATCATAGTTGTTTAGGTTAATTATGACTTTTAATCACTAAAATAGAATTTAATTATCTAAGTTTAGCTTAAACGGGTCAAAACGGGTGAAAAGAACATGATTTGCGGATAAACGGGTCAAAATAACTTAAACTTGAATGTGTTAAGTTCATCATAGTTGTTTTAGGATAATTATGACTTTTAATCGCTAAAATAGAATTTAATTATCTAAGTTTAGCTTAAACGGGTCAAAATAGGTGAAAAGAACATGATTGGCGGATAAACGGGTCAAAATAACTTAAACTTGAATGTGTTAAGTTCATCATAGTTGTTTTAGGATAATTATGACTTTTAATCGTTAAAACAGAATTTAATTATCTAAGTTTAGCTTAAACGGGTCAAAACAGGTGAAAAGAACATGATTTGCGGATAAACGGGTCAAAATAACTTAAACTTAAATGTGTTAAGTTCATCATCGTTGTTTTAGGTTAATTATGACTTTTAATCGCTAAAATAGAATTTAATTATCTAAGTTTAGCTTAAACGGGTCAAAATGGTTGAAAAGGACATGATTTGCGGATAAACGGGTCAAAATAACTTAAACTTGAATGTGTTAAGTTCATCATAGTTATTTTAGGTTAATTATGACTTTTAATCGCTAAAATAGAACTTAATTATCTAAGTTTAGCTTAAACGGGTCAAAACGGGTGAAAAGAACATGATTTGCGGATAAACGGGTCAAAATAACTTAAACTTGAATGTGTTAAGTTCATCATAGTTGTTTTAGGATAATTATGACTTATAATCGCTAAAATAGAATTTAATTATCTAACTTTAGCTTAAACTGGTCAAAACAGGTGAAAAGAACATGATTTGCGGATAAACGGGTCAAAATAACTTAAACTTGAATGTGTTAAGTTCATCATAGTTGTTTTAGGTTAATTATGACTTTTAATCGCTAAAATAGAATTTAATTATCTAAGTTTAGCTTAAACGGGTCAAAACGGTTGAAAAGGACATGATTTGCGGATAAACGGGTCAAAATAACTTAAACTTGAATGTGTTAAGTTCATCATAGTTGTTTTAGGTTAATTATGACTTTTAATCGCTAAAATAGAACTTAATTATCTAAGTTTAGCTTAAACGGATCAAAATGGGTGAAAAGGACATGATTTGCGGATAAACTGGTCAAAATAACTTAAACTTGAATGTGTTAAGTTCATCATAGTTATTTTAGGTTAATTATCACTTTTAATCGCTAAAGTAGAACTTAATTATCTAAGTTTAGCTTAAACGGGTCAAAACGGTTGAAAAGGACATGATTTGCGGATAAACGGGTCAAAATAACTTAAACTTGAATGTGTTAAGTTCATCATAGTTATTTTAGGTTAATTATGACTTTTAATCGCTAAAATAGAACTTAATTATCTAATTTTAGCTTAAACGGGTCAAAACGGGTGAAAAGGACATGATTTGTGGTTAAACGAGTCAAAATAACTTAAACTTGGATGTGTTAAGTTCAACATAGTATGTTTGGTTTACACTTCATATACTTTGTCAAAATATAAATGTATATTTTGTTTTTGCAGGAGCAAATTTCAAGTCTGTTCCAAAATGCGCAATTTATATCACAAATGACACAATTAATTGCTTCGCAAAAGGCTCCAAATCAAGCGGACCAAGATGATTCAGACGAGGGGGATGAATAGCTTATTTTATGTTTGATTGTATGATATGTTTGATTGTATGATATTTCGTAATGTATGTTTGAATAGCTTATCTACGTTTGATTGTATGATATTTCATAATCTAGATTGTAGTTTATGTTATTAGATTATGTTATTAGAAAATCTAGGTTTATTTGGGATGAAAACTGGATTTAAAAAAAAATTAAAAAAAATAACCATTAGCGGCGACATATGGCGACATATGTCGCCGCTAATAGTTTAAAGAAACCACAACCTGGCGATTACTTTTAGCGGCGATTTTTAATGTATTAGCGACGACATCTTTAGCGGCGACTTATTAGCGGCGAACATTTGACCAATAGCGACGAACTTATAGCGGCGACCTTTTAGCGGCGACATGCCTTTAGCGGCGACAAATGGGGTTAATAGCGGCGACATATGTCGCCGCAAATGGTAGAAAATTTTGTAGTGTATGAGCTATATCTGATGGGAGATGAACAGTTGTTAGTCTCTCCCCAGCGTTGATCACAACCATAAAGCGATGTTAAAATAATAATCCTAATTTAACCTTTTTAAGGGTGTCACTACAAGAAAAAAGGTTTTTCGTGACTATGTTTTTTGCGGCGATAAACATTTCGTCGTAAAAAACACACTAAACGACAAAAATAATCAACTTTTTGACTTTTCTAGTCAAATCAATCTTTTGCGACGATAAGTTCGCCGCAAATGATGTAATTTAATTTATTTTATGATTATTAAAAATTTGTTATTTTTTGCGTCAATTTTCATTCGTCGCAAATAATATATTCAATTTTTTTTATTTTTTCTGAATTCTCTTTTAGGAGGGAAAATTTTCCGCTTACTTTTTTGCGGCGATAAGTCGTCGCAAAAAAGAAGCAAAAAAATTTAAATAAAAAGAATTTATTAAATTGTCGTCGCAATAGGGTTTTTGCGGCGATTTATCGCCGCAAAAAAGATGTTCACTTTATGAAAACGGGGATTCCAGGTCTGTTCCCCATTTTCACACCAAATACCAAACACAAACACAGATCCGCCGCCACCACCCCCCTGTTCTCCCACCGCCACCACCACCCCCATCTGCCACCGCCACCGCTACCGTAGTTCCAGCCACCACCGCCACCGCAGTTCCAGTCACCACCACCGTGCGCTGTCACCACCACCGCCGTCTGCCGGGTGGACCACCACAGCTTGTTACCGCCCTGTCACCACCACCGCGTTCGTCACCACCACCGCCACCTGCTCCACCGCCGCGTCACCACCACCGCCATCTGTCGTCACCACCACCGCTAGTCCACTCATATTTTAGAGGTAGTAACTATTTTTTTAAATTCTTGTGTTAAAAATGGTTATAATCTGAAATTATAGTTAGGGTTAGATATATATGTGTATGTGTATGGATGTATATGTGTATTTGTGTATGAATGTATATGTGTATGTGTGTATGGATGTATATGTGTATTTATGTATGGATGTATATGTCTATGTATGTTAAATTGAGATTAAAATGGATGTGCAAGAATCTGAATGGAAAGGCTATGTGGATTACTACACTTCTCCTGAAGTCAAGGCTCGGTCTGCAACCAACAAGTCCAACAAAGGGAAGCAGACGATCAAGGGACATGGCGACCGGATATCTTTAGCCCAATGTCGTTATATGTTTGTAAGTTGTTTTAATCTAATGTGTTTATAACTTGTTTTATGTGTTTGTAAGTTACTTTTATATTATTATATAACTATATAATGTGTTTACAACGGGAAGATGGTTTTGATGAATCTGGGAGTGCCATATTAGCATATCGTCACTTCTATACCGATTCAAGCGGTAATTTCTATCAACCTGAACCCGCTGCATACTATGTAAGTAATGTATACGTCTTACAATTTTATAAAAATAAAGTAATATATAACATCACCATATATATAACATTGTTTATTTTTTTTGTAAACTATAAAGGAACAAATGGTCGCGCTTCAACAACAACATCCAGAAATGTCAGAGAAACAGATCATGCGCCAGGTCTTGGGGGAGCGGCCCGGGTGGGAACGTGGCATCGGTCCAATACCGAGCGTGCCTTCACAACCCCCACCTCCACCTCATAGAACAGATCAGCGGATGTTCTCACAATCTGAGGTTGAGGAGATGATAGCAGCGAGACTGGCCAGTGAGCAAGAACAATGGCAGTCACAGATGATGGCTAATATGATGGCACAAATGCAAAGTCAAATCCAAAGCCAAGTTCAGAGCGTGTTGAAGAGAAGTGGTCATTCTCAACAAAATGATGAAGATGAAGAAGATGATGAAGGTTGGTCGTCATAGGATGGTTTGATGGTTTTGATAGTGTTTAGTGATTGTTATGAATATTTTCAAACATTGTTTGTTTGACTTTTAACTTATTAAATTTGAAAAATATTTTGTTTATATGCTATGTTTTACGAATGGTTTGATGGTTTTGATAGTGTTTAGTGATTTTGAACAGCAGGTTTGGTACCCAGAAAAATCTGGGTGGATTGCTGCAAATGCAGCAAAATTATTAAAAAAAAAGGTTCTTTTTTGCGGCGATTTATTGTCGCAAAAAACGTTGAATCTTATTTAAAGTTTTCGTCGCAAAAAATATTTTGGTCAAAAACTTTGCGGTGATATATCGCCGCAAAAAAGAAAAAATCGTCGCAAATGTCACTTTTTTAATCGTCGCAAAATATTTTCTCCAGAATTTCACTTTTTTTATACTAAGTGGAGCCCACAAAATAAATCGTCGCAAATTTCGTCGCAAATAACATTTTGCGACCATTTTTTACGGTGACTTTTTTATGACCAAAGTTTCATCGCAAATAATATATTGCGACGACAAGGGATCTTTTTGCGACGATATTTATCGCCGTAAAAAAGCACTTTTCTTGCAGTGTGTGTACTGGTAGCACTTAACTTCAATGTAACACGGGTCCATATTCAAACTTTACTTACACCAGTTTCTTATCGTAATATTTTAAAGATAATTTTTTAGCAAAAATTATGATTTACCTAGTTCTATTTGAAAGCAAGGTACTGATCAATTCTTTGAGTTTATTGGGATTCTCATGTTAGCAAATGAATTCTACATTGATAAGATGTTATAAGGTTAATGACAATCAATTTGCTCAATATAATTTTAATAAACTATATTATTTATTGTGAATTTTATTCAGTTTAGATTAACAAGCTACAGACAAATCTAATTTTATCTATAGAAATAAGATATAGTAGTAAATATTTTTGTTTCTATCACATGTCTTGAATTCGAATCCAGCTTTTGTTGATTTTTAATTTCTAAGTTTAATCACTTAAAGACCATCTTTCCTAGTAAAAGTTGCATTTTATCTTATCAACAGCAAAAAATATATTTACTTGTATTTCCTAATAACAAGATTCAATTTAAAAAAATAGAAAAATAAGATTAAAGGAATAGAAAATTGAAAAAGTAAAAGGGAGTGGTGATGAAAGCAAAGCCAAAATTGTCTTGAGATGTGCGTTCTCATGCATTTGACTCATATGTCTCTTCGTGTTTTGACGGCTCTCAGAATCCCATAAACAATGAAACAATTGAATTCTTTAATCATTAATACAGACAAAAAAGATCATAGCTGTTAAAAGGACGTGTTTGATTGATCAAGGTTTTAGAATGTCTGATTATATACTTTCAAAAAAAATATACTAAAGATTATAAAAAATAAGATATAAAAGAGAGAAAGTTATCAATGAGTTTTTTTTATTTTTTTTTTTAAGATATGTCATATTTTACGTCTGCTGTCGAATTAGATTTTAACTATTTTTTAGTAACATTTGTTTAATTGCGTTTGATGTTACGTCCTCTTTTCAAAAGACTTTTTGTTTCTATATCATCACATTTTATATTTTTAAACTAAAATTATTTTTCAAGAAACTATTTATATTTATATAAATAAATTAATAGAATGTATATAAAAACTAAAAGACATAAATTTCAAAAATATACATTATATATATACATATACATATATACATACATACATACATATATATACATACATACATACATACATACATATATATATATATATATATATAAATTTGTGAAGGATTCTACACTAATAATATTTATAAAATAATAATAATAAGAATAATAAGAATAATAAGAATAATAATTAAATGATAGTAACATATATAATTTGTTTATTAAAATGGTAAACTTTTGATTTTTAAAATTCTAGGTTTACGTATCGGTACGAGTCAGGTATAAAACGTTACTGTGCATATTTATATACCTTTTAAGATGATATACGTTTTGACGTAGTTCTATTCCGAAATGAGTCGAGTAATATATAAACGTTTTTTTTACATTATAAATCTGAGTTACTCTACGTTTCAATGTAAATTTAGTTCGAAATTGATTCGGGATGATTGTAATCTATACTTTATCACGCCACATACTGCGCTACTACATGTGTTTTTTTATGTACGTCTTGAGTTGGAATACGTTTCGACATAATTTTGTTTGAAAAAAAGTCAGGTAAAGTATAACACGTTTTCGTTTAATAATATAAATTTGAGTTACTCTATGATATTTAACATAAACTTAACATTACACAAAATAAACCTTACGCGACATATATAATTCATATTGAGTTTAGTTCTAATTTTCCAACATAATTCATCGTGAAGTTCTATAGCCGCACCGGGATTTTGAATGAATAGCATACAAAGTTTAGTGTATACCTTTATTTTATGTGAAAATGAATAGTGATTGACCTCATCACATGAGAGTTAGGAATCAAAAGTTGTCACAAGTATACTATTCGATTTTACTATTAAGATTCCTTGATCAGTTTTAGCATCAGAAGAATAAAATCATGAATCATGTTAGAATGAATGGTTTATCACTATTAAAGCAAATACTTCTTACCTTGATTTTGTTAGAATGAATGGATAATCACTATTAAAGATATCCACAACGCAACAATAACTGGGGAGCTAACAAATATGTGCATCACCAAGCTCTTCAATTGCCAAAACAAACGAAACATGGGGCTTCTCCTTTTAGCAAAAAGTTGAATGAGGATTCTATTCAACTCACCACCATGAATGGTGCCATATGATTGTGCCATAATGACGTACACGCAGTCATCCCCATCAGTATGAGCTTGCACGCGTGTTAGACTACAAAAGTAGTGACATATTATAACAATGGTAAAAAAATGTATCGTAGAAATGCGATAACAAATAAACTTTATTACAGGATATCTCATGTAATATAATTTCTAAATTTGGATTGAAATATACTGAGTTTGATATAAAAGAATTTAAATAGGTGAAAATGTTAAAATGTCTTCAATAACAAATCGGAATTCATAATATGTGACTACTTTTGTCAATATGCATTACCAAAGCATGTGGCCCAATGTCTTCCTTGCGTTTATTCATGTGAGTATGTGACTATATGTCACTACCAAAGCATGTGGGCCAAAGCAAGTTATTGGGCTTATAGCTTTATCTTAAAACCCATTAACTATATGAACATATTGAACATATTGATTGCTAATTTGATCCATCTCAGAAACATGAAGTTTTTAAATTGTCATTTGATAAACTATAAGGGCCAAAAGCAACTAATACCCAAATTTGCAAATACACTTGATTGTTGAGTATTCTGATTTCATAGGCGGCGACTCTCCTTCAAGCTTCAAAAAACCTTAATGTTTTCGATTCAACAGAGGTTCAAGATTCATCGGATCACGGTACGTCGAATGATTCGATCTTTTTAACATTTGTTGCTGATTCAAATTTGGGTTTTTTTCTTCTTTTTCTTGTTCTTTTTGACGCATCTTTTGTTCCAAGTAGTTGTGTCCATTTGATTGTTGATAAAGTTTAAGTTTTTCGGTATCTTTATGTTTTTATTGTGTAGTTGTGTGGATATAAGTATGAAATCTGTGATATTGAGCTGAAGCTTTTGACATTTTTGGTGTCATTTGAGATATGCACTCCAGGTGTTTGATAAAATGTCTTGTATTAAGCTCAATTGAATTTGGGTTTGCTTAATTCAATATGTCACTGAAAGTAATAATCTTGCTAAGGAGAGATTTATTAATGTATGGTTCTGTTAACATATGTGAATTTCTGGACTTTCATAAGTTATGTACAAGAAAATTTGATTTTCGTTCCCACTGTCACAAGTTGGCGTGTCAATTTAATTTTTTGTCAGTATCATTTTGGATAGGTGTATGTTTTATGTATAGGCATATTAGATGGTGCTACTATTGTGCCGGGTCTCATTGGGAGCGGCCTTTCTATCTCTGATGTTTGCTCTAATCTCATCCTTTTTAGACTGTACTCTATGCGTGGGGTGTTAATGGGCATGTTTGTTTGTTTGTATATTAGATGGTGCTTATTCTGTATGGTTTTGGTGCTGTTTGAGATGCATTTCATATGTTCAATGTGTCATCTCTTTTGTTGCTCAATTGATTTGGTGTCATTTCTTTTGTATTAGGTGACAACATATTAATGAATGATTGTGTGCACGATATATGTAGTTTGATTCTTTTTCAAATTATAGTTGTATGCAAATTTCAACTTATAAGTACTAAATATTTTAAACAGGTGTTCTGTTTGGTTGTAGCTCCATACTCCAGATAAAATATGTTTGGATGTTTGTTTTTTTCAGGGGTAAGAAGATTGAGACCAGTGTCATGCAGTTCAAGTTCATCCTAGAGTTATAAAACCCGTTTGATTGATCATCGTTTGTTGTAATATAAACAATATTTATTGAAACCATTGCATTGCATGAGCCATCTTTCACACTAACATCAACCAAAACCATGAAATCTTTAACCCTCCTTAGATCCATTCGCATCCGGGCCACTCAGCGTGATATAACCGGGCCTCTGCAATCACGTTCTTTTCAACATGATTTTGTGCCTGCAGATCCCAAAGCCAAACCGAAAAAATACAAATTACCCCCATTTTATGATCCATATGGCCCGAGACCACCACCTTCTGATAAAATCATTCAACTAGCTGAAAAAATTGCAGCCCTGCCCCCTGAAGAACGTATGCAGATAGGCCCCATTCTTAGAGAAAGATTAAGGCACCCTAAGATGCAGTCGGTTTCAGTTGATGGGGTTGACTTGAGTTCCCAAGGTGGTCCCGGGCGGGGTCTGCCAAGGCTGAAGAAAAAGTTGAGAAAACAGTGTTTGATATCAAGTTGGAGAAATTTGATGCAGCTGCTAAAATTAAGGTGATTAAAGAGGTGCGCGCTTTCACAAATCTTGGGTTAAAGGAAGCTAAAGATATGGTGGAGAAGGTACCTGTTTTAATCAAACAAGGGGTCACAAAAGAAGAGGCGAACGAGATAATAGAGAAGATTAAGGCAGTTGGTGGTGTTGCTGTGATGGAGTGATGCTATGAAACTGTATTGGTTTTGTTTTAGTGTTTCTTAAATGGCAAGATTTAGAATTGAATCAAAACATTGTTTGCCAGAGCTATGTTTTGTTAAAGATTTTGAATTAGGATTACCATGGACAAGTTATGTTTGTAATAATGTTTGTAACTTTTATCCCATTAAATCTTTTAGATTTATCAGAATTTTATGTGGGCAAGTTTCTGAGTTTCAGGTTAAGTACTTCAATAGTTTTTAATCATTGTTTTTGTTATAATTTGTTTACATCACGTTTAGGTTCTTTTTTTTTTCTTTAGAACAGGTAACCCATGGATCTTCACCAATACCCTCCAAACCTAAAACCAAATCTAAACAGTATCACCATGATACTAGAACCTTCAACCAATTGAAGAGAAACACATTTACCCGACATATTGACACTGCCAAATATCAAACTACAAGTCACTTTGGTTTTTTGGCGGTTGAATGCTTGTATAAAGTGATCATGGTGATATCAGACAGTTTAAATCAATTTTAAACTTTTGGTGGAAACAAATTATGGTTAAGAATTTGTGATTTACAATGATCAATTATTGAGTGATAAGTAAATTAAGAAAACTAATAAATTTAGGGAATTCACTATTAAACTCCATATTATAGGGTTAAATAGTGAATTAGACTGGGATGCTTATGCAAACAGAGTTAAAGGTTAAATAGTGAATTAGACTGGGATGCTTATGCAAACAGAGTTAAAACTTTTAACAAGTCAATCTCAAATATCTTATGTCAATTTCAAACAACTCATACGCTAAGGCTTGTTTGCACAATTGCACCCTAACTTCATGAAAAGAAAAAAATCATTTCTAGAATGATGAAAAGTCTTTTGAATTCATCATGATTCTCACAATCATATTGCAGAAGCACAAGACATGCAGCATAATCCCCTTCAAGACACTTATGTTCTCTCAATGCAATACAAAACAATCACAAAGAAAGATCAAAACACAAGACAACAAAAGGGGCCCACAGTTTTATATCTTTATTTTTTAGCCCACCAACTAAAATACATTAAAATAAAATAAAAAAACATCCTAACAAGAGATCACCAATCATAGACAAGAGGAAGAGGAAGAACCACCCATAGCACTCACTTTGTTCATCAGCCCTTTGATTTCACTCTCCAACTTCCCTCTCATCTCTGGTGACAAACTATCCCCAGATTTCTCCAACATTAAATTCATCATTTCAAGATTTCTTTTTAAAGCCCCAAGATGTTGAGGTGGTTTCACCTCTAAAGGTAAATTCACCGGGTGTTTAATCCGAACTGCAGATTGAACATTGTATAAATGATGGACCCTATAACTTAACAGGGCCGATCCAAAAGGTCGATCTTTTTCCAATCTAAGGATCGCGTCTCCAGCAGTAGACGGGTTCACGAACACAACTTGACCTGTGAAACTTTGAGCTGATACCTGAGTCTCGGATTCATTCAATTCCCCGTATTTACAGAATACCAAATGTAAATCTTGAGAACTAGGTAATGGATGACTTGGGGAGAATTTTAAAAGAAGAGCTGTCCCTGTAACCTCTTCATTACCCTGATGAACTTTACTGTAACTGAGATAATTATCATTAGATGGTGGTTGGATCTCTTTAGATGGTAGTCGGATCTCTTCAATCGTATTACTTCTTTTCAAGATTCGAACTTCAGTTGAATTTGAGTTCAAATCTGGTATCATGGTTGGATGAATGATAGATTTTGAATCCATTGGTTTGTGCCCGGATGGGCTCTTGATAGGAGTCTTGAACGGGACCATAGATTCAGAACCCGCGAGATGCTGAATCTTGTAATTAACAAGAGCCGGCCCAAACGGTTTTTCGTTTTGTAAACCCCAAAATGCCCCTCCAGCACTAGAAGAATCAAGAAACACAACTTGACCACTTAGATTTTCGGTTGATACTAAGGTTTCAGATTCAATCAATTCACCAAACTTTGAAAATGCTGAATTTAAATCTTGGTTAGATGGTAATGGATAATCTGAAGAAAACTTTAACAGAAAAGCAGTACCTTTAACTTCTACATTATCCTGCTGCACTTTGGTATAACTGAGATCGATACAAGGTACCCCAACTTCTTTACTTTTTTTAACTCTTTTGTGTTTTTTCTGGCCTATTATATCTTCATTCAAGTTTGGGATTATGATTGAACCAGGGTTAGCCTGCAAGTCTAAGGTTGAACCAGGGTTAGCCTGCAAGTCTAAGGTTGAACCAGGGTTACCCTGCAAGTATAAGGTTGAGCCAGGGTTCGCCAGAAAGCCTATGGTTGAACCAGGGTTCACCTGCAAGCCTATGGTTGAACCAGGGTGCGCCTGCAAGCCTATGGTTGAAGCAGGGTGCGCCTGCACCTGCAAGCCTACGGTTGAAGCAGGGTGCGCCTGCAAGCCTATGGTTGAACCAGGGTGCGCCTCCAAGCCTATGGTTGAACCAGGGTGCGCCTGCAAACCTATGGTTGAACCAGGATGCTTCTGCAAGCCTATGGTTGAACCAGGTATGGTTGAACCAGGGTTCGCCCGCAAGGCTATGGTTGAACCAGCTTCCGCCTGCAAGTCTGTGGTTGAACCAGGGTTACCCTGCAAATTCGTCGTTAAACCAGGGTTGCCCGGCAAGTTCGTGGTTGAAGCAGGATTGCCCGGCAAGTTCGTGGTCGAAGCAGGGTTGCCCGGCAAGTTTGTGGTTGGACCAGGGTTGGCCTGCAAGTCTATGTTTTTCCTCTTTCTCCCTCTTTTCTTGGGCACACGGATCAAACCGGTTGGAACAGGACCCACTGGTGGTTCACCATAATTTCCTGTAAAATATGGTGGGATTGACCCAAATGCATTTGGGAAGTTAAACACGGGAGCTTGATATAAAACTCCCATGTGGTTAACTATTGGAGGAGTGCTGGTGTTAGCATTCCAGGTCTGCATATAAGTAACACCTTCTGCAACGTTTTTTGGTCTTTTAGGCTCGAGTTTACAGAGTGGTGGTTGAGTCGGTGGTAGATAACCAAAATTAAAGATGGGGCTTGATTTACTGGCCATTCTGTTCTCTTGTTAGCCATTGATTGAGCTTCAAGATTAAATGACCCAACATTCTGGAAATCTAGAATCCGTTGACCATTATTCAAATTGTTTCCCAATGCTGGTGAAATGACAGATTTTTCCTTCTTTCTCACCTTCTTGGGTAAAGTTTCTTGCATGATTTGGTGATTTAGCCTTGAGAAATCATTAAATGCCCATTTCCTGAATCCGGATATAAATCGTTGAACAGAATCAAAGTTCTTACTTTCACACTGAGAAAGACAATCTTTAGCTGCAAACTGAAGCTGGGAAAGCACCTCAGATGAAGATAGATTCACTTGTACCGCTTTATTCTTTCTAGTCCACTTCTTTCGGGGCTTCTTCACTGGTTGACTTTGACCATTAATTATATTCAAGTCAACTCCATTAACATCCACATTTGACCCTTCAATTCCATATTCACCTGGATATGAAAAAAACATGCTCTTTCTTCTTTCTCTTGTTTCAGTAACATCATCAAAATACCTGTTTTCCTCTTCGTTCTTTATCTTTAATGTAGTCCCATTTGCTGGCTTTAGTTGATTCATGGGAATTTGAAGATGCCCTAATGACCGATAAAAAGCATATAAACAATTCTGCTTGACAACATAGTCAATCTTGTGAGGCATAAAATTGCTTTTTCCAAGATCTTTTAAATAATCAAGAAACACTGTCGGTTCAAACCGCACCACTGAAAGATCACCAACGTTACCTGTTTTCTCTATTTTCACCTTAGATGAACAAGAACAGGTGAACTCTGTTTGTACACGACGACCGAGCTCAGTTAAAGCTATCTCTAAGGCATCAAGAAACTTTTTGGCACTACTTTGATTAGGTAACTGATCAAATACCCAACAAATGGCTTCACTTCATAAGAGGAACACCAAAAAAAGTTCCCATTACCAAAACATCTAACCAAATATCATCTTCTCTTGTCGGCTCATTAGCAGTTTCTTTCGGTGCACTAGCAGCATCACAAACGACTCCGGGCCACCATGACTGTTTCACCTGTTTCTTGATTATAGCCCACACAATATCCCCAACATTGAACTCAGATTCCTGTTGACCAACATCAACCTTAACCTTATTTTCATACAATAAACTATTACCAACATCGCGTATGCTTTCCCCATCAGGTTTATTAGCCACTTCACCCGTTAATTCAACAAAAAGGGAAATACCTTTTATAGGAACATCTCCATGGCTACTTGAATCGATACCCTTGACTTTACAAGAGTCAATGCAATGACTTTCTGCAACCGGGGCTAATGCAGGTTCAACACATTTCACTTTCCCCAAATCGAACGACTGCGAAACACCTGAAAACGTTCCCCCAAATAGATTCCCACTATCATCTACCCTAGGTGCTACCAAACCCTGAATTAGGGTTTCTGAAGTTTCTAGGGTTTCCATCGAACACCATTAAACAAAATCAAAGCTTCCTAACCCTAATTCCCTAATTCAGTGTCAGAACTAGCGTCGTCTTCACAACTGAACGAAAATCACATACAAAACATTAGCATTTTGCAATCAAAAACAAAAAGATTGAATCTTGTTTGTAATCAGAGACGAGAAACATCGGATTACCCGAAAGAAAGCAAGTATGTGTTACGATGTTACATTTTGGACGCATATGAAACTAAAAGACTCTGAAATAAAGAAGGATTATTAGAAAGATTGAATGCACAAGTACCTGAAGATCAATTGCATTTGTGAAGACGACGAAGACGAATTAAGAAATTAGGGTTTTGATCGAAGAGAAAGATTCGATGATTTGTTTATTGAAGAGGGGCGAGTGGAGGATTTTGAGTTTGCATTCGAGTTGGAAACTGGATGGATCTATATTCTATACCTTTATCAGTTTATTGTACTTGCATACG
Organism: Flaveria linearis; assembly: GCA_024085815.1. NCBI lineage: Eukaryota > Viridiplantae > Streptophyta > Magnoliopsida > Asterales > Asteraceae > Flaveria > Flaveria linearis. The sequence goes on from CM044011.1 coordinate 68,476,797, forward strand.
GTGTATTTTGCAACTAAACTCATTTTTATTTTTATTTTTATTATTCCCTGTATATTTAAAAAGAAAGTGAGGAAACAGTATACTTTCTAAGTTTTACGTTTTGGCTAAATGAATTTTACACTTTGGTCCTCGATCGGTTTTATATGTATGCAGGGCTTATCAAAAGAGGTTGTTGTGGCGGTGGCTCTGTTACCGGCCGTACAAAAGGCGATGAGGGGGTTTTTAGGGTTTTGTGGTGGTGGTCGGTCGTACCAAAGGTGACGATCGCGTAAGCGACGGCGGCGGTTGTTGTGGTGTTGGCTCGCGACAGCGGCGGTTGTTGTGGCGGTGGCTCTGTTACCGCTTCGCCTCCCCTTTGTGGTTGAGGTGAAGCAGTCGGCGGTTGGCCATGGCTCAACCGTCGATCTTCGTCGCCATCATTTTCACCCCTGTTTGCACCTCTAATTGATTCATAGAGAGAGAGGCGGCAGCGGTCATGGTCCACCGTCCACACTGCATCGCCAACTTCTGTTTGTTTGTTGTCGGTGTCGGCGACGCCAGTCGCTGTGTGCTCATGGCGGTAGTTAGGGTTTGTTGAGGGATGGGAACTCCAATCGTCCGCTGCCTGTGCGAACCACCGTCGCCGCCATGGAAGCGAAAGTCGGTCTACCGATGTATGTTTTCTACCGGTGATGCAGACGCCATCGAGTAAGTGTATGCCTGGCTGTGGTTAGGGTTTGTTTGCTCAAAACGATTGTCGGTTTGTATTCCGTTTATGGGACCCCAGGTGGTGGTGGTATGGTGGTTGTCCTTGGTAATATCTTTGGATCTATTGAGCCTGATGCAATCTAAACAACACTTAGAAGAAATCTGTACAGCTAAGAGAAGACTTCCAAAGGCAATGCTGCAACTTCCGAAGCTTACATAGTGATCTTCCGAAGAGCTTCCGAAGACTAAACTCAGTCTTCCGAGACTTAGAAGATATTCTTCCGAAGTAGACACTTAGAAGATTGAAGATAAAGTCTTCCGAAAACAAAGCCTCGGAAGAAGCTGAGTCTTCTGAAGTATAAATGGTTCGGAAGAACTTATTCTTTCGAAGCCATTTTAAATTCAGAAGAATCACAGTATGAACCAATGGACAAAGCATGGTCCGACTGACACTTGCTGCCTACTCTGATTCTCTACAAGATGCTTTCCACGTTCATGTGGTTGACCTTACTTTTGTCCACTGTTCATCATTCCTTAGCTAGTACAGCTGCCATCTTTAGTTGGTGACCAAAGGTAAGTCATGGACTTGTCATGACTATCTTATCTTAGATAATACTTTATCGAAGATACCCTACCTCTAGCAATGTAGTATTTGTTTAGAAGTAAATCCCAGCATGTTATCTACGTATAACAAGCTGTAGATAGTAGTATATATAGTCGCTCATTGTAACTTAGTATCCATGCTTCCGCATGAGTCTTGTAATACTTAGTTGAGAGATAATATATACAAGTATCTTGAAAACCATTTCTTGTGTTCTTTACTTATTATATTATTATCAACTGAGTTCTTGATTCTGCATTCATCAAACGAGTGATATTTGGTTGTTGATATTTGTAAGAAATACTAAGTGTTGAGAGAACAATATCGATCCTGTAATTGGTATCAGAGCATCCCGGCTCTTGATGTGAGATCTAACCATCCCAAATCACCCTTGTTTCTTCAAACTTACTCACTCAACCAAAATGGCCCTTAACCAGAAGTCTGTTGAACCAGAAATGGGAACTATGACCAAAGCTCCCATTATCACCCCTCTGATAACTTCAGGCGCTGGTGTCAACGCATTGAAGGATTCATGGACCATACATACCAAAAGTGGTTTCATCAACTGGAGATGGTGCCATGACTGAAAATGAAGTAGAAAATTAATCTGATGAAGACTACAAGAAGATGGACATTGATAGCAAAGCTATGACTGTCTTGCTCACTGCCATACCAAACTCGATCATGGCAGGTTTTGAGCATTGCACTACAGCCAAAGAACTCTTTGATGCTTTGAAGTTAATGTACTCTGGTTCCTCAGAATCCAAAGAATCCAAGAAGGATGCTCTGAAGCAACAGTTCGAGAACTTCACCTACATTGACAGTGAAAACTTGAGGCAACAATACTTTAGATACATGGATCTGATAGCATCTCTGCAGTCCATGGGCGTAACTCTTGAAAAGAGAGGCATAGTAAGGAAATTCATGAGTGCTCTTCCTCGTGAATGGACTTTCTATTATGTTTCTATCGTGAATGGACTTTGAGGACTTGATTATCCTCCTGTCAGGTTTGGTTAGTTGGGCTTTATTGCATGGCTATGATGAGCTTAAACGCAGGTTATTGACTTTGAATCATGTGCACCTTTGGCGTGGCAGATCTCGAGGATGGCGGGTTGTCACTCGCAACCTTCTGCAGCCATGATACCCTGATTCAGTCTACGGTTCTGAGCCTAACAATATGTGATAAAAGCCCTTCTACATTTGTTCCTTGACGTATAATATAACTTATAGGCTCGAGGCTATGATGATAACGCGTTAAAATGTAAGATATTGTAATCGTTGGATTAGATACGTTTATCTAAACTTAGCATAAACCTGTTTACTATGCACACAACGTGCGCATGGGTGCAAGCCTAGTTTTATATATTTTGTATTTGTGACAACCCGAATTTTTTTTTTTTCGGTTAATACTATCGCGAATTAATCCATTTAGTAAGATTAATAATAATAATAATAATAATAATAATAATAAAAATAAAAATAATGAAAACAATAATAATAATAATAATATTATTAATAAAAATAATTTATAAAAATTATTAAACTTAATTTAATAAGTCCAGGGGGTAGTTTTGTAAATGTTGAAACTTGTTTTAAAAGGTTAAAACATGAAATGATAAGTTTAAAAGTACAGGGACCATTCTGTAAATTATTTAAAAACCAACCCCCCTCCCCGTCGACCCCTCTGTTCTCCGGCAACTATTCCGGCCAACGCCGGCGATCCCCAACGTGCAAAATCAATCGGTTTTTGATCAAATTAAATACCCGACATTAACACATGCATGAATCGAACCTGTCCCCCTCTTAATTTGGATAATGGAGTTACCTAACCCACTAAACCCACTCGACCAAACTTCGGCCGACCGTCCACCAAAATCACGCACTATGCTATAAACTAATCGAAATAATCGTGTATATAATGGCATATATCAGTTACTAATCGAATGCAACTTTCAATTGCCTCTGAAACGAGCTTAAACACCTCCATTGATCACCACCTTCGACCACGACCTGCAACATAGTCGAATCACATCTTCCGAGCCCTATTTTATGAAATTAGCAGAGGGCTTTGAATATAGGACATCACACGAAGCTAATCTCAAGGTTAATTGGGTTATTATCATCATTTGAACCTCGAATCATAGCTCCTCTGTCGTGGTTGTTCTTCGCGGGGATTAACTTCAGATTCGAACACAAAGGGTAATTAAATACATGTACATGCTCGTTCTATATGGGGATCAAAAGCCCCATGATTACAGTTGTTAACAGATTCAAATCGATGTTCAATTTGATCGATTTTGGAACTAGGGTTCATAAGGTGGGGAAACTCCTGTGAATCTGTATAAAAGGATTTCGAACCAAGAACCATTGCGGCTTAGAGCCTTGGTTCACTGGTTCGGTGTGTGTGTGGGCAGGGAGAGGACCCGGGTTCGACCCCGGGCAGCCTCGTTTTATTTGTTTTATTTTTTTAAGCTTTTTAAAATACTTTAAAAATATGGAAAAATTCCTAAAAATTATAAAAATAAATTTTATAAGTTTCCCTTATTTTAAATCTTACAAAACAGTTTCCTGTAAATTTATTTTATTTAAAAACTTTAATAAAAATTTATAAAATATTATTTAAAAGTATTACAAATACTTATTTTTGTAAAATAAATTCTAAATCGTGTATAACTATGCAATAATCATAAAAATTATAGAAATTGTACATAAATTATTTATAAATATTATAAATAGTTATTTCTATAAAATAAACGTTATATTTAAATATAGATTAATATATTTTATAAATTCACAAATTATTTGCAAATAAAATTGTGGGTTATTTCTTGTAAAATATATTAATACCTTATTATTAATTAAAATACTATAAATGTGATTATCCTTATTTGTAAATATTCTTGGATAAATTATATAATTAAACCATATCATTTTTATATTTAAGTCTAAAAATATTTAAATACATATATGAAACCCTTTTAGTGAAATCAAAATGTAATAATTATTTGGTAAAACTTAATGCTTATTGATAATTATTTATTAATACAAATCTATAAAAATATTGTAACATATATATACATCTATTGTGTGTGTGCCACGTGTTAAACAAATCGACCTAAACCTTACCAAATATATTCGTATTATATTAAAGACTCCATTACAAACAATAATAGGTATTGAACGGTTGATCGTGCATTGCTCAATTCTTTGAAGTTCTTGTTCGTATACATTACATCGATCCAAGGTGAGTTCCGTGGCCCCTTTTTATGCTTTTATAATTGTTTCAATGTTTTTCAATTTGGGGGAAAAGTATGCTCACCCGTTTTCGATGCTGTAAAATCTTACATACAATTTTCATACTTGGAATCGACGTGATACTATTCTCATATTCTAATACATACATGGTGTTATTCTATGATTCTTACAACCATTAATTCCGGGTTAGGAACCAACGGATAGGTATTGGTAGTACTACTGGGTTGACACCCCACCCTCGACAGATCGGTTTAACTTGTGAGTTACCGACTACAGCTGCCAGCAATCAGGCCATGGGTGAATATATTCCGTCGAACTTATATGCATAAACGTCATAGGGTTTGGTTGTAAAACACATGTTATGTGGGTTTTGCTTACAGTATGATTCCATATCAAATTCTATACAGCATCAACTACATGTTTCAATTTAAACCTGCGGAACTCACCAACATTATGTGTTGACATTTTTGAGCATATCTTTTCAGGTGAACATAATCAAAGAGGATAGCTAGAGTTGATGCCTTAGGCGAGACCCTCAGGATTTCAATAAGTTTTGCATATGTAATATTTGTCATTGTTTCATATTTGAACATTGTGTGATTTGGATTGGAATCAATAAGACTATGATAGTCGTGGAACTGACTAACACGACACAAGTCACCATTGTGTCGGGGGACGTCATGACACGAGATGTTTGCATGTATTATATCTCTGTATTTATGCCAAGTGTTATGACGATCCGTCCGTCACATCCTCGTGTTTCCGCTACAAGCGGGGGTGTGACAGATTGGTATCAGAGCCATTGGTTATAGCGAAACTAAATTGACATTGCATCTCATTTGCATTGCATTTAGACTATAGCCGTTGCCTTAGTTACACGCATATAGACACGTTTAGTTTTGTTAGCTGGTTTGTTTGCATGCCTTACTGGTTTTTACTGCTCAAGAACTGTTTGCTTTGGCGTCTTCCTGTAAGTGTTCGTCTACAGGGAGGGTGACTCCGAGTTGATGTGAGTCACGGGAAGGGTTACTTACGAGGTTCCCAAACTTTTGATTACCTGAAAACTTTTGCTTTAACATATCCCTGTGAGCATATGGCTACCGGGATGGTGGCTCCAAGTTGCTGTGAGTCATGGGAGAGTTTGTGTGCATTTGACATCGCCTAAATGTTCTTCGTGATTTGTGTGACACATAGACACCTGTATTCTGGATTCCTGGCAAAGGCCCTCGGGCTAAGGCAAGCATATCGCATATATCTCATTGCGAGACCTGGTATGCTTACCTGGGGATTTCTGGGATGAGTGATAAACTATGGTCAATACACAGGTCTCTAAGGCAAATGGGTCAAATTACCTTGGCGTGTCAATGATTCCCAAAACTTTACTGATCCTTTCGTATACTTTGATTAATCAACCCCGATATAATACATACATACTTGGTACTTCTATCATTGATGACCACTGTACTTGACAAGATATGTTAGCCTGATAGGAGGAACCGGGGTGATCATGCAAAGCAAATTACCATTACGGGTGCACACGTAATTGTAACTTGTCGTGCATGCTAAGTCCGGTGAATCTGGTCGGGTGGTAACATTGCAGTCAGTATAAGTCATCATTCCTACACCTTGAGCAAGAAAGCCTCGGTTCTCATGGAACATAGCCATGATGTGGAAAACTATTTATCAGTTCTACTTGTAGGAATGCTCACCTTACCTTGAATTGGACGAAATACAAACCATGACATTTGTGTTAATCCCACGTGATTCGGACTGATTCTCTAGCTTGTCTATTTCTTTAAATCCTTGAATTTCTCTTCCTATTCATTTCAAGGCAAAAGGTCTATTTTCATACGACTGATAGCTTTTGATATTTGGTAATGTAAAGAATGTCTGGAAGAGGACGTGGACGTGGAAGAGGTAACATCTCACTGACGCCTGCAGAATTGGCAGCAATAATCAATCATAGTATTACCGCAGCGTTGGCAAACCAAGCCCCTCCACAGCAGAATCCTATTGGACAACCGACTTGCACCTACAAGTCCTTTATGGACTGCAAACCTAACCCGTTCAATGGAACTGAGGGAGCGGTAGGACTGCTCCGTTGGTTCGAAAAGCTAGAATCGGTGTTCGAAATCTGCAACTGCCCTGCTGGGAATAGAGTAAAATATGCTGCTGGCACACTAGATGGTGCTGCTCTAAGCTGGTGGAACACACAAGTTCAGATGCTGGGCGTTGAAGCTGCAAACGCCACAACATGGGTAGAATTCAAGAATCTGCTGAAAGAGGAGTACTGCTCACGGGATGAAATACAAAAACTGGAAACCGAATTTTGGAACCTGAAGATGGTAGGTTCTGAAATTGAAGCTTACACAACTCGTTCTCACGAGTTGGCTACTCTGTGCCCTACTATGATTAACCCGGCTTACAAACGGGTTGAAAGATACATCGATGGACTGGTACCTGAAATCCAGAGCATGGTCACCACTGCTAGACCAGCTACCATTCAGGAAGCTGTTCAACTGGCCACAAGTGACTGATCAGGCTGTCGCACAAGGTAAACTACCTCCACGTGGTTTTACCTCTACCACTACTGACGGCCATAACAAAAGAAAGTGGGAGTCAGGATCACATAACAAGCAGAACACTTCCCACCAGCATCGGAAGTTCGACAACCAAATTTCTACATCTTCACAGCATGGTAGTGGCTACAATGGAACATTACCTAAGTGTGAAGAATGCAACTACCACCATATTGGGTCGTGTAACAAGAACAACTGTGAGAGATGTGGCAAGTTTGGTCATTCTGCTAAGAATTGTCGTGTGAATTTAACAGACAAGCAACCAGCTCAACGGGGGGAACAAAGAGGCTGCTATGAGTGTGGTCGGACTGGGCACATCAAAAGGTATTGCCCAAAACTACAGAAGAACAATGGAAATGGCAACAGGAACAGAAATGGGAATGACAACGGTGGCGCCAAAGGCAGAGTGTTTATCATAGGCTCAGGTAAACCCTTAATGACCCTACTACAGTATCCGGTAGACTCCTTGTAGATAGTCACTATGTCTTCCCTTTTGATTTTATGCCAATTAGAAGTAGGTATCCAACAGGTTAGGAATAGTACCTACTGACTTGAACCCCGAACATGCCATAGAAATAGCTCTCACGAAACCTTACGGTTTGTTCAGAAACTCCGAAGACCCTATCTTGCATATGTCCTAGATAACTAATCAGCTTACTCACTGACCAGCTTGCTTGCTAGTAGTTCGTTAACGCGTGTGTTCTAATTTCGGGACGAAAATTTCTTCAACAAGGGGATAATGTGACAACCCGAATTTTTTTTTCGGTTAATACTATCGCGAATTATCCATTTAGTAAGATTAATAATAATAATAATAATAATAATAATAATAATAATAAAAATAATGAAAACAATAATAATAATAATAATATTATAATAAAAATAATTTATAAAAATTATTAAACTTAATTTAATAAGTCAGGGGGTAGTTTTGTAAATGTTGAAACTTGTTTTAAAAGGTTAAAACATGAAATGATAAGTTTTTAAAAGTACAGGGACCATTCTGTAAATTATTTAAAAACCAACCCCCCTCCCCGTCGACCCCCTCTGTTTCTCCGCAACTATTCCGGCCAACGCCGGCGATCCCAACGTGCAAAATCAATCGGTTTTGATCAAATTAAATACCCCGACATTAACACATGCATGAATCGAACCTGTCCCCCTCTTAATTTGGATAATGGAGTTACCTAACCCACTAAACCCACTCGACCAAACTTTCGGCCGACCGTCCACCAAAATCACGCACTATGCTATAAACTAATCGAAATAATCGTGTATATAATGCCATATATCAGTTACTAATCGAATGCAACTTTCAATTGCCTCTGAAACGAGCTTAAACACCTCCATTGATCACCACCTTCGACCACGACCTGCAACATAGTCGAATCACATCTTCCGAGCCCTATTTTATGAAATTAGCAGAGGGCTTTGAATATAGGACATCACACGAAGCTAACCTCAAGGTTAATTGGGTTATTATCATCATTTGAACCTCGAATCATAGCTCCTCTGTCGCGGTTGGTTCTTCGCGGGGATTAACTTCAGATTCGAACACAAACGGGTAATTAAATACATGTACATGCTCGTTTCTATATGGGGATCAAAAGCCCCATGATTACAGTTGTTAACAGATTCAAATCGATGTTCAATTTGATCGATTTGGAACTAGGGTTCATTAGGTGGGGAAACTCCTGTGAATCTGTATAAAAGGATTTCGAACCAAGAACCATTGCGGCTTAGAGCCTTGGTTCACTGGTTCGGTGTGTGTGTGGGCAGGGAGAGGACCCGGGTTCGACCCGGGCAGCCTCGTTTTATTTGTTTTATTTTTTTTAAGCTTTTTAAAATACTTTAAAAATATGGAAAAATTCCTAAAAATTATAAAAATAAATTTATAAGTTTCCCTTATTTTAAATCTTACAAAATAGTTTCCTGTAAATTTATTTTATTTAAAAACTTTAATAAAATTTTATAAAATATTATTTAAAAGTATTACAAATACTTATTTTTGTAAAATAAATTCTAAATCGTGTATAACTATGCAATAATCATAAAAATTATAGAAATTGTACATAAATTATTTATAAATATTATAAATAGTTATTTCTATAAAATAAACGTTATATTTAAATATAGATTAATATATTTTATAAATTCACAAATATTTACAAATAAATTGTGGGTTATTTCTTGTAAAATATATTAATACCTTATTATTAATTAAAATACTATAAATGTGATTATCCTTATTTGTAAATATTCTTGGATAAATTATATAATTAAACCATATCATTTTTATATTTAAGTCTAAAAATATTTAAATACATATATGAAACCCTTTTAGTGAAATCAAAATGTAAATAATTATTTGGTAAAACTTAATGCTTATTGATAATTATTTATTAATACAAATCTATAAAAATATTGTAACATATATATACATCTAATTGTGTGTGTGCCACGTGTTAAAACAAATCGATCTAAACCTTACCAAATATATTCGTATTATATTAAAGACTCCATTACAAACAATAATAGGTATTGAACGTGTTTGATCGTGCATTGCTCAATTCTTTGAAGTTCTTGTTCGTATACATTACATCGATCCAAGGTGAGTTTACAGCCCCACTTTTACTTTATACTATTTTCGGGGGAGAGAAACATGCTGTTTTCATAAACGTTACATTATATTGGATTGTTGTGATACTGCATATACATGATACTATGTTCGTATACTTTGCCCTTCGGTCCGTTACTACGCAAGTAGAAACATGGAAACAATTTCATTCGGTCCGTTACTACGCAAGTAGAAACGTGGAAACAATTTCATTCGGTCCGTTACTACGCAAGTAGAAACGTGGAAACAATTTCATTTTCATTGATCAGTATTATTGTAATATCACCTGTTTACTAGTGTGATACCACTTAAGTCCTCACTCTCGAACCGTTAATGTATGTAGTATAGCGAGGCAATTTTGAGTAGATCTACTGGGTTTGACAAACCCCACCCGGGCTAGTCGCGCTAGCACAACGTTCGTCAAACGGGTGTTCAATTGACCTAAGTTCTGTTGCTATGACCTGGTATTCATAGCCGAGGCGTTCAGTTTCGATTGTCAGCTTCGGTTTCGAACTTCATACACTGAGTAACTGGTTTAGTAGACTAGCTACCTACTAATATTACTTTGTTTACTGTATCGGTTTACTTTATGTTCTGTTTATCAAAATACATACTTGACGGATTACATAATCCGGGGATTTCATTACTGATACATACCGTTTTCTGAAAAACCTGTGAACTCACCAACCTTGTGTTGACACTTTAGCATGTTTCTTTCAGGTTCACAAGACGCGCACGATTAGGAGCATTCACTCATGCATTTATTATCTCACGTGGCTTATTTAATATTTTCAGTAACTTCCATTTATTCGGTTTGTGCGTGTTGCGCCATTTAAACAATTAAGATTTACTATGCTTCCGCAACTTCTGTTATGTTTACTTTAAAAACTTGGTCTTTGGAATATTAAACTTCAAAAATGATTTATGTTTTACAATTAACGTGTCGTTTGGTGTAACTAATGGCTGAGATCCTGGAAGTCACACGCCTAACGGTAATACTCCGTTTGTGGAAATTTGAGGGTGTGACAGTATTTTCTTTAAAAACTATCTAAAACTGTCTTATTGTTACTATTTGTCACACCCCAACCTTGACGGCGGAAACGTCGAGGTGTGAGGGTTAAGATCGTTCACAACCACATAACGCTATTAATAACCCAAATATATATTAACCATAAGTTCCAATTGTACCATTACAAACATAAGTCTCAAAGAAAGTAAATAACATAACATAAGATGTAACAAGCCAATTTATTTCATTTATTTAACTAGGTCCATTCCTAGATGTGAAAGCACTTCAAGATGTCAATCAAACTTGAGCATTTCCTGAAACATGTTAAAAATAAAATGTCAACAATAATGTTGGTGAGATTTCCATAGTTTCAATACATAAGTATATAAAAGATGACAATTCATGTTGTAAGTTAGAGAACAAAGTAACTAGGGATGTAAGACAGAATGCACAATCAAACCTTGACAAAGGTTTACAAGTCTCAAACGTTTACAAGTATATACGATTAGCTAAGGGGCTGTTTGATTCTGCTGACTGAGTAAGATCTGACTGAGTCAGAAGCTGACCCAGTCAGAAGATCTGACTGAGTCTACATCTGACTGAAACTTGGCTGTTTGATTTAGTTGACTGACTCTGTCATGCCTAGATCAAGAACTAATATCACAATTGATTTCAAGAAAATCACATAAGTAATATTAATCGACCCACCTTACACTCAATATACATACACATATGTACAAGCATATACAGACACATCAAATGTACAATCTTCCTCAATAATTGTCCTTGTCTTAAAACCAAAACGCTCCTTTATAGTTTGGTTATATAAAACCAATCACAAGACTACATACACATACACATATTCACCAAGGGTAATAGAGGCATGATCCACCCAAAATGGGGGGTTTCAATCACTCAAGATCACATATACATACACATATTCAGCTGCAAAATCGCACAAAAGGGGGTCACTCACTCAAGATTACATACACATACACATACACATCTACATACATAGAGCTCTACATACACATCTACATACATATATACATACACATCCATATGCATATCTACACCCACAGAAATTCATAGAGAAAAAGCGAGAGAAAGCAAGATTACCGAAGGATCTGCCGAGGGGGTCGTCGTGGGTGGTCACGCAGGGGGTCCATTGTGGGTGGTCGCGCAGGGAGGTCTTCGTGCAGGGAGGTCGTCGCGTAGGGGGGTCTGCCCTCGGTGGAAGCGCCGGTTGCCGAGGGGTGGGGTGACCGTCGGTGGTTGCGCAAGGGGGTGGGTTGGGTGGATCTACTGTGTTTGTGGTTGAAGATGGATGGGTCAGCCATTTTAATTTTCAGGTCTGGGTCAGCTACCTTGGACCCGGTCAGCTGAAACAAAATGCATATCAAACGGGCTGACCCGTTGACCGAGTCAGCCAGTCAACCGGGTCAGCCCAGTCAGCCGAAATCAAACATACCCTAAGTGTACTTGGATCAACCAAGCAGGCTTGTCAGGCTCATAGATCTATGACGTCAAGAGGCTAGCAATAGTTAATGATTGTACATATACTTGACATTACATGGTAGCTACAAAGGTCAACTAACAACAACATACAGGTGAAATGCCATAGGTTTACAAGAATCAAACGTGTTTACAAGTGCAATATTTATAAAGTAACATGTTTCACCCCAAAGTGTAAAAATAATAAAAGGGGTATAGAAATACTCACTTGATGTGTGTATTATAAGATGGTAATAAGAATTAAACAATATTCCAACGTATTCCTTTACAAGGCACCTAAACGTATATATATATATATATATATATATATATATATAATATAAATATATATATATATATATATATATATATATATATATATATTATATATTGTAATGCCCGCCTCCCAGGGCATACCCCGGGGAGCGTTACGTATCGGATATACAGAACACATAGTAATCAGAGAATACACAGCGGAAATCTAACTTTAATTATACATCAAAAACGTATGATACATCTGTTATAATAGATAATACTATTACATCAGTTTAACTATACTAAAGATTCAAATATTCAACAACATTCTAGAACTTTATTTTCTCATAAACTATCTCGAGATCTTCAATCCCTGCAATCACTTGGCACCTAGGATGTGTGTCCATAAAAATAAAAAACATTTGGGACTCAGCATAAAGTTTGTGAGTTCATAAACATGGCATTCTTCAAAATTCAAAACATGTTATCATTGACTATTGCATCAAGCAGATACAGCCATGGCAAACAGATAGGAACAGAGTAAGCACAGTATAAATTCACATAACCAGGCTATGTATACAAAATCCACTGGCTAAAGCAGAATCATACAAGCAGCCCTCAAGCATCCTATCAAGCATTGCCACATATCACAGATGCTATTGATAGTCAATTCTTCAATTATTACCAGTTATCAGAACATCACATCCCGTTTTAAAAAACAGTTCAGAGGAACTCACCTCAATCAATCAAGTCAGTGATATCGTCTGCTCGGTTCACTGCTATCAGGTATTACCCTATAGGCAAAATAACATTATTTAAGCTATATTCTAGCTAATAATAATTTTAGGGATGATTCGTTATCTTTTCCTATTTGTTGGTTTTATTTGGGCACTTTCTTTTATCCTATATCAACCCTTTGGTACAACTCTTACTAGTTGGCATAACTCGGGCGTTTTCATCATACCCGAGCCAACCCTCGGGGTTACCCAATACCTTCCCTAATGATAACCTTAAAGTCTAATAATAATAATAATAACTATAACACTAAAAATAACAAATAATAATAATAATACTAACTATAACAATAAAAATAACAACAATAATAATAATAATAACTATAAAAATGATAATTATAATATTAATAATAACTATATTAATACTAATACTTATAATGATAATAATAATAATAATAACGACTATAATAATAATTAAACATAAACTTAAACAAGTGAGTACCTGAAAACTATCTACGATAATTTGATGTAGAGTCATCCCTACTCGCGCTCCTAGTCGCGCTCCTACTCGAGTACCAAAATGACTACTAGCAACACCCAACGGGGTATTGAGAACTCGGGATTCTATTTATATTAGAGCGTTCCCAAAGAAACTTATGTTCTAAATTCAACCTTAAGGCTTCTATTTATAAAGGAGTTGAAAGGAATTGAAAGGGTTTGAGAGGCGATGTGGGATACTGAAAGTTGAAGTTCATGCGCCTGAGGATTGCAATTGAATTGTAATTGTTGCAATATGAAAGTTATTATATTATTATTTTATTATATATTATTATATTATTATAATTAATTCAGATGCTTAACTCGTTTTTCTCTTATAACTTTAATATATAGCGTATTATGAAATTTAAATATGTCGTTGTGACGAGCTTATTTTCTCTACGTGTCAACCTAAGTTTTGTTAAAAATGGAGCAGGTTTGAATATAATATATTATTATTATATTCAAACGGTCTCTTGTAACATAAAAATTTCATCTAAAAACTTCAAACTTTAAATAGACAATTTACTCATTACTTACTCGTTTGACAATATATGAAATACGGAGTTCATATGACCCAAACGCTCAGGTTGTTACATTCTCCTCCCCTTAAAAGAATTTCGTCCTCGAAATTCGAAGGTTACTCGAACAGCTGAGGATATTTGACTTTCATTTCTTCTGCTAATTCCCAAGTCTTCTCGGGTCCTTTCTGACCTTGCCACTGGACCAATACTAGTGGAATTATTTTCTTTCTTAATTTTCGTTCTTGAGAATCAAGAATCTTTATCGGTTTTTCAGTAAAGTTTAATTTCTCGTCTATTTGCACGTCCTCTAATGGCATTACTTGAGTCAGATCTGCCAAACACTTCCTTAGGTTCGATATATGAAAAGTATCATGAATACCTTTCAAAGTTTCAGGTAATTCTAGCTTGTATGCAACTGGACCAATTCTTGCGATGATTTGAACGGTCCAATGTACCTGGGACTTAACTTCCCACGTTTACCGAATCGCATTACTCCTTTCCATGGTGAGACTTTCAACATCACATAGTCTCCTTCTTGAAATTCTAAAGGTCTCCTTCTGTTATCTGCATAACTCTTCTGTCTATCCTGAGAAGCCTTTAGTCGTTGTCTGATTTGTTGGATTTTCTCAGTTGTCTCGAAAATAATTTCGGTTTTGGTCAATTGATCATCCCCTACTTCTGTCCAACAGATAGGAGTTCTGCATTTCCTACCATATAAGGTTTCAAATGGTGCAGTCTTAATGCTGGAATGGTAGCTGTTGTTATAAGAAAATTCAATCAAAGCAAATGATCATCCTAGCTACCTCTAAAATCAATCACGCAAGCACGTAACATGTCTTCTAGAGTTTGAATTATTCGCTCACTCTGACCATCCGTCTAGGATGATATGCAGTGCTTAAACTGATTTTGGTTCCAAGTTCCTTTTGGAAACTTGTCCAGAATCTGGAAGTGAATCGACTCTCTATCGGAATAATGGATAAAGGCACTCCGTGCTTACTTACTATTTCATCAATATATATCTTGGCTAGTTTTTCTATTGGATAGCTCTCACTTATGGGTAGAAAATGTGCTGATTGGTTAGTCTGTCAACCACGACCCATATAGCATTATATCCTTTTCGTGTTCTTGGAAGTTTTGTGACAAAATCCATGGTAACTCTATCCCATTTCCATGCTGGCAACTCCAATTGTTGTAACTGACCAGCTGGTTTTTGATGTTCAATCTTAACTTGCAGACATGTTAAGCATTTCTCAACGTACTGGGCTATGGATCTTTTCATATTAGGCCACCAGTAGTGATTTCGAATATCCTTATACATTTTGTTTGCTCCAGGATGCATTGTGTATTTGGACTTGTGGGCTTCATCTAATACTTTGTCCTGAATACCTCCAAATTTTGGGATCCAAATTCTCTGACCAAATCGTAGGACTGCATCCATTCCTTGAGTCAATAATTTCTGGTTACCCATCATTCTTTCAGCCTGAATATTCTCATCTTTCAACACTTCAGTTTGAGCATTTTGATTTGGTCTTTCCAATCAAGCTTGACATCTATCTTTAATGCTTTTACCCTAATTGGTTTAAATCTTTCTTTCCGACTGAGAGCATCAGCGACTACGTTAGCCTTTCCTGGATGGTATTTGATTTCACAATCATAGTCATTGAGAAGTTCCATCCACCTTCTTTGCCTCATGTTTAACATCTTTTGATTAAAGATTTGTTGTAAGCTCTTATGGTCTGAGTAGATTACACACTTAGTTCCATACAAGTAGTGTCACCAAATCTTTAAGGCAAACACTATGGCACCCAATTCAAGGTCGTGCGTAGCATAGTTCTTTTCATGAACTTTTTGTTGTCGTGATGCATAGGCTATAACCTTGTCACGTTGCATCAACACACAACCTAAACCATTATATGAGGCATCACAGTATATTGCAAAGTCTTCATTACCATCTGGTAATAAAAGTATAGGAGCACTACTAAGCTTTTGTTTTAGAAGGTTGAAAGCTTCTTCTTGCTTTGGTCCCCAGTCAAACTTTACATTCTTTCGAGTCAAAGATGTTAAAGGGGTAGCAATGTTGGAGAAGTCTTGAATAAACCTTCTATAGTATCCTGCCAATCCCAAAAAGCTCCTAATCTCACTGGGGTTCTTCGGTGATTCCTATTTCATCACAACTTCTATCTTAGCTGGATCTACTTGTATTCCCTTCTCATTTATTACGTGACCAAGGAATTGAACTTCTCTTTTCCAGAAGTCACATTTAGAGAATTTTGCATAAAGCTTTTCTTGTCAAAGGGTTTCTAGAACCATTTTAGATGTCTAGCGTGATCATCTTGGTCCTTAGAATAAATAAGTATGTCGTCTATAAAGACAATGACAAACTTATCCAAGTATGGCTTGCAAACTCTATTCATCAGATCCATGAATGCTACAGGAGCATTGGTTAGTCCAAAAGACATAACCAAAAATTCATAATGCCCATAACGCGTCCTAAATGCGGTCTTAGGAACGTCTTCCTCGCGCACTTTCAACTGATGATAACCTGATCGAAGATCAATTTTTGAAAAGTAGTTGGCTCCTTGAAGTTGATCAAATAAATCATCTATTCTTGGTAAAGGATACTTGTTCTTAACAGTTAACTTGTTTAATTCTCGATAATCAATGCACATACGCCTTGAACCATCTTTCTTTTTGGCAAACAATACTGGCGCTCCCCAAGGTGAGGAACTTGGTCTAATAAACCCTTTTTCTAAGAGTTCGTCAATTTGCTTCAAAAGTTCTTTCATATCTGAAGAGGCTAGACGATAAGGAGCCTTCGCGATTGGTTTAGCACCAGGTACTAAATCAATACGAAATTCTATCTGACGATCAGGTGGAAGTCCTGGTAAATCTTCCGGAAACACGTCTGGGAATTCGCATACTACAGGTATTTATTCATCTGCATTTCCTTTTTAGCATCTACCATGCATAAGAGAAAGGCTATGCATCCTTTTTGAATACATTTCACTACCTTCATTGCTGAGATGATACTGGCCTTGGGGTTTCCATCACTACCATGAATTAGGAGCTTTTCCCCATCTGGCTTATGTACAGTCATCATCTTATGTTCACAATCGAGCCGAGCACAATTCTTATTCAACCAGTCCATCCCAAGAATAATATCATATTCACTTAAAATAGTCGGCATTAAGTTTACAGAGAATTCAGTGTTAACTAAGGTGATAACACAATCCCTAAAGATTTGACTTATCTTATCTCGCTCACTACTGGCAGTTTCTCAATATATGCACATTCTAGAGTTTGTGGTACTAAGTTCAAATAAGGTACTAAGGCAGTTGAAATGAAACTTCTATTTGCACCAGTGTCAAATAAAACTCTAGCATATATGTTGTTAATGAGAAACGTACCAGCTATGGTTTCATCTCCAGCTTCTTTTAACACATACACTCAACCCTTGGACTTGTTCTGATTCTCCGTAGGTTGTGCTTGTGGAGGGTTCTTGCAATCACTTTGGAAATGTCCATACTCCCAACAGTTAAAGCATCTAATTTTCGGGTAGTTCTTTCATGAATGATCACTGTTGGACATTTAAGACATCTGGAATCTTGATACTTTCTCCAAGACTCATTTTTATCGTTCCTCCACGGTTTGTTGACACGGTTCCCTTCATTTCGTGTGATCTTTCTGTCCTTTCTTGACATCTGGTTTCCATCCTCATTTCTCTTTCTTTTGTTGTTATCAGTCATTATGCCTTCTTCTTCATATGCAATGGCACTTAATGCAATTGCAGACTCATAGGTTTTAGGGCAGACATCTTAACTAACTGTCGAATATGAGGGGGTAACCCCTGCACGTGTCTTTTTATACGCTTCGCTTCAAATGTTACATGCTCAGGAAGCAGTCGAGCCATCTCATCAAACTTGGTCGTGTACTGACGATGTGTCATGGCTCCGGCCTGTAGTTATAGGAATTCTATTTCAATTTTGTCCCTTTCAACTTCAGGACAAAATTTTTCCATCACCAGCTCCTTCAGTTCATTCCAGGTTAAAGTAGCAACAACTCCAGATCTTTTAGCCTGCTTAACATTGTCCCACCAAAACAATGCCTCGGACCTAAATGAGTGGGTGGCATACATGACAGCTTATATGGCTGTGTATCCACTAATTTCAATAACAGCCTCCATCTCATGGATCCACTGAAAAGTCGCCATGGCATCTCTTTTCCATCAAATATTGGAGGTTCACATCCCTTGAAAGCTTTGTAGGAACAACCCTGCTTAGGTTCAGTTTCCATAGCAGCATCACCATTACCATTGGTGTTATTTATATGATCATCCTGCCCATTACCACCATTGCTCACATACCCTCCAGAGGTGTTCATAACCTCGGCTATAATAGTTGGCAAAGCATCTCTAATTATGCCAGCTACAGTTGCTTAGAATTGTGGTCCAGTAAATTGCTGTGACTCATGTTCAGCATGATGAAGATTTTCATGATCATCGTTCGTAGATGACATGATTTGCCTTCTACTACCAGGAGGCCTACCACGACCCCTACCATGAGTATTTCCTCCTCTTGGCATAGTCAAAGCCTACATGAGGGAGCAGGGATTTAGTATTCACATGAGGGATTATGATCCAGAACATAATAGTATTAATAGGCAAGAAATAACAGTGGCCAGGTGTCATTGCTTATCTATTGCAATTATAATATTCTAGCCATTATCCTCCATGATTCACCAAAACCCATTACCCAATACCTATGCAATTAATCAAATTATCTTAAAACATCTTTCTTAGTTTAAGTCTAGATACTATGTTTGTACCTAGTTCACTTAAACTATGGCTCTGATACCTACTTGTAACGCCCGCCTCCCAGGGCATACCTCGGGGAGCGTTACGCATCGAATATACAGAACACATAGTAATTAGAGAATACACAGCGAAATCTAACTTTAATTATACATCAAAAACGTATAATACATCTGTTATAATAGATAATACTATTACATCAGTTTAACTATACTAAAGATCCAAATATTCAACAACATTCTAGAACTTTATTTTCTCATAAACTAGCTCGAGATCTTCAATCTCTGCAATCACTTAGCACCTAGGATGTGTGTCCATAAAAATAAAAAACATTTGGGACTCAGCATAAAGCTTGTGAGTTCATAAACATGGCATTCTTCAAAATTCAAAACATGTTATCATTGACTATTGCATCAAGCAGATACAGCCATGGCAAACAGATAGGAACAGAGTAAGCACAATATAAATTCACATAAGCAGGCTATGTATACAAAACCCACTGGCTAAAGCAGAATCATACAAGCAGCCCTGAAGCATCCTATCAAGCATTACCACATATCACAGATGCTATTGATAGTCAATTCTTCAATTATTACCAGTTATCAGAACATCACATCCCGTTTTAGAAAAACAGTTCACAGGAACTCACCTCAATCAATCAAGTCAGTGATATCGTCTGCTCGGGTTCACTGCTATCAGGTATTACCCTATAGGTAAAATAACATTATTTAAGCTATATTCTAGCTAGTAATAATTTTAGGGATGATTCGTTATCTTTTCCTATTTGTTGGTTTTATTTGGGTATTTTCTTTTATCCTATGCCAACCCTTTGGTACAACCCTTACTAGTTGGCATAACTCGGGCGTTTTCATCATACCCGAGCCAACCCTCGGGGTTACCCAATACCTTCCCTAATGATAACCTTAAAGTCTAATAATAATAATAATAACTATAACACTAAAAATAACAAATAATAATAATACTAACTATAACAATAAAAATAACAACTATAATAATAATAATAACTATAAAGATGATAATAATAATATTAATAATAACTATATTAATACTAATACTTATAATGATGATAATAATAATAATAACGACTATAATAATAATTAAAAATAAACTTAAACAAGTGCGTACCTGAAAACTATCTACGATAATTTAACGTAGAGTCTCCCCTACTCGCGCTCCTAGTCGCGCTCCTACTCGAGTACCAAAATGACTACTAGCAACATCCAACGGGGTATTGAGAACTCGGTATTCTCTTTATATTAGAGCGTTCCCAAAGAAACTTATGTTTTAAATTCAACCTTAAGGCTTCTATTTATAAAGGAGTTGAAAGGAATTGAAAGGGTTTGAGAGGCGATATGGGATACTGAAAGTTGAAGTTCATGCGCCTGAGGATTGCAATTCAATTGCAATTGTTGCAATATGAAAGTTATTATATTATTATTTTATTATATATTATATATTATTATAATTAATTCAGCTGCTTAACTCGTTTTTCTCTTATAACTTTTAATATATAGCGTATTATGAAATTTCAAATATGTGATTATGACGAGCTTATTTTTCTCTACGAGTCAACCTAAGTTTCGTAAAAAATGGAGCAGGTTTGAATATAATATATTATTATTATATTCAAACGGTCTCTTGTAATATAAAAATTTCATCTAAAACTTCAAACTTTAAATAAACAATTTACTCATTACTTACTCGTTTGATAATATATGAAATGCGGAGTTCATATGACCCATACGCTCGGGTTGTTACATAATATATATATATATATATATTATAAGATTAGGGTTAATAATAAGATTAGAGTTCTAATGAGAACTAGGGTTTCAATGGAATTACGGGGTTTTGTGAAGTAAATAAAATTTATCTAGTAAAATCATTTATATATGATTCCATGAAAGGAGTTGTACCATTTCAACAAAAAAAAATTAGGTATAATAATTCATAAGGTTTAAATATCAAATGTAAACAAAATTTTATAATCTTTTGAAACAAACATACTTTAACAATGATTAAAATAGCGTATTGACTAATAATAATTTATTAGTCTAAACCATTAGTTAAAGTATATTTTATAAGAAATAACGTAAAGTAACATTGATAAATAATTTATGAAATTATAAAATATATATTATTTCTATAATTTTCATGGTTATTCCATAATTAAACATAATATAGTGTCCATTTATATTTTAATGATTTTAAATTATTATTTCAAGTCCATTTTTAAAAATATCTATTTATAACATTTGTAATAATGTTTTATATAAGAAAATGTTAAGGTGTTTTATTAAATAATTACCAAAAATACATTAAGTAGCTTTTAAAATAAAGAAAATTTATAAAAGTTATTTTTCAAATTTTTAGGAATTTTTTATATATTTCAAAGGCTGGAAATGGCCTAAAAATAATTGAGGGTGCCCGGGTTCGAACCCGGGACCTCAACTATGGGATGCGTACATGTAACCGGTGAACGAGGGCCGAGGCCGTGGTTATACTCGGTTTTAAATCCTCTTAAACCCAATTATAAATCAACCCCCAATTCTCAAGAACCCTAATTTTGATTTTGATCAAATTGGGGTCTGATTCTATTCTATTAACATCAATAATCATGGGGCTTTTATTCCCTATGTTTAAAAGAGTATGATGCCCATGGTAATTTACCCGATTGATGGTGGATTGGAGGTGAATGGATTATGAACAAGCCGTGACTGAGACCGACTTCGATTGATGTGCAAATGAGCGAGATAATCAAATTAACTTCGTGGACAGCTTCGAGTGATGATTTTGATGCAAAACCCTCTATCAATTTTTGTTTATAATGCCCGAAAGATGGGTTTAGATTACGTTGCAGGTCGTGGTTTAGAGAGAATCAAGTGGGGTGTCTTGTGTTTGTTTCAGGTACAAGTTGAGAGTTGTACAGATTAGTGGTAGATAAACGTTTGATCTGGTCAAATTAATTGCATTATTATTGATGTTTAAGGCTCGAACGTTTCCATGATTGAAAGCTTCGGTTACCTATTCGATTGGGTTAGTAACCGATGTTTAATTGTGTTTAATTGACGCCTACAGGTTCGAAACGAGTTCCAGGCGGGTTTGGGATGGGTTTTGGGTAACGAAACTAAGTGAGATCGAGGGTTTAGGGTCGCCGGAGGGTCGCCGGAGGGTCGCCGAACCTTCGCCGGTCATACCGCCGGAAATGCGGGGAGAGAGAAAGTGGGTGGGGGTTTGGGTTTTGATAAATTACAGTTCTAGTCTCTGTGGTTTTCTTTCTTTCTATTTCATGCTCAAAACTTCATAATTAAAGTTTCTAGATTTATAAATAAGCCCCTGGACTTAATTTAACTTTAAGATTTAACTAATTTATAACTTTAACTATTATTTATGAGTTATTACTCTTATTATATTATTATTATTATTATTATTATTATTATTATTACTATTATTATTATTATTATTATTATTATTATTATTTTATATATATTTTTTGCAATAATTAATTATTAACACTCAAATTAAATGATTAAAGACAAAATAAAGAAAATAAACATAAGTGACACATGAGTTTCATGATTGGCAACAAAAGTCCTTTCAAGAATTTAACGAAGCTAACTTTTAGTTAGCCTAAAAATACAGGATGTTACAGTCTCCCCAACTTAAAAGAATTTCGTCCCGAAATTAAGAATGAACTAAGCGAACAAATGCGGGTATTTCTCCTTCATATGCTCCTCACGTTCCCAAGTGAACTCAGCTCCACGTTTGTTTTCCCAACGGACTTTGACGATCGGTGTGGTATTTGTTCGGGTATTCTTCAGGGTTCGGTCCATAATCTCAACAGGCTTCTCAACGAAATGCAATGACTCGTCTATTTGAATTTCCTCGAGAGGAACATGCAAATTTTTATCAGCCAGACATTTCTTCAGGTTTGAGACTAGGAAGACAGGATGAACCCCGCTAAGTTCAGAAGGTAGTTCCAGTTTGTGCGACTTTCCCAATTCTTTTTAGAATTTTGAATGGTCCTACAAAGCGTGAGGCTAACTTACCCTTCTTCCCAAAACGTACAACCCCCTTCCATGGAGAGACCTTAAGAAGAACCATGTCGTCGACTTGAAACTCCAAAGGTTTGCGTCTTTTATCGGCATAATTCTTTTGGCGACTTCTAGCCACCTCAAGGTTGTTTCGAATTTTGGAAACTTTGTCGGTCGTTTCTTGAATAAGTTCAGGACCAGTGATGAGATTTTCCTCAATGTCAGTCCAACAGATCGGTGATCGACATTTACGACCAAAAGTGCTTCGAACGGTGCCATCTTGATACTTGAGTGATAACTATTGTTATACGAAAATTCCGCGAGCGGTAAATGCGTATCCCAGTCACCACTAAAGTCAAGGACACATAGTCGTAGCAAATCCTCGAGGGTTTGGATTGTTTGTTTGGTTTGACCATCAGTTTGAGGATGGTAAGCCGTACTTAAATCCAGTTGAGTACCCAAGAGTTCTTGCATAGACGATCAAAAGTGCGAAGTGAAACGAGCGTCTCGGTCGGATATGATGTGCAACGGCACGCCATGACGACTCACAATTTCATCAATGTAGATGCGGGCTAGTCTTGAAACTTTTTAAGTGTCTCGTATTGGTATGAAGTGTGCCGTTTTGGTCAAGCGGTCAACAATCACCCATATACTATCATGGCCACGAGGAGTACGAGGTAACTTGGTTATGAAATCCATGGATATATGTTCCTATTTCCATATAAGGATTTTGGGTTGTTCAAGTAAACCACTTGGTCGTTGATGCTTGGCTTTGACTCTTGCACACGTGAGACACTTGGAAACATAAGACGCGATATCTTTCTTCATTCCAGGTGTCACACCCCCCGCTGATAGCGGAAACACGGGGAATGCGAGCTAGACGGGATCATCATAACACATGGTATATGATAGAGTAGCAATACAATATGATGACAAGCGTGTCATGACGACACCCGAACACAAATGGAGACTTGTGTCGTGTATAATCAATGTTCACGACAGCATAGTCATAAGTACAACATAAATGATCACATAAACATTGATAATAGCTTGTAATGTAATATTCCCACAATTCGGGAACAAGTATACAAAAGATCATATTCATGTTCAAGCTTTACAAAAGTAATAACACAAAATACATCCTAGGGTCTCCACTAAAAGGCAGCACTCCTAGAACTTTAATTCCCTTGATCACCTGAAAAGTAATGCTCAAAACGGTCAACAATAATGTTGGTGAGCTTCGCAGGTTTAAATTGTAAACATGTAGTTGATGCTGTATAGTATTTGTAGTGGAATACCGTGCATACAGTTATAAGCAAGCAAGATCACATACCATGAGTTTTATACAACCAAGCCTAATGACGTACACACAGCAAATTGTCAGAATATATTCACCCAAGGCCCGTTCCTGGCAGTGTGATGGTACTCGCGAGTAACCATCTGTCAAGGGGGGGTGTCAACCCAGTAGTACTACTAATACCTATCTGTTGGTTCCAACACCGGAATTAATGGTTGTAAGACAGTCCACACAGTAACATCATGTATGTATCAGATAAGTACTCACAAAACAGTATCACGTTGATTCCAAGTATGAAAATTGTATGTATATTGTACAGCATTGAAAACGTATGAGCATACTTTTCCCCCATGTTTGTAAAAGATTGAAACAATTGTATAAGCGTAAAAAGGGGCCACGAAACTCACTTGTTAAGTGGTAAGTATGTCTGATGAAACTTCCCAAACTTGTATGTATGTATGAACAGTCAATCACCTATTGACAGTTACGTTAAGAATTAGTCTTATGGACTACTGTTAATAATATTGTTTAATTGAATCGGGTCGTTTCGGTTCGGTTGTGGGTAGTACACACAAGCAGTCACACGCATCTCAGTCTATATTATTTTAGATAGTATATGCCTGTCAATGGCGTTGACTTTAATCTTTGTGGTTAAGCTATGACACTTCATTAATATTACATTATCGTCGTGAGATCTCCGAAGAGGGGATCCATACACACACACACATTATCAGTCATACAATAGGACCGGACGCACGACCGACACTCCATTCGCACGAATGGACTTTCAGTCGTGCGAATTAGCTACTTTCGTACGATTGAACCTTCATTCATGCGACTAAGCATTCAGTCGTACCATGCAAGACTTAGTCATACGACTCAACCTCCCTACGCCCAATTGGACCTTCAATCGCACGAATCAGCTTCATTCGTACGATTGGCCTTTCAGTCGTACGACTCATACACAATCGCATACAGTCTCATTCGCACTGACTCAATCGCATGACTCATTCGTTCGCACAGACTCATTCGCACATGCATTCAATCGCACACACCCATACGCTTGACTTAGTCGTACGATTTGCCCAATCGCACGGCTCAGTCGCGTGACACACTCATACGCCCTACCCAGTCGCACGATTTATTCCAGTCGCACGGCTCAGTCGGCCGGATGGCCCAGTCGCCCTGCACAGCAGGTCGCGACTGCACAGACCATCGAGCAGCGTTCTGCTGCTCCGAGCATGGGTTTCACGCACCAAGAACCTCCAGAACACTAATCCTAACACGTCTAGACAAGAAGCACACTCAAGAACACGACATGCAAGTCCACACGACCTCTTGTGCTCGGATGAACCCGAGCACCCTAAACCCTAGAAACGCAACAGCTAAATCGAGCAATAAACGGGTCAAACAAGGTTATCTACCTGCTAGGAGTGAGATTTCACGATGATAACCAAGATTTGACGACGAAAACGCAACAAACGGGATGAATTTCGGTGCTAGTTTGGTGTAGAAAGGGAGAGGAAGAAGATGAAGGTCGATGAAGATGAAGATGAAGTGAAGAAAAAGAGCTGGGAAATGGGTATTTATACCCATCCCAGGTTTGCCAAAGTGTCACTTTTAGTCCCTGTACTTTGCCCCGAGTTCCTAAATTTTGTTTCGGTTGAAAACGTTATTTATTGGTCTTGTTTTATTAATGATAGAATGTTGTTAATGATATTTAAAATTTTAAAAATGGTTTTATACGTGACAATAGTTTTTATATAAAAATGGCGCGCGTAGTGTTAACGGGGCAAATCTTGGAGAGACGTCTTGGGATAACTACAAGTTGAACAACCATAACACGCATATAAGGGCAATTAAGTAAAACAAATATGGTATTCACGTAGATGGTTCGTCATAATGAGGAATGACTGTTAACAAAGGTTTAAATCAAACACGCTAAATGACGGACCTTTGGTGACGGATGTCACAGTATCCCCCAGTTGAGGGAATTTCATCCCGAAATTCAACTGGTGCTAGGTCTAAGGGCGTCATCCTCGAATAGATGTGGATATTTGAGTCTCATCTGATCTTCACGTTCCCATGTAAACTCTGGCCCTCGTTTAGAATTCCATCTTATACGAACGATAGGTATCTTGCTGCGCCTCAACTTTTTGACCTTTCGGTCCATGACCTCAATGGGTTCCTCAATAAAACGAAGATTTTTGTCGATCTTGATTTCCTCAATTGGTACGTGTAAGGACTCGTCTGCCAAACACTTTCTGAGGTTCGACACGTGAAAATTATCATGCACACCGCTAAGTTCTTGTGGCAACCTCAATCGGTAAGCCACCGGACCGATTCTTTCTGTAATCTCGAATGGTCCTACGTATCGAGGGGCTAACTTCCCTTTCTTACCAAATCATACGATCCCTTTCCAGGGAGAGACTTTGAGTAAGACATGATCTCCAACATTGAATTCTAGAGGCTTCCGACGATTGTCGGCGTAGCTCTTTTGGCGGTCTCTAGCAGCTTTGAGTCGGTCTTTGATTTGGAAGATCTTATCGGTGGTTTCTTGAATGATTTCGGGACCTGTTAGCTGGCTTTCACCAACCTCGGCCCAACATACAGGCGATCTACATTTCCGTCCATACAATGCTTCAAATGGGGCGCATCCAATGCTTGTATGGTAGCTGTTGTTGTAAGAGAACTCAATCAACGGTAAATGAGTGTCCCAGCTACCACTAAAATCGATTACGCAACCTCTAAGCATGTCTTCCAATGTTTGTATTGTTCGTTCGCTCTGGCCGTCTGTTTGTGGGTGATAGGCGGTACTCATGTCTAATCGAGTGCCCATCGCTTTCTGTAACGTATGCCAAAATCGTGAAGTGAATCGACTGTCTCGGTCGGATATGATTGACACCGGCACCCCGTGCCGTGTCACGACCTCTTTGATGTACAACCTTGCCAGCTTATCCATCTTGTAGTCTTCTCGGATAGGCAAGAAGTGAGTGGATTTTGTCATTCGATCCACCACGACCTATATCGTGTCGTGTCCGCTTGGTGTTCTTGGGAGTTTGGTGATGAAATCCATAGTGATGTTCTCCCATTTCCACTCGGAATTTCAGGTTGTTGCAGTAGTCCCGATGGTTTCTGGTGTTCAGCCTTGACCTTTGAACAAGTCAAGCATTTGGTCACATATATAGCAATATCTTTCTTCATGCCTGGCCACCAGTACAACTCCTTCAGATCGTGATACATTTTGTCTGCACCAGGATGAACAGAGTATCGTGTCTTGTGTGCTTCATCCATGACTAATGTACGTACACCTCCCCATCGGGGTCCCATATACGATCTATGAAGTAATGAACGCCATCATCTTACGAGTCATCTGTTTATCCAATCCTCGGAATTCTTCTCCCGCAAGGTTCTCTTCTTTCAAAGCCTCGTTTTGTGCAATCTGAATCTGAGCCTTTAAATTGGTTTGAATAGTCAAGCCTAGCGCTCGTGCACGTAATGGTTTCACACGTTCTTTGCGGCTTAAAGCATCAGCCACCACGTTAGCTTTTCCCGGATGATACCGGATTTCACAATCGTAGTCGCTGAGTAGCTCTACCCAGCGTCGCTGTTGCATGTTAAGTTCTTTTTGGTTCATGATGTGTTGAAGGCTCTTATGGTCTGTGTAGATGATGCATTTGGTTCCATATAGATAATGCCTCCATATCTTGAGTGCAAACACTACGGCACCCAACTCCAAATCGTGAGTTGTGTAGTTCTTTTCATGCACCTTGAGTTGCCGCGAAGCGTAAGCAATTACCTTATCTTTCTGCATTAGTACACAGCCCAAACCTTGATGTGAGGCATCACATACACCACAAAATCATCGGTTCCGTCTGGGAGGGACAGTATCGGTGCGTTGCACAACTTCTCCTTCACGTTTGGAACGCCTGTTCTTGTGCTTTCCCCCAATCGAACTTCTTGTCTTTCTGAGTTAACAGAGTTAACGGTTGGGCAATCTTGGAGAAATTGGCAATGAAGCGACGATAGTATCCGGCCAATCCCAAGAATTTCCGTATTTCTGAGGGTGTTTGGGGAGTATCCCACTTCTTCACAGCTTCAATCTTACCGGGGTCCACATGAATTCCGTTTTCATTAACTACATGGCCCAAGAACTTCACCTCTCGAAGCCAGAATTCACACTTCGAGAACTTGGCGAAAAGTTTCTTTTCCTCCAACAGTTCTAGAATCGTTCGGAGGTGTTTTTCGTGATCCTCCTTCGAACGAGAATAGATGAGTATGTCGTCTATGAACACGATCACAAACTTATCAAGATAAGGCTTGCACACCCGATTCATCAGATCCATAAAGACAGCTGGTGCGTTGGTCAATCCGAACGGCATGACCAAGAACTCATAATGCCCGTAACGAGTTCTAAACGCTGTTTTTGGAATATCGTCCTCGAATACTCTTAATTGATGATAACCAGATCGAAGGTCGATCTTAGAGAAATACGAGGCTCCTTGCAACTGATCAAACAGGTCGTCGATTCTAGGAAGAGGATACCGTTTCTTCACGGTCAATTTGTTCAATTCCCTGTAGTCGATACACATTCGGAACGACCCATCCTTCTTCTTGACAAATAATACCGGTGCTCCCCACGGTGAATGACTCGGTCGGATGAAACCCTTCTCCAGTAGTTCCTGTAGTTGGCTGGATAACTCTTGCATCTCTGAGGGTGCTAACCGATAAGGTGTCTTGGCTACCGTGTAGCTCCAGGAATCAGTTCTATATGGAATTCCACTTGTCGTGGAGGAGGCAATCCAGACAAATCATCAGGGAACACCTCCGGGTAATCCCGTACAATCGGAATGTCTGCCAATTTTGTCTCTTCTTCTTTCTTTTCTACGATGTGAGCCAGAAAGTGTAACGCTGCTTCCGTAGACTTCGGCGGGCTTTCATGCAAGAAATGAGCTTTAGTGTTCTTCCCGGTCGTTCTCCTTGAATCTTGAGTACCTCCCCGTTTGGCATGGGGATTCGTACTACTTTCTCCCGACAAACAATCTCGGCTCCATGCTTAGATAACCAATCCATCCCCACTATTACGTCGAAGCTCCCCAACTCGAAAGGTATCAAATCTATGCTGAAGACCTGATCTTCCAATATTAGGGTGCAGTTCTTAATAATTTCCTCTGCCTGTTCAACCCTACCATTGGCCATTTCTACGGAGTAACTAGTTTCTAGCCTACTAGCACTCAAACCAAGCATATGCACGAACTCAGAAGATATAAAGCTATTGTCTGCCCCAGTATCAAATAGTATGGATGCGAAATGGTGATTGAGCAGATACGTACCCGTAACAACGTTCGGATCCTGACGGGCATCATTAGCTCCAATGACAAAGGCACGACCCCGTGCAGCATTAAATTGGTTTCCTTGGCCTTGAGCGCCCGCTATGGCCATCACTTGTTGTTGATTATCCCCTTGTTGACCCGGTGCCCTGTTCAGTTTAGGGCACGTGTTCCGATAATGACCAGGATTTCCACATTCGTAACAGACACGGGCATTCCCGGCGGGGTTAACCGCGTTGACGGGTGCAACCAGATTCGGTGCCACTCTACAATCTCTTGCTAGGTGCCCCGGGCGCCTACAGTTTACGCACACCCGGCACTGCATCTCTGGGGAATGATGATAGCTGCATCTGTCACATTTGGGGTGTGGCCCAACATACTCTCTCCTACCCGGTGTCACAGCCACGAAGTTTCTGGTGATCTTGGCCCTTTTATCAGATTTCCCGACACTCGACCGGCTAGTTTCCCCAACATCCTTTCGCTTCTCTGCTCCCTTGCCCAATACCCCTGTTCTTACCATCTCATCGGTCAGAGCGCCAGCCTTCAGAATTACGCTCTGAATCGTAGGAGGAGCAGCTGCAGTTACCATTGCTCGTATTTGAGGCGCGAGTCCCCAAATGTACCTCTCAATGCTCTTAGATTCCGGAGTGACTAAATGTGGAACTAGTCTAGCCAACTCGTGGAATCGGTCAGTATAAGCCGCATGCCCCGCCCCCACCATAGCATGATTCCAGAACTCATGCTCAAGCTTTTGCATCTCGTTGTGAGGGCAGTATTCCTCGATAATCAAAGCTTTAATTCGTCCCAAGTCATCTGCATCGCAGATTCCCTTCCTCTAGCTTGAACCTGGGTGTTCCACCAGGTTAGTGCTCTGCCCTGTAGTGAGCACGTAACATACTTGATCTTTTGACTGTCGAGGCATTCGCTGATGTCGATCACAGCCTCCATCTTTTCAAGCCATCTATCAGGGCTGTCGCCCCACCTTTACCATCAAAATCCCGGGGCTTACAGGCCACAAACTCCTTGTAAGAACAGCCCCGTTTGGCATTAGCAACCCCAGTTTCGTTACCGGCTGTACCACCATTTCCGGTCTCCTGGTTGCTTTCATTCCCAGTCGGGTTCCCATTATCCTCATTCTCATTACCACCGTCCCCGTGGGGGTGGTTTTGCTGTTGCAGCGCGTCGCTCACCTGAGCTACGATAGTTGGAATCAGGGCAGTCAATTGTTGAGCAATTAAGGCTACCATTTCAGCATTTCCAGCCCCTTGATTATTGCAAGAAGGGCCTTCATCTGCTGTCGGAGGTCTACCCCTGCCTCTGCCACTGCCCCTCGGGGCTTCACTTCCGCTACTATTGTTGCGGGTAGATCTTCGAGGCGGCATGTTCTATTCATACAAGAGGCAACATATAAGCTTTAGTCACCTTAAGATGCATAATTACTTTACTTATCAAATTTCCAATGTTTCGTGTTCCAGTCGGTCAAGATCACCATGCAGCCATTTTAAGCATATTCTCGGTATACCGGCGGTGTTTATATAGGGTTCCCCGCAGCGTTCCCACCACACCCACGATGTACCGAGAATGATGCCTAATCCGGTTACATGACATCTGACCTTCCTTTACATCATAATCCATCAAGTCAACTGAGAGTCCAAGCATGTAATCACGTATAGTCTAGCGAAGGTTGTCTATTTCGCGTCCTTGAAAGGACTCAGACATAGCCTCCTCGGATCGGTCTCAGTATCTAAGGTCAAGCGCAGTGTATGATCTGTGAAGATCTCTTCGGGTCTCAACACCCGAATTTGGTTATGATAACTTGGCGCAGAGGGAACGGAAGATCCAATAGGAAGCACCTCATCAGTGACGAGCACAAGGCTCAAGCACAAGGTGAAGGATCACATAACAGTAGGATAATCAATCATGTAAAGAGGAACACTTGCACGAGATATATAAATGCACACAAACCTTAAGCATGCAAATCTACATGAAGGTTCCTAGGTTATAGTCTAGGTCAAGTGTAATTGCCTAATTCTCTATAACCAATGGCTCTGATACCAGTCTGTCACACCCCTCGCTGATAGCGGAAACACGGGGAATGCGAGCTAGACGGGATCGTCATAACACATGGTATATGATAGAGTAGCAATACAATATGATGACAAGCGTGTCATGACGACACCCGAACACAAATGGAGACTTGTGTCGTGTATAATCAATGTTCACGACAGCATAGTCATAAGTACAACATAAATGATCACATAAACATTGATAATAGCTTGTAATGTAATATTCCCACAATTCGGGAACAAGTATACAAAAGATCATATTCATGTTCAAGCTTTACAAAAGTAATAACACAAAATACATCCTAGGGTCTCCACTAAAAGGCAGCACTCCTAGAACTTTAATTCCCTTGATCACCTGAAAAGTAATGCTCAAAACGGTCAACAATAATGTTGGTGAGCTTCGCAGGTTTAAATTGTAAACATGTAGTTGATGATGTATAGTATTTGTAGTGGAATACCGTGCATACAGTTATAAGCAAGCAAGATCACATACCATGAGTTTTATACAACCAAGCCTAATGACGTACACACAGCAAATTGTTAGAATATATTCACCCAAGGCCCGTTCCTGGCAGTATGATGGTACTCGCGAGTAACCATCTGTCAAGGGTGGGGGTGTCAACCCAGTAGTACTACTAATACCTATCTGTTGGTTCCAACACCGGAATTAATGGTTGTAAGACAGTCCACACAGTAACATCATGTATGTATCAGATAAGTACTCACAAAACAGTATCACGTTGATTCCAAGTATGAAAATTGTATGTATATTGTACAGCATTGAAAACATATGAGCATACTTTTCCCCCATGTTTGTAAAAGATTGAAACAATTGTATAAGCGTAAAAAGGGGCCACGAAACTCACTTGTTAAGTGGTAAGTATGTCTGATGAAACTTCCCAAACTTGTATGTATGTATGAACAGTCAATCACCTATTGACAGTTACGTTAAGAATTAGTCTTATGGACTACTGTTAATAATATTGTTTAATTGAATCGGGTCGTTTCGGTTCGATCGTGGGTAGTACACACAAGCAGTCACACGCATCTCAGTCTATATTATTTTAGATAGTATATGCCTGTCAATGGCGTTGACTTTAATCTTTGTGGTTAAGCTATGACACTTCATTAATATTACATTATCGTCGTGAGATCTCCGAAGAGGGGATCCATACACACACACACATTATCAGTCATACAAGAGACCGGACGCACGACCGACACTCCATTCGCACGAATGGACTTTCAGTCGTGCGAATTAGCTACTTTCGTACGATTGAACCTTCATTCATGCGACTAAGCATTCAGTCGTACCATGCAAGACTTAGTCATACGACTCAACCTCCCTACGCCCGATTGGACCTTCAATCGCACGAATCAGCTTCATTCGTACGATTGGCCTTTCAGTCGTACGACTCACACACAATCGCATACAGTCTCATTCGCACTGACTCAATCGCATGACTCATTCGTTCGCACAGACTCATTCGCACATGCATTCAATCGCACACACCCATACGCTTGACTTAGTCGTACGATTTGCCCAATCGCACGGCTCAGTCGCGTGACACACTCATACGCCCTACCCATTCGCACGATTTATTCCAGTCGCACGGCTCAGTCGGCCGGATGGCCCAGTCGCCTTGCACAGCAGGTCGCGACTGCACAGACCATCGAGCAGCGTTCTGCTGCTCCGAGCATGGGTTTCACGCACCAAGAACCTCCAGAACACTAATCCTAACACGTCTAGACAAGAGCACACTCAAGAACACGACATGCAAGTCCACACGACCTCTTGTGCTCGGATGAACCCGAGCACCCGAAACCCTAGAAACGTAGCAGCTAAATCGAGCAATAAACGGGTCAAACGAGGTTATCTACCTGCTAGGAGTGAGATTTCACGATGATAACCAAGATTTGAAGACGAAAACGCAACAAACGGGATGAATTTCGGTGCTAGTTTGGTGTAGAAAGGGAGAGGAAGAAGATGAAGGTCGATGAAGATGAAGATGAAGTGAAGAAAAAGAGCTGGGAAATGGGTATTTATACCTATCCCAGGTTTGCCAAAGTGTCACTTTTAGTCCCTGTACTTTGCCCCGAGTTCCTAAATTTTGTTTCGGTTGAAAACGTTATTTATTGGTCTTGTTTTTATTAATGATAGAATGTTGTTAATGATATTTAAAATTTTAAAAATGGTTTTATACGTGACAATAGTTTTTATATAAAAATGGCGCGCGTAGTGTTAACGGGGCAAATCTTGGAGAGACGTCTTGGGATAACTACAAGTTGAACAACCATAACACGCATATAAGGGCAATTAAGTAAAACAAATATGGTATTCACGTAGATGGTTCGTCATAATGAGGAATGACTGTTAACAAAGGTTTAAATCAAACACGCTAAATGACGGACCTTTGGTGACGGATGTCACACCAGGCCACCAATATTGACTACGCAAGTCCATGTACATCTTATCGGAGCCAGGATGAATAGAATATCGGGTTTGATGAGCTTCGTTCATGATGAAGTGACGAAGATTATCGCGATTAGGGATCCAAAGTCAATTCAAGAAGTACCACAAGCCGTTCAGTTTTGTCTCCAGTTGTGACCGAACGTTAGACACCAAATCTTCATCTTTTCCTTCGTCGGTTAATGCTGCTTGTTGAGCCTCGCGAATGCATAACTCGAAATCACAATCAATCCTTATATTTTGAAGCATGATAGTAGCCTCATTAACATCCACATGAATCTTGATATCAAATTCCCTTAACGTGTCAAACCATTGCCTTCGATCTCAGATTTCTTGAAGTGAGACAACCTTGTTGTGGACCTTGCGACAGGAATGTCTTTCAATTCCTTACCCTTGGCTTTTGCATTAACTACATATGCCATGAAAGCCATGGAGTTTTTACTTAAGCACTTGCGAGCCTTGATGCAAGACATAAGTTTAAGTCCTTGGATGATTTCTCCCCAAAGACCTTCAATGTATCACCAGTCGGTAAAGGAATTCGGATGCACTTCTCGAAGCATAAAATTTCTGCACGATGTTTGGCTAACCAATCCATGCCGATAATAACATCAAAGCTTCCTAGTTGCATAGGAATGAGGTCAAGGGAGAACTCGTGTTCGTTAAGGCTTAAGGTGCAATCACGTATTACGACGTCAATGACAATAGATTTTCCATCGGCGACTTCAACCGTGAAGGATCTTTCCAGATTAACACACGATTTAGAAAGTATAGGCTCGAATTTTAAGGACACGAAACTCCTATCCGCACCCGAATCAATAATACAGATGCATAATAACTATTACAAGATACATACATGTTTGGTAATAACCCATTATTGGTATGATGAACACAGATAGGATTTTTCATAAGACAAGAAACGATTTAAAAGAAGTTAACGACGTACCATTCACCATGTCGTTGTTGGCTTGTGCTGGCTGGTGTTGATGTTGAAAGCCCTTCCACGAGCCGGTGGCACAGTTCCCGCATTGCGAGGATATTGCGGACGAATATGACCAGGCTCGCCACAGTTATAACAGGTTCGGTTGGTAAGCATTGCAGTGTTATTTAGTGCACGAAGACAAGTAGCCACCAAGTACCCATACTTTCCACACAACGAGCAGACTCGGCATGGAGTGTTGCTCGTGTGATGGTACTTGCACGTGTTACACATAGGATGTGGACCCACATAAGCTCTAGCCATGGGAGCTTGATTTGCAACCACCATTTGTTTTTTAGGTGCATTTGGGGCGGTCACAGTGTAATTGCGTGTCGGGGTGAACTTACGCTTCTTGTTTTAGGAAGATGACTCGGCCCTTACCTCCTTTGTTGCCTCAGGTGTCACCTTCACGGTAGACTTGGAACCCTTTGCTGACATAATGCCAGCTCTAATATGATTCTCGTGAGCTGCGCGGTAATAGAAATTGCCTCCTCCAAAGTTGTGGGCCTACTACCCACCACAGCATCTTGAATTTGAGGTGGCACCCCCTTGATAAATTTCTCAATGTTACGGGGCACGGTGTCCACCATGTGTGGTAGGAGCATACTCAACTTATGATACCGGGTGGAATAAGCCAGGTGATTCCCACCATCTTGTTTGAGGTTCCAGAACACTTCCTCTAGCTTTTGCAACTTGCTCCTCGGGCAGAACTTTTGAATCATGATATCCTTAAATTCTTCCAGGGCAACGCCAATGCAACTTCAGTTCCACGGTTTCTCTTTTTACTATTCCACCATGTTAGTACCCGTTGTTGAAGAACACTTGTAGCATAGCGAACCTTGAACTCGTCGGGGCACTCGCTAACGATGAACGTGTTCTCCATACTTTCAAACCACTCGAGAAGTCCAGTGGCTCCTTCTTTCCCACTAAAACTAGTGGGTTTGCACGAGTTGAAGTGTTTGAAGGTGCAAGTACGAGTGTTCCCTTGTTGATTGTTGCTATTCTCTCCATGAGCACCGCTATTGTTCCCATTAGTGTTGTTGTTACTATTAGCCATCAGGGTGCTATTAAGTTCAGCAACCATGGTTGGGAGCACAGCAGCCATTTGTCGGGCGATTATTGCTGCAAGCTTGCGGTCGGAACTTCCACGCTTTCCATGATGGCGAGACATGCTGGATATACAAAAATGAGTTAGCTACGGGAATAAGGATAACAAAGGATAGTAGTTTAGACAAAGACAAGCTAAGGGTTGTAAGGTACACAGAATGATTCCATTTGGTAACACGTTACCATTTGGAAACGTTAACACGTCAAGGTGAATTGACCATTTGCCTTAGAAATTTGTGTATATTGACCATAGTTTATCACTCATCCTAGAAATCCCCAGGTAAGCATAACTGGTCCCGTAGGATTTATGCGAAATGCTTACCTTAGCCCGGAGGCCTTTTGCCAGGAAATCCAGAATACAGGTGTCTATGTGTCATACAATATTTCTTAGGTTCATGAAATCAAAACCTTGATGAGATTTATATAGATTAGACATAACGTCTAAAGATCCAAGTCATAAGCATAAGCATAAGATTCCACGTGTCGTCAAGAATAAGATTAAGAGGTTTCATGTTCGGTGAGAGTCAAAGATAAGTTTAGGGAGACAAGTAACAATGTTTAGGCAATCCTATGCTAAGGCATCAAATTGCACATAAGAAGGCATAGCATTATGTAGCATGCAAACCATATAATTTACAAGATAGAAATATAATTCTATAAGTTCATGCATATGCTATAGTCTAGGTCACCATTTCTAATAACCTAAATCCCTATAGTTATGGGCTCTGATACCAATCTGTCACACCCCAACCTTGACGGCGGAAACGTCGAGGTGTGAGGGTTAAGATTGTACACAGCCACATAATGCTATTAATAACCCAAATATATATTAACCATAAGTTCCAATTGTACATTACAAACATTAGTCTTAAAGAAAGTAAATAACATAACATAAGATGTAACGAGCCAATTTATTTCATTTATTTAACTACGTCCATTCCTAGATGTGAAAGCACTTCAAGATGTCAATTAAACTTGAGCATTTCCTGAAATATGTTAAAAATAAAATGTCACAATAATGTTGGTGAGATTTCTATAGTTTTCAATACATAAGTATATAAAGATGGTAATTCATGTTGTAAGTTAGAGAACAAAGTAACTAGGGATGTAAGACAGAATGCACAATCAAACCTTGATAAAGTTTTACAAGTCTCAAACGTTTACAAGTATATACGATTAGCTAAGTGTACTTGGATCAACCAAGCAGGCTTGTCAGGCCCATAGATCTATGACGTCGTCAGGCTAGCAATAGTTAATGATTGTACATATATTCGACATTACATGGTAGCTATAAAAGTTAACTAACAACAACATACAGGTGAGATGCCATAAGTTTACAAGAATCAAACGTGTTTACAAGTGCAATGTTTATAAAGTAACATGTTTCACCCCAAAGTGTAAAAATAATAAAAGGAGTATAGAAATACTCACTTGATGTGTGTATTATAAGATGGTAATAAGAATTAAACGATATTCCAACGTATTCCTTTACAAGGCACCTAAACATATATATATTATAATATTAGGGTTAGTAATAAGATTAAAGTTCTAACGAGAACTAGGGTTTCAATGGAATTGTGGGGTTTTGTCAAGTAAGTAAAATTTATCTAGTAGAATCACTTATATTTTGATTCCATGAAAGGAGTTGTACCATTTCAAAAAAAAAAAATTTAGGTATAATAATTCATAAGGTTTAAATATCAAATCTAAACAAATTTATAATCTTTTGGAACAAACATACTTTAACAATGATTAAAATAGCATATTGACCAATAATAATTTATTAGTCTAAACCATTAGTTAAAGTATATTTTATAAGAAATAACCTAAAATAATATTTGTAAATAATTTATGAAATTATAAAATATATATAATTTCTACAATTTTCATGGTTAGTCCATAATTAAACATAATATAGTATCCATTAATATTTTAATGATTTTAAATTATTATTTCAAGTCCATTTTTATAAAAATATCTATTTATAACATTTGTAATAATGTTTTATATAAGAAAATGTTAAGGTGTTTTATTAAATAAATTTCCAAAATACATTAAGTAGCTTTTAAAATAAAGAAAATTTATAAAAGTTATTTTCAAATTTTTAGGAATTTTTATATATTTTTAAAGGCTGGAAATGGCTTAAAAATAATTGAGGGTGCCCGGGTTCGAACCCGGGACCTCAACTATGGGATGCGTACGTGTAATCGGTGAACCAGGGCCGAGACCGTGGTTATACCCGGTTTTAAATCCTCTTAAACCCAATTATAAATCAACCCCCAATTCTCAAGAACCCTAATTTTGATTTTGATCAAATTGGGGTTTGATTCTATTCTGTTAACATCAATAATCATGGGGCTTTTATTCCCCATGTTTAAAAGAGTATGATGCCATGGTAATTTACCCGATTGATGATGGATTGGAGGTGAATGGATTATGAACAAGCCGTGACTGAGACCAAGTTCGATTGATGTGCAAAAGAGCGAGATAATCAAATTAACTTCGTGGACAGCTTTGAGTGATGATTTTGATGCAATACCCTCTATCAATTTTTGTTTATAATGCCCGAAAGATGGGTTTCGATACGTTGCAGGTCGCGGTTTAGAGAGAATCAAGTGGGGTGTCTTGTGTTTGTTTCAGGTACAAATTGAGAGTTGTACAGATTAGTGGTAGATAAACATTCGATCTGGTCAAATTAATTGCATTATTATTGATGTTTAAGGCTCGAACGTTTCCATGATTGAAAGCTTCGATTACCCATTCGATTGGGTTAGTAACCGATGTTTAATTGTGTTTAATTGACGCCTACAGGTTCGAAACGAGTTCCAGGCGGGTTTGGGATCAGTTTTGGGTAACAAAATTAAGTGAGATCGAGGTTTAGGGTGGCCGGAGGGTCGCTGGACCTTCGCCGGTCATACCGCCGGAAATGCGGGGAGAGAGAAAGTGGGTGGGGGTTTGGGTTTGATAAATTACAGTTCCAGTCCCTGTGGTTTTGTTTCTTTCTATTTCATGCTCAAACTTCATAATTAAAGTTTCTAGATTTACAAATAAGCCCCTGGACTTAATTTAACTTTAAGATTTAGCTAATTTATAACTTTAACCATTATTTATGAGTTATTACTCTTATTATATTATTATTATTACTATTATTATTATTACTACTATTATTATTATTATTATTATTATTATTATTTATTGTTATTATTATTTTATATATATATTTTTTGCAATAATTAATATTATTAACACTCAAATTAAATGATTAAAGACAAAATAAAGAAAATAAACATAAGTGACACATGAGTTTTATGATTGGCAATAAAAATCCTTTCAAAAATTTAACGAAGCTAACTTTTAGTTAGCCTAAAAATACAGGATGTTACACTATTTTAGCTTGTAATCTACTATTCTATTCTAATAAAGCAAAATAACTATTAATCACATAATTATTTGTTAGCATGTTTAGGTCATCTCCACCATAATAAATTTATAATTTTGGTAAAAATCTTGACTTAAATTTTTTTTAATAACTCTTATTTAATACTATGATAATCAAGATAATTTATTTTTAAAAATAAATAATATTTTATTAAAAATATTTTAATAAGACTTAATTTTATTAAAATATAGTTTAATTTCTAGCTAACTATTATTAAAACTAAAATACTTTAAAAAAATATATAAAAAGGTTTATGCATATTTATAAATAAAAAATCTTTTTATACTATTGTTTATAACTTAAATATGTTTGTTATATATAGTAATTATTTTGATATTATTTCTATAATATATATTAGATTATACATATATATAATCTATTATATTTTTTTAATTTCAACCGGTGTAACTAGCGGATGTCTAACCTAGTAATATGAATACAAAAAAAACGTATCTGATGTTTGACTTAAACAGGAGCCGGAAGTGACAATTCACGATCTGATGTACATTATATTATTCTACATTTTGTGTAACATGGGTTTATCATGGTTTGAACCTATGACTTTAGAGTAGTAAATAAAATAACATTACTAGTTATAATGCTAGTTAAAGTTTTAATTTTTCTATTAAGAGTAAATGTTAAAAGGGTGTTTAACGTGTATCTAATTTTATATTTGAAAATATTGATACGTGTTAGTATATTTAAATTCACTAACTATCATATAAATACCATCTAGATTGTCCTTAAAGGACTCATACCCAATTAAGTGTAACATAAGTTTAAAAGTTAAAAGTACAAGTTTAATTTCTTCTTTTGGCAACATAAGTTGTTTGTTTTATACATTAATCTTTCATATCTTCTCCTCTCAAAAAATCCTTTCACATTCTCTTTAAAAAATTTCTATTGCTCAAATAGATTCAACCTACACATTGCAAGTCATGTGCAGGTAACATCTAAAATTAAAATATATATATATATAAAACAATTATTTTAATGCTTTTTATGCACATATCATACACATACATAGATTCAACCTAGACATTGCAAGTCATGTGTAGGTAACATCTAAAATTAAAAAATATATAAAACAATTATTATCACACCCTCGCTTATAGCGGAAACACGAGGATGCGACGGACGGGATCGTCATAACACTTGGTATAATTACAGAGACATAATATATGCAAATCCTCGTGTCATGATGTCGCCCGACACAATGGTGACTTGTGTCGTGATTAGTCAGTTCCACGACTATCATAGTCTTATTGATTATATAATCCAAGATACACAATGTTCAAATATGAAAACAAATGACAGACAATACATATGCAAATCTATTGAAATCCTGAGGGTCTCTGCTAAGGCATCTCCTCTAGCTATCCTCTTTGATTATGTTCACCTGAAAAGATATGCTCAAAAATCTCAACACATAATGTTGGTAAGTTCTGCAGGTTTAAGTTTAAAACATGTAATTGATACTGTATAGGATTTGATGTGGAATCATACTGCAAGCACAAACCACATAACATGTGTTTAAAAACAACCAAACCTAATGACGTTATGCATATAAATTAGACGGAATATATTCACCCTTGGCCTGATTGCTGGCAGCTGTGTTGGCAACTCGCAAGTTAACCAATCGTCGAAGGGTGGGGGTGTCAACCAGTAGTACTACCAATACCTAACCGTTGGTTCCCAAACCCGGGAATTAATGGTTGTAAGAATCATAGAATAACACCATGTATGCATGCAAAACAGTATCACATTGATTCCAAGTATAGAATACAGAATGTACAACATTAAAAACGGGTGAGCATACTTTTCCCCCAATTGATTGAAACATTGAAAACTTGTATAAGCATAAAAAGGGGCCACGAAACTCACCTTAAATTGATGTAATGCACAAGACTTCACAGAATCAAGCAATGCACGATCAAACACGATCAATACCTATTATTGATTATAACTAAGCCTTTAAAACATATTCAGTGTGAATAGATATGTTTGATTGAATTCGAGTCGGTTCGGTTTGACGTCCACGATTAGTTATATATACATTTGAGTTTGATTATATACCTAATGATATTAGGATTTAAATTGAATTGTGGGATTTGGACAAGTAATAAAATTACTTGTATTTTGATTTATTCAAAAGAAATATATCATTTAAATATATTATGTATATATTCTTTGTAACCGTATAATTCAATAATAATTTATTAATTTAAAGTATAAAAATATAGCCTATAATTATATTTATAAATGATTTGTGAAATTATATTTATATAAATTTCTATGGTTTTCCATGATTATTTCATGATTTAATGTTTATTTTTATAAAACTTAATTATTTATATTATTTATAAATAATATTTTATAAAGATTTTAAGGTTTTTAAATAAAATAAATTTACAGAAAATAATTTTGTGAGTTTTAAAATAAAGGAAGTTTATAAAATTTATTTTATAATTTTTAGGAATTTTTGTAGAATTTTTAGAAGCTTTAAAAAGGGTTTTAAAAAAATGGCAGAGGCTCGGGTTCGAACCCGGGACCTCTAACTTACCAACCCACACACATACCACTGAACCAAAGGCCTCAGCCGCATTAAACCTGGTTCCATTTGTTTTTAAACCGCTCTAACCCATTACCCCCAAATTCATATGAATCCTAACTCGATTTCCCCCAAATTGAACACGAATTCGACAATGATTTATGAAATAAACATGGGGCTTGATTCCCCATGTGTAAACGAGTATGTATAGGTGTTTAATTACCTGTTTTGTGTCGATTTGATGATAAGAACAGTATAGAACAAGTCGCGACCTAAGTCGAATTCGAATGGGATCAAACACTGATGAAAATCCAATTGTTTGCACAGGAAGCTTTGAATAAGGCTTATAATCAATAGCCCTATGTTAATTGCAGAAGATAAGGCTCGG
This sequence comes from Flaveria linearis, assembly GCA_024085815.1. Classification (NCBI taxonomy): domain Eukaryota; kingdom Viridiplantae; phylum Streptophyta; class Magnoliopsida; order Asterales; family Asteraceae; genus Flaveria; species Flaveria linearis. Next base: position 68,519,578 of record CM044011.1, read on the forward strand.
AGGTTGGTGGTTGAATGAGTTGCAGGTTCGAATAGAGATGATAATTAAATCGGTTTGTTTGTGTGTGTTTTGATGAAATGGACAGTAACATTAGATTCATAGTGAGTTAAAGTTTGTGTAATTCGGTTAATTTTGATTAAATTAGTGTTGAGTGGATGAATTAGCCGTTGAACGGTCGAATGATAAAGTGTTAAAGATATTACCGTTAATTTGACCGTTTCTACGCGTTTTATCAGTTGCATGAGGTTCGAATCTTGTTCACGAGGCGATTTGGTATAATTTAGGCTATTAAAATCATGTTTTTAATGGGTTTTAGTGGTCGCCGGCGAGTCGTCGGTGTCACACCCTCAACATCCGCTAACGGGATTTTACCGTCAGGCGTGTGACACACCAGGAGCTCAGATAGCATCAGTTACACCAAACACAGTAATTACAAAACATCACATTAAGTAATTAGACTTTTAAATCAATCATAAGTGTTTCAGATTTGGGGAAGCGTTTCGAAATCAGAAATCAACAGTGAATCGTTTCAACATGCGTTTCAACCATAAGAATCAATAGCGTTTCACAAATTAAACCAGTTGAGTAGTGATGTATGCCATGCATGCATCCTAGCTGAGTTCTTAACCTTATGCGTTTCTGTGACCTGAGAAACATGCTAAAATGTGTCAACATAAAGTTGGTGAGTTCACAGGTTTTATCTCAGACGAAAATGTTTGTAACTGTTCGACTGTCTGTAACTGTTCGACTGTTTGTAACTATTCGACTATTGTAACTGTTCGACTGTTTGTAACTGTTCGACTGTTTGTAACTGTTCGACTGTCCGAATGGTTTAGTAATTTAAGCATATCGATAGGTAGCTAGCCTATAATCATGTTACTTAGCGTTTCGAACCGAAGCTGACTGTTTGCGTGTCCTATATGTTTGTGTTTCCCCGTCACGTCTCGCAAGACCGTGACAAATGTTAGGTCAATAATGCACCCGTTTGACCTCCAATCAAGCTAGCGCGACTAGCCCGGGCGGGTTTGTCAGACCCAGTAGTACTACTCAGTATTACCTCGCTAATCCCATTACTAACGGTTCGAGAGTGTCAGGACTGTTTGTATGTTTGCACTAACGTAACAAGCGATATCAATAATACTAAAACCATTCATAAAATATGTTCGCATGTTTTCTCCCCCAAAAAGAAAAGAAAGTAAAAAGGGGCCGTGAAACTCACCTTGATTGCGTTGCAAAGAAATAATGTTCGCACGACGATTAGAATTTCAGTTAACCTGTGTTTCGTTTAGTATGAACATAGTTAATGTTAGTTATTATTACGAGTTTATAATATGATTAACGTTCGAATATGGATTAAGGTTTTGATAGAATTATGTGTTTTGTTTAAGTAGTTAGATTTATAAAATAAATATCATATCTTTATTTGGTGAATTATTAAGTGTTTTAGAAACGAATTTTGATGTAACGATGATGTTCAACATGTAATTAAGTCCATATGATTAACGAAGAATAATTACATAAATATTATTCTAAACCGTTCGTTTAAAGTGTATTTTATAAAATAAATCATATTTGTAAATAATTTGGTAAAACCTTATATAATCCAGAAAATTGTTTGATGCTCAAAATATAAACAAGATTTATAAAAATTATTTTATAATTTTATAATTTTTCTGTAATTTTTAAAAGTCCAAAAAAGCCATTAAAAAATAAATGAGGTTGCCCGGGTTCGAACCCGGGACCTCTTGGATTGGACATGGACAGGGAACCGGTGAACCAAGGCCGCAGCCGCGGTATTACACGGTTCATATTACTTTTAAATACACCCGAGATCCTTCCCCCAAATCAAGAACCCTAGTTTCGATTCTTGATCAATTGACCATCGATTTGAAAGTGTTAATGGAATTAAACATAGGGCTTTTGTTCCCTATAATGAAACGAGTGTATAGGTGTGATCAATTACCAGAATTTGATTAGATTTGATGAAGAATGCACCAAGAACAGGTCGCGATCGTGTATCACTGGTTCGATGCCCAACGATGATGTTAATCAAATTAATTGAACAGTAAGCTTCCCCACATGATTATGACCAATAGCCCTCTATCAATTGCAACAAATATTGCTCCGAACAGGTCCTTCGATTAAGTTGCAGGTCCGAAGAAGAAGATGAATTTAATTGATTCGTTTGTGTGTTTTAAGTTGTAATTGAGAATGGCAAACGATTTGTAATAGTTATATGGTCGTTTATGTTCAATTATTTAGAGTATTATTGGTGTTAGTGGGCGATCGTGGTGATTTCTTTCGGCCGAAGTGGGGGTGGTCGGGTTTGGTGGTCTTCACACTAGCATTTCTTAAATTGAAAGTTGCCCCACGCTCGATTCACCCACTGAAATGTGTCGGGGTGATTTGATTTGTTTAAAACGAAGTGGATTTGGGTGGTTGGCATCACCGGAGCGACGGCCGGAACAGTGGCCGGAGGGGTGATCGGGGAACGGGCGGCGGGTTGGGTTGTAAGTTTAGAAATTACACAAATGGTCCATGATGTTTGAAAGATTTATTATTTCATGTATAATAGTTTCAATTTCAAGTTTCGAGAATTACAAAATCACCCCCTGAACTTATTAAATCCAAATTTTTAATTATTTCAAAAATAATAAACTTTTATAAATTATTTTTATTAATAACAACACTATTATTATTATTATTATTATTATTACTAATGTTACTATTAATAATAGTGATAATAATATCATTATTATTATTATAATATCAAATATATATATATATATATATATATATATATATATATATTTAACGAAATTTTTTTCCGGGTTGTCACATCATCCCCCTGTTAGAGGAATTTTCGTCCCGAAAATTAAGATGTACTGGCAACATTCTTAAACAGGTTAGGATACTTGCGTATCATTTCGTTCTCTCGTTCCCAAGTGAACTCAGGACCACGTCGGGAGTTCCACCGAACTCTGACAATCGGAATTTTGCTATGTTTTAGTTGTTTAACTTCACGATCCATAATTTCGAGAATATAATTTCGTAAGGTGATGTCTAGAAATTAGGATAAGACCAACAATGATAAAAAAGGTTATCCGTCGGAATTTAAGAATTCCAAACGTCACCATATGAAACAATCTTAGCGCATATCTTGTGAATATGTATTTCTCCTTTGACCAACCATCGGTTTAAGAATAATACGCCATGCGAAGATCTTGGAATGAGTTCACGACGATGGTTAAGGATATCATTAAAATCAAAAAATGAATCATCCGTTCAAAATGACACTCGATGTTTTAATATCATACCACGGTATACAAATATTTGAAACAGATACAGGTCAATTTCCCGACCCGTTATTCCATATGAGTCCATATGAGATTAGTCAATCGGTATATAATGCACCGATTGTCATCATGACCTTTAAAGTAAGAAGCATTTAGTGAATGAAAAGTTAAACAGGAGATTTTACGGGAACACGGAGGTTAGGTCTTGTCATATGTGAAGGTAAGACACTTGGACACATATCAAGTTGCATCTCTTCCTTTAGGCCAACCCCATGTCTACAAGTTACGAGGGTTTATGAACCTTTATATCCACATCGCGATGAGGATAATAACGAGTCTTGTTGTTTAAATCCAAAATAGAATTTTAATGATTTTCAAGGTTAAGGATTCAAAAGCGATTCAAGAAGTGACGCGAACAATAGAAAAGGTATTTGTAAACGTGTTTTGCAAGGTAGCAATATCCAAGTAAGTTTACATACGCGGTTCACAAACCATAAACACAGCTGAGAACATTTGTATGACTAGAAAGTCATATATTGATAATATCTTTAGCAGAGAGATTGTTTAGGAAGGCTACCATCGCACAATCACGTTTTGATGATAACTCAAAATGGAAGTCGATAGATAAGGAATAAATGATTCCGTATAGCTAGGTCAAAACATGAGGTTAAAGGAAGAGTAATCGATTTAAGAATCTAAGTGCTCCAAGCTTAGAATAAAAATTAACCTAAAATGATTGGGTCTCCTTTCAGGTTCAGAGATCATGCTTGGGTTGATAGGTCGAATCACCTTCTCCTGACGGACTATCTTGGTTTCATTCTTCGATAACCAATTCATACTGTATTAAGTCTATGTCAAGGACATGATCTTCGTGTACTTTTGTGTAACCTCTAATTATTACCATTGGTCATTTTAACAGAGTAAATAATTTCTAAACAACTAGGGTTAATGCTAAGTTAAAGAATAACTCCAGAAGAATCCAAGCTTATTATCAACCCTGGTATCAAATAGATGTGTAGCTATTGATGATAAGATACGTACATGTAACAACATTTAGTCTTGTCGAATGTGGCTTGCTTCAGTCATAAATGTATGACCGCGTAATGTATTACCTTGATTTATATGACCTTTATTTCCATAATTTAACTATTCTTACTTTCTAGTTATAGCCATTTCCTAATTCTAATTGTTTCTAACTTGTCCTGAGGTCCTAATCGACCTAGGGCACACTTTATGGTCATGGTCGTAACTCCAACCTTCTTAATGTCCCCGTTTAACGCATGTTAGCTTAATCGTATTAACCAACATAGCTAGTTTCACAACATTGGTATTCTTGTCTACCTTACCGCTAGATTGCTTGTTTGACCCTCCAACTTTTTTCTACTACTCACTAGATTTTTCCAGTGTCCTTAATTCTATTTGGTCTAATGTCATAAGGTATGACATCAGCTTTGTCAATTCATGGAGTTTGTCAGTATAAAAAGCACGACCTAACCTTACCATTGCACGATTTTAGAGTTACAAGTTACATCAGTGTAACAAAGGAAAAATCATGCTTTCAAGCTTAAGATCAAAGTTCGAGATAGCAGAATTTGTTATGATGGTGTTCAAATCTTGGATGGTTTAAATCGGGAAGACGAAATCAAGGACAAAATGATTGAACATTCGATTCACAATCGATGGGAATACATGGATTTCTCAAGATATGAGGTCAGCCATAACCTTATTGAAGACACGCGTACTTATCAGTGATCACTCATCTCAAGGGTTTCGAGTCAAGTAAATGGATTCAATGATCAAATCAAATTACCATTTACACTTTGCCTAGACAAAGTACCCCGAGAGGTAGGAATCCCTTCTTTCTTCTTCACGAATAGCACAGACGCTCTCCAAGGTGAAGAATTTGGATGTATGAAACCCTTGTCTAACAGCTCCTACAACTATTTCGACAATTCTAGGAGTTCGTTCGGTGCCAAGCGGTACGGCACCCGAGTGATAAGGGCAGCTCTCAGGGTCAACTCGATCTGAAACTTTACTTGCCTGTATGGAGGAAGGTCAGGAAAGTTCTTGGGGAATACCCCAGGAAAATCTTTAACAATTGGAATTTCTCCAAGTCTGTAACTAGGGCTAGAATCGCTGAGTTCCCTTTTCTTAAACACTTCTGAGTCTTTATGTAAGAGATGATGCCGACACAGCACCATTCTTATCGCCGTCGACCTTGAGTATCTCTCTATTAGGTAAAGGTAATCGAATAAGTTTCTCACGACAAATGATTTTGGCTTGTTTCCTAGACCACCAATCTATGCCGGCTACGATATCGAAGGTACCATAGGAAATCCGATTTATATCGAACGAATGTCTAGACAAACCTAGATTACAATTGTTAAGCATATGGTGACGGTTATAGTTCTACCATCGGTTACTTCTATGGTATATTCTAGAACTTAAGCTGGTAAGAACTACCTCTAGCAGTCCACTCAAGTTACTGGGTATGAAACTTCCATCGGCACTTGAATGAGATAATGCTAAAGCAAAACTATCATATCTGTCGGTTTCCTATCTTCTTGAGCCTTGGAAAGTTTCTCCTTAAATACACCGGTTGTCTGCACTTATACCATCCTTTATGTGTTACTTGGGGTTGAGGAGATTTGGCCTAGATGTTCACACGACGGTTCTTAAAGCTATGTGCAAATTTCTCTATAGTGCCCTCAAATGTTCTTATTGCACGAATCATTGGGAGGGATAGTTGCACCTGTTGCTCATAATGGAAAGGCTGAGATATATTGGACGGGGTCGTCATAATGTCTTGCTTTTTGGTCCTACGCCAAGCGTAGTAAGCCGGAAAAATCTGATTGGATTCCCACCGCCAGGGAGACAAACAAATGTAACGTATGCTTAGATATCAAATGAAATGAATGCTGGAACGCTGAAATTTTCGAGACTCTAAGTCTTAAGATCAATCCAGTGAACAAGGACTACACGCGTCAAGAAATTATCACTTTATTGCAACTTTTGAAGATCTGGCACAATGTAGATGGATAATGTTACACGAATACTGAAATGCTAAAAAGAGCACGTCTCATAGAGACTAGGGCTAATGTCATAACACGAGTCTCATTAAGGCTCGGGGTAAATAAGAACTTTCATACTAGTAGGAATGAAGGATTTGTTTGCATATCGATAGTGAGGTTTCATGAGAACCGAGACCTCATGTCTCCAAGTTTAGAAATGAGAATTTGTACTGATTATGACCGTTATCACCTAATAGAGTTACCAGAATTCTCATGCACGACAAATCACAATTACGTGTGCACCCGTGATTCTAATTTGCTTTGCATGATTATCCATGGTTCCTCCCATTCGTGATAACATACCTTGTCAAGTACCGAGTGCTATCTGTTAAGACTAGTGAAGATGATAGGCATGTTGGAAATAGAAACAAGTATGATAGAGTTAGAAAAGTAATGTGTGTTGTTCTCCTTGTTTGTCATCGTTAGGTTTATCGTGTGTGTTAGAAAAGAGTTTCGTGTTCCCAACGTGTTCCCAAGTGGTAATGTTAGGTTCGAGTTGTCGTTGCTTCAACTCCGAGAGTGAAGAATCATATGTAGATGTTGGAAGTGAGCGAGCGAGACTCCCTGCCCCTTTAGTCGAGGATGATACAGGTGACATAGATATTTGTGTATATTGACCATAGTGTATAACTCATCCCAGAAATCCCCAGGTAAGCATACCAGTCTCGCAATGAGATTTATGCGATATGCTTGCCTTAGCCCGGAGGCCTTTTGCCAGGAAATCCAGAATACAGGTGTCTATGTGTCACACAAATTTCTTTGGTTCATAGAATAAAACTTTAGAGAGAAATTAAAGGCACGAGTTATCAGTTTCTTTTCCTTAGGTATCTATGTGTCACATAAATATCTTAAAGCAACAGTTCTCAGGCATCCAAATTTAGTAAGTACAGCTTAGTAATCTATGTGTGTGTAACTAATGCAAATACAGCTATAGTCTAAAATGCAATGCAAATGAGATGCAAAGTCCATTTTAGTTCGCTATAACTAATGCTCTGATACCAATCTGTCACACCCTCAAAATCCGCTAACGGGATTTTACCGTCAGGCGTGTGACACACCAGGATCTCAGATAGCATCAGTTACACCAACACAGTAATTACAAAACATCACATTAAGTAATTAGACTTTAAATCAATCATAAGTATTTCAGATTTGCGGAAGCGTTTCGAAATCAGAAATCAACAGTGAATCGTTTCAACATGCGTTTCAACCATAAGAATCAATAGCGTTTCACAAATTAAACCAGTTGAGTAGTGATGTATGCCATGCATGCATCCTAGCTGAGTTCTTAACCTTATGCGTTTCTGTGACCTGAGAAAACATGCTAAAATATGTCAACATAAAGTTGGTGAGTTCACAGGTTTTATCTCAGACAAAAATGTTTGTAACTGTTTGACTGTCTGTAACTGTTCGACTGTTTGTAACTATTCGACTGTTTGTAACTGTTCGACTGTTTGTAACTGTTCGACTGTTTGTAACTGTTCGACTGTCCGAATGGTTTAGTAATTAAAGCATATCGATAGGTAGCTAGCCTATAATCATGTTACTTAGCGTTTCGAACCGAAGCTGACTGTTTGCGTGTCCTATATGTTTGTGTTTCCCCGTCACGTCTCGCAAGACAGTGACAAATGTTAGGTCAATAATGCACCCGTTTGACCTCCAATCAAGCTAGCGCGACTAGCCCGGGCGGGGTTTGTCAGACCCAGTAGTACTACTCAGTATTACCTCGCTAATCCCATTACTAACGGTTCGAGAGTGTCAGGACTGTTTGTATGTTTGCACTAACGTAACAAGCGATATCAATAATACTAAAACCATTCATAAAATATGTTCGCATGTTTTCTCCCCTAAAAAGAAAAGAAAGTAAAAAGGGGCCGTGAAACTCACCTTGATTGTGTTGCAAAGAAATAATGCTCGCACGACGATTAGAATTTCAGTTAACCTGTGTTTTGTTTAGTATGAACATAGTTAATGTTAGTTATTATTTACGAGTTTATAATATGATTAACGTTCGAATATGGATTAAGGTTTTGATAGAATTATATGTTTTGTTTAAGTAGTTAGATTTATAAAATAAATATCATATCTTTATTTGGTGAATTATTAAGTGTTTTAGAAACGAATTTTGATGTAACGATGATGTTCAACATGTAATTAAGTCCATATGATTAACGAAAAATAATTACATAAATATTATTCTAAACCGTTCGTTTAAAGTGTATTTTATAAAATAAATCATATTTGTAAATAATTTGGTAAAACCTTAATATAATCCAGAAATTATTTGATGCTCAAAATATAAACAAGATTTATAAAAATTATTTTTATAATTTTTATAATTTTTCTGTAATTTTTAAAAGTCCAAAAAAGCCATTAAAAATAAATGAGGTTGCCCGGTTCGAACGCGGGACCTCTTGGATTGGTCATGGACAGGGAACCGATGAACAAAGGCCGCAGCCGCGGTATTACACGGTTCATATTACTTTTAAATACACCCGAGATCCTTTCCCCCAAATCAAGAACCCTAGTTTCGATTCTTGATCAATTGACCATCGATTTGAAAGTGTTAATGGAATTAAACATATGGCTTTTGTTCCCTATAATGAAATGAGTGTATAGGTGTGATCAATTACCAGAATTTGATTAGATTTGATGAAGAAGGCACCAAGAACAGGTCGCGATCGTGTATCACTGGTTCGATGCCCAAACGATGATGTTAATCAAATTAATTGAACAGTAAGCTTCCCCACATGATTATGACCAATAGCCCTCTATCAATTGCAACAAATATTGCTCCGAACAGGTCCTTCGATTAAGTTGCAGGTCCGAAGAAGAAGATGAATTTAATTGATTCGTTTGTGTGTTTTAAGTTGTAATTGAGAATGGCAAACGATTTGTAATAGTTATATGGTCGTTTATGTTCAATTATTTAGAGTATTATTGGTGTTAGTGGGCGATCGTGGTGATTTCTTTCGGCCGAAGTGGGGGTGGTCGGGTTTGGTGGTCTTCATACTAGCATTTCTTATTGAAAGTTGCCCCACGTTCGATTCACCCACTGAAATGTGTCGGGGTGATTTGATTTGTTTAAAACGAAGTGGATTTGGGTGGTTGGCATCGCCGGAGCGACGGCCGGAACAGTGGTTGGAGGGGTGATCGGGGAACGGGCGGCGGGTTGGGTAGTAAGTTTAGAAATTACACAAATGGTCCCTGATGTTTGAAAGATTTATTATTTCATGTATAATAGTTTCAATTTCAAGTTTCGAGAATTATAAAATCACCCCCTGAACTTATTAAATCCAAATTTTTAATTATTTCAAAATAAATAAACTTTTATAAATTATTTTTATTAATAACAACACTATTATTATTATTATTATTATTATATTATTATTATTATTATTATTATTATTACTAATGTTACTATTAATAATAGTGATAATAATATCATTATTATTATTATAATATCAAATATATACATATATATATATATATATATATTAACGAAATTTTTTCTAGGTTGTCGCAGTCGGAGACTCGCCGGAATCGGCGCCGGAAAAACGAAAGGGAAATGGGCGGGGGTTGGTTTTGTAATTCGGAATTTTACATTTTAGTCCCTGCGGTTTCATTTTTATTATTTCATGTTATAACTTTGTTTTTATAGTTTCAAGAATATCAAAACACCCCCTGGACTTATTATTATTATTATTATTATTATTTCTATTATTATTGTTATTATTGTTATTATTATTATTATTATCATTATTATTATTATTATTATTATTATTATTATTATTATTATTATTATTATTATTATTATTGTTATTGTTATTATTATTATTATTATTATTATTATTAATTTTTTATTATAAACGAGTATACGAAAGATTCACTAAAACGACATATATATAAAAATAATAAATATGTAAGGATAATTAACACACATGGAACATGTATATGAAGATTATTCGATTAACACGATACATAGATTATGAACATACGTGAGGCTAGTCAATACACACGATGAGTTCACGAGCTTGATGTTGATTGACGGTCTATTGGTGACAGATGCTACATACCATCACATTCACCACATGATCTTCAACAAGAAGAATCTTAGGTTTCTTTCTGATTTGGGAATATCTTGAATGTTTCTAAGACTTTGTTCATTAAATCCATCTGTATCATCTGAACTGTCACACTAATGTGACAGTAACCCACAATGTTCTTTGCTTGATATTGTGAGGTGTCACAGTTAATGCTTTTTATGCACATATCATATCCGTTGCATGTGGGAAACTAAATTTGTTTTTCTACCCACACATTGCAAGTCATGTGTAGGTAACATTTAAAATTGAGAAAACATATAATGCAATTATACACATTGTATGTGGAAAACTAAACTTATTTAGAAAACTAATGATTGATAAAACAAAGTAGACGATATAGGTTTATTTTTGTAATAATATGATGTTTTGAAACTAAATTCACCATATAATCGGTATGCAAAGAGCACCCCATGTCTCTCAAAACATTGTTTGCTAACTAAATTATAAATATCAACTAGGTTTTGGTGCGCGAGTTGCCGCGCGTATACGAGTTTTAGTGTAACCCTAAATCAAAATCCAAATGAAGGTTCTAAACCACAAAATCAATAAAACACATAGTAAAACACACCAAAACCCCAAATCCATAATAAACCAGAACATGCGGAACCCAAAAACTAAATCAAAGCCCAACACCATACACAAAACAAACGAAAATCAAACACGTAAGAAAGTGACACAGTCCAAAATAGAAAACCGACGAAAATCAAAACCCCAAAAAGAGCAAACAAAAGGAAACCCAAACCTTAATAGCGAGAATCGTCAGGGTAGTGATGCGCGGGTAAAAGCTCGGGTTTAAAAGTATAAAATGGCATATTTATAGCATAACTTCGAGTTCAAATGATCTATGTTGATGTGTTTTGTGTTTCTTAGGCCCGGAACGATTAAGAGTACACTTCGGGGGTCATATGGGATGTCGGAATGGAGCCCGGAACAGTCGGATACGCGAAACAAACAAAAGGAAAAAATGCTGTTTCTGGAGCAAGTCGCCGACGCCCTAATAGGGTGTCGCCGACGCCTTCTAGTTTGTCATATCGGATTTTTAATGCCCACTTGTGTTGCTTGAGTTGTTTAAAACGGGAATCTTCAAGTGGCACTAAAAGAGGGCATATAATAGGGAAGAAAGTCAGGGAAAAGAGGAAGCCAACATCATTGAATCATCTTTTCACTTGTTTTGTCTCCAAGATCCAAGAAGAACCATCATCTTCAATTTCTCCAATCATCATCATCATCTTCATCTCTAAAACATTCATTTTCATACAACCATCCATCGAAGTTGAAGGAAGAAACTTTTACAAGTGAAGCTTTTCATCATCAACATAAGTCAAGCAAAATCCAAGTGACATGGAATTACAAACAAGATCATCACCCGGAATCCAAGCCTTAAACAACATGAGAGGCTAATCTTCTTTGGGTTTTCCCCCGGTTTGAATATTGTAAGACTATGGTTTGTTAACTTTGAAAACTAGATTGCATCTTTGTGTTTTGTAGTTGATTGCTTGAAACATTTATGCTAGTATTTTGATCTTAACTTGAATTCCCGAATTGAATGAATGATTATGAAAATTTGTCTTTGAGAAATGGAGTTGGTCACGTGTGCTATGTAGATGTAGAGTTTGAATGTTCTTGTGTAATGAAGTGTACTATTGTCCGTAATTAACGTTGACAATTCTTGACACCTAAGCCTTGTAATGATGAACTCGTTAGCATGAATCACATCTTTGATGCAATTTAGTTGGATTGGTAGCACCATAATTTTATGATATCAACCGGGGGTGAACCTTATTAGTAAACCTTGTTTTATCAACCATTGTTCTAAGTTTCTTAAGTTTTGTTAATCATTTTTAAGCAACCTTTTGTTTTATTCATTCCTTTGTATTGAACAAAATCTCAACACCATCTCAAGTAAACATATAAAATCTTTTATAAACAAAAAAGCAAGCTTCATAATTAAGTTGTTAGTCCAATTCAAATCTAAACACAAACCACATACTCCTTGTGATTCGACACCCTTCTTACCATTTGCTACGTAGTTTTGGTATTAAGGACTATATAAATACTATCTTTGACTAGTGCACGCGACAAGCCGGTCAAATTTTGGCGCCGTTGCCGGGGAGTAGTGCGCTTTGTGTGTAGAATTGTGTTGACTAGTTTGTAATTTTCTGTTTAAGTGTTTGGTTATTTTTGCATTATTCTTTTTCCCTTGTTATGCTGGTTGTGTTATTTGTGTAGATCACAGGTAGTGCATGCATACTAGAGCATCCGGAAGAACCTCTCCGTTGGTGTTTGAACCGGAAATTGAACGCTTTGCAAGAAGGAACCGAGCCAACCAAATGGAGGGAGGTAGTAACAACCGACCCCCACCACAACACAACATTCCACAAAATCCACCACCACCACCTACCAATGACCGTAACCTCAACCCAAACCGTAGACAAGCTCATAGCCATAGTAACCCACTGTTTGAACATGTGAACCAAAACCCCATGGGTCACTTTGGCCCACCAAACTTAGACGAGCTAAGAAATGCCATTCATGAGGATGAGCCATTTAGTGTTCCATCTTACCAATCACCCGAACAGGTGAGTGTTCACACCTATCACACGGGTGATAGTGATGATTATGAGTATGACAATGAAGGCAATGGGGGGTTCTACAATGAAGGAGGGTATGCTGGTGATTATGGCTACCAAGGTGATAATTATGATGAATGGAACCATGGGTATATGGAGAATGAGAACTACAACTACAACCGTCAACATAGACAAAACCAATTTAGGAATCCAAACATGAATGCCAACCCAAACCAAGTTCCTCAGTTTGTCGGTGTAGCTAATCAAGGACCACAAAGAAGATACCCAATGCATCAAGAAGTGAACGGTCCTCCACGTCAACAACCTCAACAAGCTCGAACACAAGGTGTGAATGGTAGGTTCCGACCCATCATATCGGACAATGTCTCTCCTATTGTTCCACCAATTCCGGGAAGGCGTTCATTTGATTGTAAGCCCAACTACATCAACATCTTACCTCATTTTCATGGCATGTCAACGGAGGAGCCTTACACACACATATCTGAATTCTCCGACATATGTGGCACAATTGGAGGCCACAACTTCTCACAAGATGAGGTGCGTTTAAGATTGTTCCAATTTTCATTGAAGGACAAGGCAAAGCAATGGTTTTTAACCTTGCCGGCTAATAGTATTCGAACATGGGGAGAAATGCAACAAGTCTTCCTTGACGAATACTATTCAATGGCCAAAACGGATGAAATGAGGGACGAGATCCGGACATTCCAACAACAATCCGGAGAGCCACTTCATGAAGCTTTTACTCGTTTCAAAGAGTTGATAAGAAAGTGTCCACATCACCAAATTGAGCTTTGGGAGCTAGTGAAGAGTTTTGTGAACGGATTGACAAAAGAAGAAAGAAAATACCTCAAGTCTACTAGCAATGGAACCTTGTTGAATAACCCCGAGGAAGAGGATTGGGAGTTCCTTGAAAGGATGAGTAAGAACTCAAGAGCCGAAGAATCCGCGGATAGGAAAGCAAAGCACCCTATTCCAAAATCCACCTCCGACATTGACTCAAGTGCAAAGGATCGAATAGCCGCGTTGGAAAGAGAGTTAGCTCGCATGAAGAAGAAAGATGTAAATGCGGTTCAATTCGCGGTTTGTGAAGAATGTGGGGACATTGGTCATAGAGCCGATAGTTGTCAAGTAAACATGGCTCAAGGAACCGAAGAGGTGAATCAAGTTTATGGAGACCGGAAGCCTTTTGACATGAACTCCAACACTTATCATCCAGGTTTGAGGAACCATCCCAACCTTAGGTATGGCAATCCTTCAAACCAAATGAACCCAAACTTTCAACCGGTAAACCAAGGTGGACAAGGCTATCAAAACCGCCAAGGGAACAATCAAGGGGGAAATTACAACCAAGGTGGCTACCAAAGGAATAACTATAATCAAGGAGGTAATCAAGGCTACAATCGGGATGGTAACTTCCAAGGAAATTACAACAATAATCAAGGTGGACCATCGGGAAGCCAAGGTGGTGGAGATGACTCGTTGAATGCAAAGTTAGATGCTCTTATGAACATGGTGAAAGAATCTAACAATGACATCAAGGAGATGAAGAAATCAAATGAGGTGAGAGACAAGAGCTATGAGGCCTTGAGCAAGCAAGTTGGTCAACTAGCAGAAGAAGTGGCAGCTCTTAAGAAAGATCCGGGGAAGCTACCAAGTGATACGATCATGAATCCACAACATCAAGGGACAAACATAAAGAACATGAAAAATGTCCACATTAATTCGGTTAGTATCCTCCCCAATTCTAAAGTTTTCACTGACGACTTTACTTTTTTATCAAAACAAGTTGCAGGTAAGGAAAATGAAGTCGATGGAGTAGAAGAGAGTGACCCAGGAGAACCCATCATTCCAATAAAAGTAGGAAAGTTTAAGATAAAAATGGCACTCTTGGATTATGGGGCAGGTGTTAGTATCTTGCCTGGTGCGTTATATGATCAATATGAGTTCGGCCCTTTACAGGAGGTTGACAGTACCGTGGTGTTAGCTGACTTGACCTGCAAACGCCCTAGGGGGATGGTAAAAGATGTGATAATAAAGTTGGGAGATTTCTACTACCCGGTGGACTTTATGGTGCTTGACTATGCATCAGTGAGAACAAACGAGCAACAAAAGGTTATTTTAGGACGACCATTTTTGGCAACTGCCAATGCTCAAATCAACTGTCGGGATGGAACAATTGATATGACATGTGAAACTCGTAAGTTACGTTTTGATGTATTTTCCAAGTCAATCACCTATTTTGTTAATGATAATTTTTTTGATGCAAATGTGACTAATATGTGTGTTCCTCCCTACATCTCACATGTAAGCGAGCACATAACTTTTGATAATGGTTGCAAGTATGATAGGGATATGCAGGTGGACTTGAAAGAGTTTGTAGATTCAAAAGAAAACGAAGAGCCAGTGGTAGAGATGGAAATAAAGCGTAAGAAGCCAAATGGAAGAAAAAAGTTGGTGATCCACCTGATCATAAAAATGCTCGAGTTAAGAAAACAACGTTCGGTCCGTGTTTGGATGACGTCGGGAACCCACTAGATCAACAAAAGCAAACAGTTATAGAACTCTCAGAAGGCAAACACTACTTTCGACCACCATGAGTGGTGACAGGTAAAGTCCGGCTAACGACAGGTAAACTTAGCGCTGCGTGGGAGGCAACCCACGAGAGGTAACTTGTACATAGTTGTTGCTTTGCATTGCTTAGTTTAGTATAAACCTTTTCAGCCTTTTTAGAATTGCCAATCCGAATCCGAGTCACAAAATCATGTTGCGCGTGCGACTTGTGTGTATTCGGGACAATACACGTGTGTTCGGAGGGTTGATATATATATAGGTATAAGGTATATATATACATTTATTTTTATTTTATTTATTTTATTTTATTTCATTTTATTTTATTTTATTTATTATTTTTATTTTATTTTTATTGTTATTATTTTTTCTATGGTGTATGTGTGTTAATTTTTTTTTATTTTAGGATGTGTGATTTATATATATATATAAGTATGTAATTTATATATATATAAGTATCTACATATTTACATATTTCATGTGTGTTAAGTATGTGTTAGTTTATGTGTGATGTTTATTTATATATGAAAAAAAAAAAAAAAAAAAAAAAAAAAAAAAGTTGCATTTCCAGAGCCCGTCGCCGACGGGAAAAGAGGGCGTCGCCGACGCGGTCCGTAGATCACACCCCCCGTAGACAGTAATTTAAGCCGTAGACCAAAACTGCAAATCGAAGCCGCGTCGCCGACGGCCAAAGAAGGCGTCGCCGACGCCCCTCCCTTCACACCATCGGAAAATTTTGGGTTTTTCTTCAATTTTTAACCCATTCTCAACCACCCAAACCCCATCTCCCGATTTTTAACCCACCACAACACTTATTTCACCCCAAAACACATTACCACTCCCATTTTCATCCATCAAATCCAACTCTTTCTCTCTTCTTCTCAAAAACTTCTCAAGAACCCTAAATTTCTCCATACCCGCCAAGAGATCCAAACGAGCGCTACCAAAGATAGGCGGCGAGGTATGATTTATGTGTTTGTATAGTTTATTTAAATGTTTGTGTGTGTTTGTTTCTTTCTTTTCTGTTTCTTTTAATTCTGTATTTGTCTTTGTTACGTGATTATCGAGTTTCCACAATTCATGCTAATTGATTAGTTGTCAAAAAGGTGAGAAGCTTGCTTCTACACAATTTTTAACAATTGCAGGTTTTGTGCTATTTGGAGTGAAAACCTAATGCCAAGAAAAGTGAAGAAATCCAGGTGCACATGTTCCTTTCAGCATGATTATCTTAGTAGTTTGAATAAGTGGAACGTTGTTTTAGGTCGGGAAACCCTTGGGGAAGAAATTGGTATCACATCCCTTATGTTTTGAAAAGATTTTCACCCACATTGAGGACAATGTTAACATTAAGTGTGGGGATGGGGGAAAAATAGAAAAAAATTTTCAAATTTTCAAATACGTCTTGGTCCTCATTTTATGCAAACAACTTCGATTGTCACCAAAAGATTTTCAAACCGAGAAAATTGGGTAAAAGGTCGTTAGTCATGGTTGCTCCGAATAGTCTCATCAAGTGCCTTTAAAGAAAACTTTAAGTGAGATGCCTAACTAGTTTTAGCATGCTTTAAAATAGTCACACATGCTACATGTCGGCAATCCATTTCTCCTCAATCATGTGAGTTTTGAGCCATATTTACCTAGATTGCTAGATCACTTACATATATAAAAGCTCGTTTGTTGAGTGTGATCATTATACGATTAATTGGTAGAACTTGTATGGTTTGATACGTGCTAAGACCGCAAAGGAATATGTGAACGGAGATGAAAAGGCATTAGGATCCCTCATTATTCCCTATTACCCATAAGATTACAAAACTATACCCCTAGTTGCCAATTTTGAGCCTATTTATGTGAACACAAGTATGTGTAATAAATTGTCCTTTCGTTTGTCAACCCACTAGCCGAGCATCAAAGAGTTATCCTATTGAAAATTTTGATGAGAATCCAATTGATTTTGTTTAAGTGTTAGTCAAATTAGTGTTCTTTAGTTATATATATATGAAAAAAAAAAGAAAAAAAAAAAGAAAAAAAAAAAAATTGAATGACGAAAAAGATATATATATTGTGTTTGAAAAAAAAAATGTCAAGAAAAAGAAAAAAATAGAATAAGAAAAGCATTGGGATAGAAATTACCTGAGTGCCATTATTAGTAGTTTGTATTGTTTTGGATTTCTCATCACATTAGCCACTAAATAAAGCCTTATTCCTCACCCAAGCCTAAGCCCAAAAACCATAGAAGACCTTTGATCTGGGAATTATTCCATTAAAGCGGTGGAGGCACGATTGCTTTACAAGCTTATGCTCACATTATTGCATATGGTTTTGAGTGAAAAACATACTAGCACATCACATGCTAGTCCACAAAATAGCCGAGAGGAGCGTA
The DNA here is from genome assembly GCA_024085815.1 of Flaveria linearis. Taxonomy (NCBI): domain Eukaryota; kingdom Viridiplantae; phylum Streptophyta; class Magnoliopsida; order Asterales; family Asteraceae; genus Flaveria; species Flaveria linearis. Next base: position 68,537,590 of record CM044011.1, read on the forward strand.
TCATTGTGAGGGGCATGAAATATGTGTGCAAGAGTTTAAAGCATGGTAGAATTAATTAGGCAAGTCTTGGTTTGTTATTACATATATCATTCACTTATGGACTTGAGGGGCGGGTATGACTTTGGACCTTAACTTGATAGAAGGTGAGAATTTCTAAATGTCTTGTAATGTTTTGAAAAATATTGAATGATAGTTTGCTTGAGGACAAGCAAAAGATAAGTGTGGGGATGTGATGCGCGGGTAAAAGCTCGGTTTAAAAGTATAAAATGGCATATTTATAGCATAACTTCGAGTTCAAATGATCTATGTTGATGTGTTTTGTGTTTCTTAGGCCCGGAACGATTAAGAGTACACTTCGGGGGTCATATGGGATGTCGGAATGGAGCCCGGAACAGTCGGATACGCGAAACAAACAAAAGGAAAAAATGCTGTTTCTGGAGCAAGTCGCCGACGCCCTAATAGGGTGTCGCCGACGCCTTCTAGTTTGTCATATCGGATTTTTAATGCCCACTTGTGTTGCTTGAGTTGTTTAAAACGGGAATCTTCAAGTGGCACTAAAAGAGGGCATATAATAGGGAAGAAAGTCAGGGAAAAGAGGAAGCCAACATCATTGAATCATCTTTTCACTTGTTTTTGTCTCCAAGATCCAAGAAGAACCATCATCTTCAATTTCTCCAATCATCATCATCATCTTCATCTCTAAAACATTCATTTTCATACAACCATCCATCGAAGTTGAAGGAAGAAACTTTTACAAGTGAAGCTTTTCATCATCAACATAAGTCAAGCAAAATCCAAGTGACATGGAATTACAAACAAGATCATCACCCGGAATCCAAGCCTTAAACAACATGAGAGGCTAATCTTCTTTGGGTTTTCCCCCGGTTTGAATATTGTAAGACTATGGTTTGTTAACTTTGAAAACTAGATTGCATCTTTGTGTTTTGTAGTTGATTGCTTGAAACATTTATGCTAGTATTTTGATCTTAACTTGAATTCCCGAATTGAATGAATGATTATGAAAATTTGTCTTTGAGAAATGGAGTTGGTCACGTGTGCTATGTAGATGTAGAGTTTGAATGTTCTTGTGTAATGAAGTGTACTATTGTCCGTAATTAACGTTGACAATTCTTGACACCTAAGCCTTGTAATGATGAACTCGTTAGCATGAATCACATCTTTGATGCAATTTAGTTGGATTGGTAGCACCATAATTTTATGATATCAACCGGGGGTGAACCTTATTAGTAAACCTTGTTTTATCAACCATTGTTCTAAGTTTCTTAAGTTTTGTTAATCATTTTTAAGCAACCTTTTGTTTTATTCATTCCTTTGTATTGAACAAAATCTCAACACCATCTCAAGTAAACATATAAAATCTTTTATAAACAAAAAAGCAAGCTTCATAATTAAGTTGTTAGTCCAATTCAAATCTAAACACAAACCACATACTCCTTGTGATTCGACACCCTTCTTACCATTTGCTACGTAGTTTTGGTATTAAGGACTATATAAATACTATCTTTGACTAGTGCACGCGACAAGCCGGTCAGGTAGCGATAACGAAAGAAAGAAAGTGTAAGGCCCCCTTTCCAGGGAAACCTCACAGCTGGTCATTCACAGCAAAACATAGATTTAAAGCAATCATTTACTCATATATATATATAAATATATATTGCAGCGGAAAAATATACTGTAATTCAACCCATTACAACGTAGTTAAATTAAATTATAAACATTGTCTTTAAACATCAAAACGATTTAAAAGTCCTTTTAAGCTTTTCTTCATCGGGGATGCCAGCCTTTGCGTGCCAAGAAGCTTCCATTCCATGCCCACATCCCATAAGCTCTAATTTTCACCTGTCAACTGATATGCACACAAAAGTCAGCTTCGCTGAGTGAATTCTAGGTTTACTTTGTAAATAACTTTTGTAAAGGTATTAGCTTTAGCAGTTGAAAATAGTCATCATCTATCAACCGTCCATACACACGGGCTATCACTTTATCGATACTTTATCATTACTTTTCATTTCTCGTTATTTATTACTCTTCTTTATCCGTCAATTCTCTGTCACTCTCGGTGCCTAGGCTCGCCTAGGACTTTACCGACACGCCAATTAAGGACTTACTGTCGTACTCGATCAGACCATTATTGTCATGCCAATTCAGGGCTTACAGACCTACCTGTTCGAGCATTACTTTATCCACTTTATCCGGGTGAGGGCACAATGAATGCAACTCTCCTTTAGCCATTGCTTGCAAGTCTTTACTTTATCCCTTGCCTGTAGGACTTTACTTGCAAGACTTTACTTTATCCAGGTACACGTTATGGGCCAAATAACTTTTATTTACGTTTCACTTTCATGTTTAAGTTATACATAATATAACACATCACATTACAAGGCAATTCATTTCTACTAGATCATATCACAATGAGGGAAACACACTATCAATTCATTATAAAACCCCATTTCCCATATAAGATAGTATGTAAAACTTTACTTTAAAAGAACTGATCATAAAAAGTATGTATCTTAGTATGCATACCGCCCTAAAACATTTAAAGCATGTATAAAACAGGGGATCTAGAACTCACCTGAACTTGTCCAAGTAGTTTAAATTCTAAGTCACTTAAGCTCTAGCCTGAATACTCTAGCTGCACGAAAGTTAGCATGCAAAAACGTCATTTTCTTCATATTTTCGCCCACAGTTTCGCTGGTAGTTTCGCTGGCAGTTTCGCTACCAGTTTCGCTGGGCAGCACTTCTGCCAGTTTCGCTGGACAGATTCACTGCCATGAGCGCCCAACCTTCGTTGGAATTTCTTAGTTTCGCAATGTCTATAGGTCAGCCTAAGTACTTAGCGAACTTATCAGCGAAACTTCGCTGTAGTTTCGCTGTTGCGAAACTGTAGTTTTGCTGGAACCCCTTTAGTTTCGTTGAATAAATTAACAGTTTCGCTGGATAAAGGCTTAGTTTCACTGGATCGGGGCCTAGTTTCGCTGGATGAACAGAAATTAAGAACCAACCCATTTTTAACCCAAAATCTTAACTTTTTACGTCCAAATCCTTGGTTTACCTTCCATGAAACCAGATCTAACCTTTTTACACGTTTTCATACGTAAAAATTTGACCTTTATGTGTTTCTTTGAACTTTTCAAAACCCCAAAGCCCTAGAATCCGGGTTTGATCTACAGAGGGCCTTAGAGGTCGATTCTTACCTTGTTTTGTTGCTCTTTCCTTAAACCTTGATGCTCCAATCACCCAGCTCTTCAATCTTCCAACCTTTCAAGCTCCAAATCTTGAGTTCTTCCCACTTTCTCTCTCTACTTTCTCTCTCTATGAATTTGGTGGCTAGGGTTGGAAATGCTAAAGATGGAGCTGTTTATGCATTGTTTAAGGGTTGATTAGGGCCCTTAAACCCATAGCACATAGCCCATTAGGCTAATTAGGTCCATAGCCCACTAATTCATCTTTTATTTATTAAATTAACCCTTAAAAGCACATTATTATTAAATAGCTTGTTTCAGGAAATTTTAGGGCGTTACAAGTCCCCCCTATTTAGGTTTCGTCCTCGAAACCGGCCTTGTCATTTCCCCCTCGGATTCCCAGATGGCATCCGACCCCTTTCGATGTTTCCATTGCACCTTGACTTGCTTGACTACTTTATTTCTCAATTGTTTCTCCTTCCGGTCCAGTATAGCCACTGGTTGCTCTATATAGTTCAGCTTCTCGTCCACTTCGATGTCATCTAGAGGCACGACTGCCTCATCCGGTGCTAAACCTTTCCTTAAGTGTGACACATGAAAGGTAGGGTGAATCCCGCTTAGTCCTTCTGGAAGGTCTAGCCTGTAAGCTACATCCCCAACTCGTGCTAGTACCTTAAATGGTCCGATAAACCTGGGACTCAGTTTCCCCCTCTTCCTAAATCGGATAATCCCCTTCCATGGCGACACTTTTAACATTACCCTGTCACCCACACTAAATTCTATAGGTCTCCTTCTTCTGTCGGCGTATGACTTTTGTCTATCCTTTGCAGCCTTCATATACGCCTTGATTTTCTCCAACTTTTCCGTTGTCGCTTCCACGACTTCTAAGCTTCCTAACTCCTTTTGTCCGACATCACCCCAACAAATAGGAGTTCTGCACCGTCGACCGTACAATAGCTCATATGGGGGCATCTTAATACTGGCGTGGTAGCTGTTGTTATAGGAGAACTCTGCTAGTGGCAGATGATCATCCCAATTACCGCCAAATTCGATGACGCATGCCCGAAGCTAGTATCTAGATCGTTCTTTCCGATTGCCCATCGGTCTGTGGGTGGTATGCGGTACTAACATGCAACCTCGCGCCCATTTCTTCATCCCAGACCACCAATAATCTTTCTTCAAGTCGTGGTACATCTTATTTGTTCCTGGGTGTATTGAGTAGCGGGTCTTGTGCGCTTCGTCCATAATCTTTTCTCGCAAGCCGCCATGCCTCGGAACCCATATCCTGCCGTGGAAGGTCTTAACACCCAAGGTGTTTTCTATCAATTCGTCTACTTTTCCCACCATCCTTTCCTTCTTGATTTGCTGCTCTTTTAAAGCGTCCATTTGAGCTTCACTTAGCAACCTCATAACATATGGGGTCATTACTAGTTGGCACGCCTTCACCCGGATTGGTTCATATCCTTCCTTTCGGCTCAGGGCATCGGCTACCACATTTGCTTTACCCGGGTGATAATGGATCTCACAGTCGTAATCCTTTATCAGCTCCAACCACCTTCTCTGTCTCATATTGAGGTCTTTCTGCTCGAAGAAATATTTCAGACTTTTGTGGTCGGTAAATATGGCGCACTTAGTTCCATACAAATAGTGTCTCCATATCTTCAATGCGAACACTACTGCGGCAAGTTCCAAATCGTGAACCGGGTAATTAACCTCCGTGTCCTTTAGCTGTCTGGATGCGTAAGCTATAACCTTTCCTCTTTGCATCAACACACATCCTAACCCGTAGTAAGAAGCATCGGAGTATACCGTTAGGTCTTCATCTCCTTCCGGTAGGGTTAGCACAGGAGCTTTGGTTAGTCTATCCTTCAACTCCTGAAACACATCTTCCTGTTCTTTTCCCCAGTCGAACACCACGTTCTTCCTCGTTAACCTTGTTAATGGGGAAGCTATCTTCGAGAAATCTTTGATGAACCTTCTATAATATCCAGCCAATTCCAAGAAACTACGGATTTCAAATGGTGTCTTTGGGCAATTCCATTGCGTAACTGCCTCGACTTTTGCTGGATCAACCATAACTCCCTCGGAATTAATAATATGCCCTAAAAACTGCACCTCCCGTAGCCAGAAGGCACATTTAGAGAACTTCGTATACAGTTTCTCCTTTCGTAAAGTCTCTAACACCTCCTTAATATGACAAGCGTGGTCTCCTTCGTTCTTTGAGTATATCAAAATATCGTCAATGAAGACTATCACTGATCGGTCCAACATCGGGCGACATACGCGATTCATTAAGTCCATGAATGCCGCAGGAGCATTGGTTAGCTCGAAAGACATAACCAGAAACTCATAGTGGCCATAGCGCGTTCGGAAAGCCGACTTTGGGATATCTTGCTCCCTTACCTTCAGTTGATGATATCCAGATCGGAGATCTATTCAGGAGAACCAGCTTGCCCCTTGCAACTGGTCAAACAGATCATCTATTCTGGGTAGAGGGTATCGATTCTTCACGGTCAGCTTATTCAATTCCCTGTAATCGATACACATCCTCATGCTGTCATCCTCCTTCTTTACAAACAACACTGGAGCGCCCCATGGAAAAATGCTGGGCCTAATGAATCCCTTGTCAAGGAGTTCTTGCAGTTGTGACATGAGCTCCTTCATCTCGGACGGGGCTAGGCGGTAGGGTGCTTTGGCAGTGGGCTGGGCTCCTAACAGTAAATCAATCTGAAACTCTATCTCCCTATCCGGTGGTACTCCGGGCAGATCCTCCGGGAATACGTCAGGAAAGTCCCGCACCACTGGTACGTCGGACAACTCTTTTGCTTTATCTTTAACATCCTTGACATACGCTAGATAAGCTCCGCACCCTCGCCTCATACATTTCTCCACCTTGATCATGGAAATGATCCTTGGGACCTTGCAATCATTATCACCGTAGATCGTAACCAGACTACCATCTGGAGCCGTTAATCGGATCATCTTTTGCTGGCATACTATGTTAGCATCATGAGCAGCTAACCAATCCATCCCTAGTACGACATCGAAACCTCCTAAGGGCATGGCAAACAATTGTGCAGGGAAGTAATGACCTCCTAGTTTAATGTGGCAATCCTCTATCATTCTGACTATTCTAATGGACTTACCATCGGCCGTTTCTACTTCGAAGGCATCATCTATTTCCTTAGTTTGGACATCTAATGTAGCACAGAAGGGTATAGATACAAAACTCTTACTGGCACCACTATCAAACAATATGGAGGCACAAACATTATTGACAAGGAACGTACCTGACACTACGTCCGGGTCTTTCCTTACCTCCTTCTTGTTCATGGTGAAAGCCCTTGCCTTGACCTTGGGCTTTCCATCATCCCCTTTGTCATTATCCTTGCTTGTTCCCGAGTTTCCTGGCTTAGCTTTCTTGCAATCCCTGCTGTAGTGCCCCGTCTCATGGCAGTTAAAGCACTCGTTCACTTCCGGGCACTCTCTAGCCATGTGACCCGTTTTCCCGCACCGGTAGCACCCAGGGCTACCCATTTGGCACTCTCCGGGATGCCTCCTCCCATACTTTCCACATTCCTTAACTTCCCCGACCCCCTTCACAATCGCTTGTTTTGCATCCACTCTTGCTTTCTTGCCTCTCGGTTGGTAGTTACCACTTCCATACCTCTTCCCATTATTATTCCAAACTTTCCTCGACTCATCCACCGTCACTGGCCTGCGGTGATCGTACAACCTTCCACTGAGGTCCACTGTTGACCTAAAAGTACTAGGTCGGGCAGTGACCATGTCCCTACGAATGTCCAAAGGCAACCCTTGTATGTACCTCTTGATCCTCTTGGATTCGGGAGTCACCAAGTCAGGCACCAGACGTGCCATTTCATTGAATTTCATAGTGTATTCCTGATGTGTCATATTTCCAGCCTCTAAACTCACAAACTCTTGCTCAATCTTGTAAAGCTCTCTTTCTGGGCAATACTCCTCTATCACCAATCTCTTCATCTCCGGCCATTTCATCCTCTCAATAGCCTCCTCCCCGTAAGACTCAACGATGTTATCCCACCAACACAGTGCTGGGTCCAAGAGGGAATGGGAAGCAAACTTCACCTTTTGGCTTTCCCGGCACTCGCTGATCTTCAGTACGGCCTCCATTTCCCTGATCCAACGCTGGGCAGTAGCAGCGTTACCAGTGCCATCAAACGTTGAGGGCTTACACCTCTGAAAATCCCCGTAGCTGCACCCTTCGCCCTCTCTTTCACCTCGGAACCGTCATGGTTACCCAGACGATCTTCCTCGTCGCTCAACTCCTCAGTCTTGTCCGCTCCTTTCTTATCAACCTTCTCTGAAGCCGTACTCTTCTTACTGTCGCCCTTAACCTGCTCCACAAATTCCGCAAGCAGAGCGGGCATCACTCCAGATAGGACCTGGTGCACCTCTTGGGCAATAGCTTCCTTTACTGTTTCCTTCAGTTTTGCCTGATCAGTGGTAGGCCCCTCGGCTCCCGTTTCTAAATCAACCTCCTCCTCTTTAACCGGTTCGTCAACCGGCTTTCTGGTTGACCTTTTGGTCGGTTTCGCAGTCTCACTTGCAGTTTCTTTTGCCTTAGTAGGGGGCCTTCCCCTAGTGCTTCTTCGGGTGACCATAGCTGGAACTGCTTTCTTTGGTGCCATTCTTTCTACTTCCTATAAGATTCAGAATGTCAACATGGTCTTTCAAGGCAGGTTCAGATCACGACAAGTTTTGTAAATTTTTAATAACAGTGGCCAGTTGTGATTAACTACTTACAGAACTTCTCGTGCCCTAAACTTTCCTATCCTGAACCACACTAACACTAGAACCTACTATACCTATTCTATGCATGTATAAGTCACATAAATTCAGATAGGCATCACAGATAACATTATCATACCCTACCTCGACTCTTAGCTTAAATAAGAGGGCACTACCCACTAGAATAAAACTTATAACATATTTGTTACCTCTCGGCGTGGAGCTTCTTGGACTGGCATCCTTGACACTTGGTCCCATTATCTAAGTTTAGGTTTATAAAATAATTTTCCCAAATCACTTAAACATTGGCTCTGATACCCACTTGTAAGGCCCCCTTTCTAGGGAAACCTCACAGCTGGTCATTCATAGCAAAACATAGATTTAAAGCAATCATTTACTCGTATATATATAAATATATATTGCAGCGGAAAAATATACTGTAATTCAACCCATTACAACGTAGTTAAATTAAATTATAAACATTGTCTTTAAACATTAAAACTGTTTAAAAGTCCTTTTAAGCTTTTCTTCATCGGGGATGCCAGCCTTTGCGTGCCAAGAAGCTTCCATTCCATGCCCACATCCCATAAGCTCTAATTTTCACCTGTCAACTGATATGCATACAAAAGTCAGCTTCACTGAGTGAATTCTAGGTTTACTTTGTAAATAACTTTTGTAAAGGTATTAGCTTTAGCAGTTGAAAATAGTCATCATCTATCAACCGTCCATACACACGGGCTATCACTTTATCGATACTTTATCATTATTTTTCATTTCTCGTTATTTATTTCTCTACTTTATCCGTCAATTCTGTATCACTATCGGTGCCTAGGCTCGCCTAGGACTTTACCGACACGCCAATTAAGGACTTACTGTCGTACTCGATCAGGCCATTATTGTCATGCCAATTCAGGGCTTACAGACCTGCCTGTTCCAGCATTACTTTATCCACTTTATCCGGGTGAGGGCATAACGAATGCAACCCTCCTTTAGCCATTCCTTGCAAGTCTTTACTTTATCCCTTGCCTGCAGGACTTTACTTGCAAGACTTTACTTTATCCAGGTACACGTTATGGGCCCAATAACTTTTCTTTACGCTTCACTTTCATGTTTAAGTTATACATAATATAATACATCACATTACAAGGCAATTCATTTCTACTAGATCATATCACAATGAGGGAAACACACTATCAATTCATTATAAAACCCCATTTCCCATATAAGATAGTATGTAAAACTTTACTTTAAAAGAACTGATCATAAAAAGTATGTATCTTAGTATGCATACCGCCCCAAAACATTTAAAGCATGTATAAAACAGGGGATCTAGAACTCACCTGAACTTGTCCAAGTAGTTTAAATTCTAAGTCACTTAAGCTCTAGCCTGAATACTCTAGCTGTACGAAAGTTAATATGCAAAAACGTCATTTTCTTCATATTTTCGCCCACAGTTTCACTGGTAGTTTCGCTGCCAGTTTCGCTGGCAGTTTCTCTACCAGTTTCGCTGGGCAGCACTTCTGCAAGTTTCGCTGGACAAATTCGCTGCCATGAGCGCCCAACTTTCGTTGTAATTTCTTAGTTTCGCAATGTCTATAGGTCAGCCTAAGTACTTAGCGAACTTATCAGCGAAACTGTAGTTTCGCTGTAGCGAAACTGTAGTTTCGCTGGAACCCCTTTAGTTTCGCTGAATAAATTAACAGTTTCGCTGGATAAAGGCTTAGTTTCGCTGGATCGGGGCCTAGTTTCGCTGGATGAACAGAAATTAAGAACCAGCCCGTTTTTAACCCAAAATCTTAACTTTTTACGTCCAAATCCTTGGTTTACCTTCCATGAAACCAGATCTAACCTTTTTACACGTTTTCATACGTAAAAATTTGACCTTTATGTGTTTCTTTGAACTTTTCAAAACCCCAAAACCCTAGAATCCGGGTTTGATCTACAGAGGGTCTTAGAGGTTGATTCTTACCTTGTTTTGTTGCTCTTTCCTTAAACCTTGATGCTCCAATCACCCAGCTCTTCAATCTTCCAACCTTTCAAGCTCAAAATCTTGAGTTCTTCCCACTTTCTCTCTCTACTTTCTCTCTTAACGAATTTGGTGGCTAGGGTTGGAAATGCTAAAGATGGAGCTGTTCATGCATTGTTTAAGGGCTGATTAGGGCCCTTAAACCCATAACACATAGCCCATTAGGCTAATTAGGTCCATAGCCCACTAATTCACCTTTTATTTCTTAAATTAACCCTTAAAATCCCATTATTATTAAATGGCTTGTTTCTGGAAATTTCGGGGCGTTACAGAAAGTGTGACACCCCGAGTTTTTCCATTTCACTATTATTTAAGAATAATAATAATAATAATAACAATAATAATAATAATAATGATAATAATAATAATAATAATAATAATAATAATAATAATAATAATAATAATAATAATAAAGTATAGGGGGCAGAATTGATAATTTCAAAACTTCAAAAGAAGTTTAAATACATAAACTAATAATAATACAAACCTCAGGGACCAAACCTGTAATTTCTGAATTTTCAAACCCAACCCCCGCCCCTTTCGATTTTCCGGCCACTTCTCCGGCCAAACTCCGGCGATGCTCCGGCGAGGTCAAAAACTCAAAAATACTCGATTTCAAATCACAAAACCGGTCCCAATTCGTTCGTGGATAAGATTCGAACCCTATGCATCAGATAACACGCGTTGAATCGGTCACACCAACGGCTATAATCCAACTTTATTATCCGACCGTTCAACGGCTAAATAACCCACTCAACCACTAAATTTAATCAAATTAATCGATCCAATCGAACTTTATCAACCCATAAATCGAACCTATCTTCCCATTTCATCAGCACACACACAAATCAAGCCAATTCGATTCCATCTCTGTTTTGACCTGCAACCTAATAAAAACCACTCTACCGAATGTTTTAAACCCAAACTACCATAGGGTTTTTGATCATCAAGACTCTTAGAAGCTGTCCACGAGTTTAATTTGATTTCCATCATCAATTGCTCACTGTTCAAGCTTAACCTAGGTCGCGGCTTGTTCTTATCTATTCTTACCATCAATCCGAATCAAAACAGGTAATTAAACGCATCTACACACTCGGTTTAACATAAGGAACAAAAGCCCTAACATTATAATCATTAACAATATCGATTTGATCTTCAATTTGAGAGAAATCGAATTAGGGTTCTTCTGGATTTGAGGGAAACTGGGAGAGTCGGTTTAAAAACAAACGGAATCGATTACCACCGCGGCTGAGGCCTTTGGTTCACTGGTACGCGGGTTTGTTTGTGAGTTGGAGGTCCCGGGTTCAAACCCGGCCACCTACAACAAATTTTTTAAAGCCTTTTGAGTTTCTAAAAATTATACAAAAATTCATAAAAATTATAAGGATAAGTTTTATAAACTTTCCTTATTTAAAATATTATATAAACATTTTTTGTAAATTTATTTTATTAATAATCTTAATAAAATATTATTTATAAAAATTATAAATAATTATTTTTATAAAAATAGACCTTAATTCGTGCGTAAATACGAAATAACCATGAAAAATCATAAGAATTATACATCTCACAATTTCACGAACTATTTACGACAATAACTATAAGTTATAAAAGATACTTTAATTAATCAAACATAAGTATATATATCAAATCGTGTGCGTCAATCCCGAACCAACCCGAATCCGACCAAATATATCTATTCGCGTTGAGTATATTTTAAAGGCTTAATTACAATCAATAATAGGTATTGATCGTGTGTGATCGTGCATTGCCTTATTCTTTGAAGCTCTTGTTGCTTTCATTACATCAATTCAAGGTGAGTTTACAGCTCCATTTTTACTTATATACTCTTTTGGGGGAGAGAAACATGTTGTTTTCATAAACGTTACATTACATTGGATTTTTGTAATACTGCATATACTTGATACTATGGTGTTATACTTTGCCCTTCGGACCGCTAATATGGACTTAGCGAGGTGATTGTTAGTAGTACTACTGGGATTGACATACCCCACTCTGGCTAGTCGCGCTAGCTGGTCAAACGGGTGAACGGTAAGCCTAATTTCAAGTGTTGTGGTGTGTGATCCACAGCCGGGCCTACATTATACTATTGCTTACATGTCAGCTCGGTCGCGACTTCATACACATAGTGATCATTATGGACTAGCTACCCATTGTATGCTTTGATTACAAAATCCGGGAATTTTAATACTGATACTTACTGTTTTCTGATAAACCTGTGAACTCACCAGTCTTGTACTGAGATTTTGCATGTTTTCTCTCAGGACATTGATGTGGCACGTTTAGGAGCATAGCATCTACCGCATGTCATTCCGCATTCATCACAAACTGTTTTCAAGATTAAATCTTCATTTACTTTGTATAAACTGGATTGGACGCGTGTTTACGTGTTCCAAAACTATTGTTAAAAGTTATCTTGTTTACGCTTCCGCAATACTTAAATATAATTGGATTGTTTCATTATTATTAAGCAATCTATATGTTTTGTAATTATCGAGTCGTTTGACGTAACTGATGCTTATCTGAGATCCTGGTTATGTCACAAGCCTGACGATAAAACTCCGTTAGTGGATTTTGAGGGTGTGACAGATTGGTATCAGAGCATTAGTTATAGCGAACTAAAATGAACCTAGCATCTCATTTGCATTGCATTTTAGACTATAGTTGGATTTGCATTAGTTACACACAAATGGATTACTAAGCTATGCCTACTAAATTGGTTGCCTGAGAATTTTGCTTTAACATATCCCTGTGAGCATATGACTACCGGGATGGTGGCTCCGAGTTGCTGTGAGTCACGGGAGAGTTTGTGTGCATTTGACATCGCCTAAATGTTCTTCATGATTTGTGTGACACATAGACACCTGTATTCTGGATCTCCTGGCAAAAGGCCTTCGGGCTAAGGCAAGTATATCGTATAAATCTCATTGTGAGATCAGTTATGCTTACCTGGGGATTTCTAGGATGAGTGATAAACTATGGTCAATACACAAATCTCTAAGGCAAATGGGTCAAATTGCCTTGGCGTGTCAACGATTCCTGAACCTTACTGATCCTCGTATACTTTGATTGACCGACCCCGATATAATACTTACCTATTTGGTACTTCTATCGTTGATGACCACTGTACTTGACAAGATATGTTAGCCTGATAGGAGGAACCAGGGGTGATCATGCAAAGCAAATTACCATTACGGGTGCACACGTAATTGTAATTTGTCGTGCATGCTAAGTCCGGTGAATCTGGTCGGGTGGTAACGTTGTAGTCAGTATAAGTCATCATTCCTACACCTTGAGCAAGAAAGTCTCGGTCTTCATAGAACATAGCCACTGATGTGGAAACTATCTATCAATTCTACTTGTAGGAATGCTCACCCTTACCTTGAATTTGGACGAAATTCAAACCATGACATTTGTGCTAATCCCTCGGATTCGGACTGATTCTCTAGCTTATCTATTTCTTTAAATCCTTAAATTTCTCTTCCTTTTCATTCCAAGACAAAAGGTCTATTTTCATATGACTGATAGCTTTTGATATTTGGTAATTTAAAGAACGTCTGGAAGAGGACGTGGATGCGGGAGAGGTAACATCTCAATGACGCCTGCAGAATTGGCAGCGATAATCAATCATAGTATTACCGCAGCGTTGGCAAACCAACACCCTCCACAGCAGAACCCTATTGGACAACCGACTTGCACCTACAAGTCCTTTATGGACTGCAAGCCTAACCCGTTCAATGGAACTGAGGGAGCGGTGGGACTGCTCCGTTGGTTCGAAAAGCTGGAGTCGGTGTTCGAAATCTGCAACTGCCCTGCTGGGAATAGGGTAAAAGATGCTGCTGGTACACTGGATGGTGCTGCTCTGAGCTGGTGGAACACACAAGTTCAGATGTTGGGCGTTGAAGCTGCAAACGCCACAACATGGGAGGAATTTAAGAACCTGCTGAAAGAGGAGTACTGTTCACGAGATGAAGTACAAAAACTGGAAACCGAATTTTGGAACCTGAAGATGGTAGGTTCTGAAATCGAAGCCTACACAACCCGTTCTCACGAGTTGGCTACTCTGTGCCCTACTATGATTAACCCGGCTTACAAACGGGTTGAGAGGTACATTGATGGGCTAGTTCCAGAAATACAGAGCATGGTCACCACTGCAAGACCAGCTACCATACAGGAGGCTATCCGACTGGCGTACAAGCTGACGGATCAGGCCGTCGCACAGGGCAAGCTACCCCCGCGAGGTGCTGCATCGGGTTCCAAGGAGAACAAGAGAAAATGGGAACCTCCTGCCAGTGGGAAGCAATCATCACCCTTCCCTCATCAACAACAGCAACACAAGAAGTTTAATCCGTCCCATTCTTCTCATTCGGGCGGCTATCATGGAAATCTCCCAAAGTGCAACAAATGTCAGCTCCATCATACTGGGCAGTGCACAAGGAACACTTGTGAGAGGTGCGGGAAGTTTGGGCATGTTGCCAAGTATTGCAGGGTGAACCTCTCGGGAAAGGCACCTCAACAGCAGCAGAACCACAATCAGACTGTGTGTTTTGAATGTGGTCAACCCGGACATTTTAAAAGGGAATGTCCGAAACTAAAAAGAAACGGTAACAATGGTGCTGCTAATAAGCCTAAAGACAACAAAAATGGTGGTGGCGGTGGCAGAGGCAGAGCCTTCATCATGGGTTCAGGTGAGGCTCGAAATGACCCTACTGTAGTGTTTGGTAGATTCACTATTAATGAATATTATGCCTCTATTCTATTTGACTCTGGTGCTGATAGGAGTTATGTGTCCACCAAGTTTAGTAAAACACTAGGAAGGGTACCTACTAACTTGAGTTCTGAGTATGCCATAGAAACAGCTGATGGTAGGACAATAACGGCAACTCGAGTATATAGAAATTGTAAACTAGGTTTGTCTGGTCACACTTTCCACATAGACCTTATTCCAATCCCACTCGGTAGCTTCGACGTAGTAGTCGGAATGGATTGGCTATCCAAGAACAGTGTTGAGATCATTTGCAAGGAGAAGCAGGTCAAGTTACCCATTTCGAACGATGAAATCCTTACAGTGGAAGGTGACAAGGAGGGAGCGGTGGTTGGCATCATATCATATTTGAAGGCTCAGAAATGTCTCAGGAAAGGACACATTGCCTTGTTGGCACTTGTTACTGAGACGAAGACGAATAAAAAGCGTGTCGAAGACATTCCAGTCGTGAGGGATTTTCCTGAAGTATTTCCCGAAGAACTACCTAGTCTTCCTCCACACAGACAGGTAGAATTTCAGATTGAATTAGCACCTGGAGCAACTCCGATCGCTCGAGCGCCGTACCGTCTGGCGCCGAACGAACTACAGGAACTGTCTAAGCAATTGCAAGAATTGTTAGACAAGGGATTCATACGTCCCAGCTCTTCACCCTGGGGAGCTCCAGTGCTTTTCGTTAAGAAGAAAGATGGAACCTTCAGGATGTGTATTGATTACCGCGAACTGAACAAGGTGACGATCAAGAATAGGTATCCACTTCCACGCATTGACGACTTGTTCAATCAATTGCAAGGATCTAGCTACTATTCCAAGATCGACTTGAGATCCGGTTATCATCAGCTAAGGGTTCGAGAAGAGGATATTCCGAAGACGGCGTTCCGGACTCGCTATGGACACTATGAGTTTGTTGTAATGCCGTTCGGACTGACCAATGCCCCAGCAGTTTTCATGGACCTCATGAATCGCATCTACAAGCCTTATTTGGATAAGTTTGTCATTGTATTCATCGATGACATACTGATCTACTCCCGTAATAAGGAAGATCATGAGGAACATTTGAGAACCATGTGGAATTGCTAAGGAAAGAACAACTTTACGCAAAGTTCTCAAAATGCGACTTCTGGATGTAAGAAGTGCAGTTCCTTGGGCATGTGGTGAATGAGAAAGGTATCCACGTTGATCCTTCAAAGATTGAAGCAATCAAGAATTGGTCGGCACCAAAGACGCCTACTGAGGTGCGACAATTCCTTGGTTTGGCAGGCTATTACCGGAGGTTCATCGAAGGATTTTCGAAATTGGCGCAACCTTTGACTGCCCTAACTCGTAAGGGAGTAATATACAAGTGGGGCAGCAAAGAGGAAACAACGTTTCAAGCGCTTAAAGACAAACTCTGCAGCGCACTAATCCTAGCCTTACCAGAAGGAACTGATGACTTTGTTGTTTACTGTGATGCATCCATCCAAGGTTTGGGATGTGTACTGAGGCATCACGGCAAAGTCATAGCTTATGCATCCAGACAGCTCAAGGTGCATGAGAAGAACTACACCACGCATGATCTGGAACTAGGAGCTGTAGTGTTTGCCTTGAAGATCTGGAGGCACTACTTATATGGAACCAGGTGCACGATCTATACAGATCATAAGAGCCTCCAGCACATATTTGACCAGAAAGAATTGAATATGCGGCAATGACGGTGGTTAGAGTTACTCAATGATTATGACTGTGCGATCAAGTATCATCCGGGTAAGGCTAATGTGGTAGCCGATGCCCTTAGTCGTAAGGAAACTCTAAAGCCTCGTCGGGTGCGTGCATTGCAAATGACTATCCACTCCGATCTGCCACTGCAAATCAAAGTTGCTCAATTTGAGGCCTTGAAGAAGGAGAACCTGAAAGCAGAATCCATGCGAGGCATGGAGAAACAGTTGGAGATTAAAGCTGATGGAATCCGTTATTTTATGAAACGGATCTCGGTACCCCAGCACGGGAATTTACGAGAGCTGATAATGGATGAAGCTCATAAGTCACGTTACTCGATCCATCCAGGTTCAGACAAGATGTATCAGGACCTGAAAGAATTTTACTGGTGGCCGAGAATGAAAGCGGAGATAGCCACATACGTAAGCAAATACCTAACTTGTTCCAAGGTTAAGGTAGAATACCAGAGACCATCTGGATTACTCCAATAACCGGAAATTCCAGTGTGGAAATGGGAGCAGATCTCCATGGACTTCATCACGAAGTTACCTAGGAATCCCAGCGGATGCGATACCATTTGGGTTATAGTAGATCGCTTAACGAAATCCGCACACTTTCTGGCAATCCGAGAGACTGATCGAATGGAGAAGCTTACCCGTATCTATTTAAGGGAAATAGTCTCTCGGCATGGCGTACCGATATCTATCATTTCTGACCGTGATGCTCGGTTCACTTCTCACTTCTGGCAATCATTACAACGGTCATTAGGAACGCGGCTGGATATGAGTACTGCATATCACCCGCAGACCGATGGTCAAAGTGAGCGTACAATCCAGACACTGGAAGACATGTTGCGTGCCTGTGTGATCGATTTTGGCAGCAGTTGGGAAACTCATCTACCATTGGTTGAGTTCTCCTATAATAACAGTTATCACACCTCGATCAAGGCAGCTCCATTTGAGGCATTGTATGGACGTAAGTGCCGATCACCTATCTGTTGGGCAGAAGTAGGAGAAAGCCAACTTACAGGACCTGAACTTGTGCACGAAACGACTGAGAAGATCGTGCAAATTCGTAACTGTATGGCGGCAGCACGTGATCGACAAAAGAGTTACGCCGACAAGCGTCAGAAGCCATTGGAGTTTTAGGTTGGTGACAAAGTACAGCTATAGGTCTCACCCTGGAAGGGTGTAATACGCTTTGGAAAGCGTGGGAAGTTAAGCCCAAGATACGTGGGGCTATTTGAGATTGTCAAACGGATTGGCCCAGTAGCCTATCAGTTGAATTTACCTGAAGAACTCAGGGGGATACATGATGTGTTTCACGTATCCAATCTGAGGAAATGTCTATCTGTTGAATCATTGATCGTGCCTTTAGAGGAACTAAAGATAGATGATCAACTACATTTCATCGAAGAACCAGTGGAGATCATGGATCGAGAAGTCAAGACACTAAAGCGTAGCAAAATTCCCATTGTGCGCGTAAGATGGAACTCCAAACGGGGACCAGAGTTCACGTGGGAACGGAAGGATCAGATGAAATCTAAATATCCGCACTTATTCGTGGATACAACTTCAGGACCTAACTCCAACTGAATTTCGGGACGAAATTCTCTCAACTGGGGTATACTGTGACATCTCACAATATCAAGCAAAGAACATTGTGGGTCTACTTTCACATTTGTTCTACCTCATAAAGTTCCACATACGCATAACAGCTCAGATGATACAGATGGATTTGATGATATGACTAACAACGAGTCATCGGATGATGACACCCTGTGTGGCTTCTTTCAGTTCCAACCACACACTTTAGGTTCTCTTTTTACCTCTAATGGCTCTGCCATTGCACATAAAGTAAACACTAAGGCAGTCAGCTTAATCGATGAAGAATTTTCTTCATTTGATATCTCATCAGAACCCGAAAGTTCTTCAAAGTATACCTCAGAAAAATGAAAACACAAACTGCATCAAAAAAGAAAAAGAGAATCACTACGATCTACCTGTGATTTCATGTTCACTTTCTGATGAACAAAGTTCTAGAAACATTCAAGATATTCCCGAATCAGAAAGGAAACCTAAGATTTTTCTTGTTGAAGATCATGTGGTGAATGTGATGGTGTGAGACATCTGTCACTAACAAGTCCGTCAATTAACATTAAGCTCGTTAACTCACCGTGTGTATTAACTGTCCTCACGTATCTTCATAGTCTATTTATCGGTTTAACCGAATTCTTCGTATACTCGTTTGTTAACCCTAGTGTTCTAATTTTCGGGACGAAAATTCCTTCAACAAGGGGATAATGTGACACCCCGAGTTTTTCCATTTCACTATTATTTAATAATAATAATAATAATAATAATAATAATAATAATAATAATAATAATAATAATGAAAATAATAATAATAATAATAAAGTATAGGGGGCAGAATTGATAATTTCAAAACTTCAAAAGAAGTTTAAATACATAAACTAATAATAATACAAACCTCAGGGACCAAACCTGTAATTTCTGAATTTTCAAACCCAACCCCCGCCCCTTTCGATTTTCCGGCCATTTCTCCGGCCAAACTCCGGCGATGCTCCGGTGAGGTCAAAAACTCAAAAATACTCGATTTCAAATCACAAAACCGGTCCCAATTCGTTCGTGGATAAGACTCGAACCCTATGCATCAGATAACACGCGTTGAATCGGTCACACCAACGGCTATAATCCAACTTTATTATCCGACCGTTCAACGGCTAAATAACCCACTCAACCACTAAATTTAATCAAATTAATCGATCCAATCGAACTTTATCAACCCATAAATCGAACCTATCTTCCCATTTCGTCAGCACACACACAAATCAAGCTAATTCGATTCCATCTATGTTTCGACCTGCAACCTAATCAAAACCACTCTACCGAATGTTTTAAACCCAAACTACCATAGGGTTTTTGATCATCAAGACTCTTAAAAGCTGTCCACGAGTTTAATTTGATTTCCATCATCAATTGCTCACTGTTCAAGCTTAACCTAGGTCGCGGCTTGTTCTTATCTGTTCTTACCATCAATCCGAATCAAAACAGGTAATTAAACGCATCTACACACTCGGTTTAACATAAGGAACAAAAGCCCTAACATTATAATCATTAACAATATCGATTTGATCTTCAATTTGAGAGAAATCGAATTAGGGTTCTTCTGGATTTGGGGGAAACTGGGAGAGTCGGTTTAAAAACAAACGGAATCGATTACCACCGCGGCTGAGGCCTTTGGTTCACTGGTACGCGGGCTTGTTTGTGAGTTGGAGGTCCCGGGTTCGAACCCGGCCACCTACAACAAATTTTTTAAAGCCTTTTGAGCTTCTAAAATTTATACAAAAATTCTTAAAAATTATAAGAATAAGTTTTATAAACTTTCCTTATTTAAAATATTATATAAACATTTTCTGTAAATTTATTTTATTAATAATCTTAATAAAATATTATTTATAAAAATTATAAATAATTATTTTTATAAAAATAGACCTTAAGTCGTGCGTAAATACGAAATAACCATGAAAAATCATAAGAATTATACATCTCACAATTTCACGAACTATTTACGACAATAACTATAAGTTATAAAAGATACTTTAATTAATCAAACATAAGTATATATATCAAATCGTGTGCGTCAATCCCGAACCAACCCGAATCCGACCAAATATATCTATTCGCGTTGAGTATATTTTAAAGGCTTAATTACAATCAATAATAGGTATTGATCGTGTGTGATCGTGCATTGCCTTATTCTTTGAAGCTCTTGTTGCTTTCATTACATCAATTCAAGGTGAGTTTACAGCCCCATTTTTACTTATATATTCTTTGGTGGAGAGAAACATACTGTTTTCATAAACGTTACATTACATTGGATTTTTGTAATACTGTATATACTTGATACTATGGTGTTATACTTTGCCCTTCGGACCGTTAATATGGACTTAGCGAGGTGATTGTTAGTAGTACTACTGGGATTGACATACCCCACTCGGGCTAGTCGCGCTAGCTGGTCAAATGGGTGAACGGTTAGCCTAATTTCAAGTGTTGTGGTGTGTGATCCACAGCCGGGCCTACATTATACTATTGCTTACATGTCAGCTCGGTCGCGACTTCATACACATAGTGATCATTATGGACTAGCTACCCATTGTATGCTTTGATTACAAAATCCGGGAATTTCAATACTGATACTTACTGTTTTCTGATAAACCTGTGAACTCACCAGTCTTGTACTGAGATTTTGCATGTTTTCTCTCAGGACATTGATGTGGCACGTTTAGGAGCACAGCATCTACCGCATGTCATTCCGCATTCATCACAAACTGTTTTCAAGATTAAATCTTCATTTACTTTGTATAAACTGGATTGGACGCGTGTTTACGTGTTCCAAAACTATTGTTAAAAGTTATCTTGTTTACGCTTCCGCAATACTTAAATATAATTGGATTGTTTCATTATTATTAAGCAATCTATATGTTTTGTAATTATCGAGTCGTTTGGCGTAACTGATGCTTATCTGAGATCCTGGTTATGTCACACGCCTGACGGTAAAACTCCGTTAGTGGATTTTGAGGGTGTGATAGAAAGCAGGAACCCGGAGAAAGACAACGTCAACGAACCCTACAAATAAAAAACACGTGTCCAGATACAAAAAACCTCATCCCAAAATTTCGAACTCACACACAAAACAAATCATATTAAAACAAACAAAAAAAAGAAAAAAAAAATAAAACACAAATAAAATAAACAAAGGAAAATATTAAACACAAAAAAAAGGGAAAAGCCACCACCGACCAAACCTTTTAATTAGAATAGTAATATATTTCGTACTAGTTTTAGCAAACTCGTGTAATACACGGGGTTGAAAACATAAAAACAACATAATTCATAATTGTATAAATATTTCGTATGATTAAGTTACGTATTACTATAACAATGAAAAATAAAAAGTTACATTTATATATTATAAATATTTAAATAATTTTTTGAATAATATAATATATAATTAACCCATTTAAAATTAAAACCAGTTGTGTTAAAATTACAATAATATAAAATCTAAAATAAATAAATATATCAATAAAAATTTTTTCTTTTTAGTTTTTTTTAAATTGAATCTTATTTAGCTATAAAAATATGTATAATTCAAAACAATATGATTACATATTTAAGTTGATAATATAAAAATTAAATTTAAAACTAAATGAATTACTACTATTAATTGAGTTTCTTAAAATAAAAACTTGACTAAAATAATATATAGTTTATGCGGGAAATTTTTTTTGAGGAGTAATATGAGAGTGTCATGTGACATTCTAGTTACTCTTTTATTATATAGTATAGATATTTTTCTCGTGAATGAAAGATGACAAGTCGGGTTGACCCATTTAGACTTATTTTCATATATTTTATGAACGAAAGCTTCATGTTGAAGTGCCTAACCAAAGATCACTTCTGTAAACCTTAGCCACATGATTGTGTAAATTAAAGCGGAGAATATTTTTGATACACCCTTGGGAAAAGGGGAAAAATTCAAATACAAAGACTCTAGAAATAAAAATCATAGAAAGTAATCTTAACCACTCATCTTTTTAATTAATGGTTGAAACTAATTTATATAAAAAAGTTTGTAAGAGCGGTATTTTACAATAACTACTCTTGTTAACTTTTTGTAAGTCCAACTATTTTTTAAACGTTCATATCTTTTACGTACGACATTATTTTTTTATAAAACTTATACCATAAAAAATGAGCGTTTTTTAATCTTTAAAACGAGTACATTGTTATATAATATTTTAATATTTTTTTATATTTTTAAGCTCATATCTCGTCATTGTGTTTTTTAAGTGCAGTTCATTGTGTTTTTAAGTGCAGTTCATTGTGTTTTTAAGTGAAGTTCATTGTGTCTTTTTATTAGTTATTATATTTTTCTATATACTATTATGTTTTTTCAAAATTATAATTTTTATAAAATGCATAATGATGAAATAACATTATTGTGTATCTCTAATATGTAAAACACAATTATAAATTAACCACTAATTAATCTAATATATTAAAAATAATAATAAAATAACATAATTTCTTATTGTATTTTTTTGAACACTATTATGTTTTTTCACTATTAAAATGACCACTATTAAAATGACCACAATAACACAATTATTGTGTTTTTTTTGAACACTATTAAAATGACCATTGCTAACCACGGGTTTATAATAGTATATTTTTCTATATACTATTATGTTTTTTCAAAATTATAATTTTATAAAACGCATAATGATGAAATAACATTATTGTGTATCTCTAATATGTAAAACACAATTATAAATTAACCACTAATTAATCTAATATATTAAAAATAATAATAAAATAACACAATTTCTTATTGTGTTTTTTTGAACACTTATAAATTTTGAAAAATACATTAGTAAAATAAAATCATTGTGTACTTCTAATTGTAGAACACAACGATATATAACAACAAGTTTATATAATGTATAAAAATAATAAAATATAACACATTGTGTTATATAAACACTATGAGCTTTGATAAATACATTGGTGAAAGTATAAATAAACAAGTTTATATAATCTATACAAAATAATGACAATGATCTAAAACGTAAAATATAATAAATGAATACATATAACAAATGATTTAAAATATATGACATAATAAACGTGTATGACACAATGAGCTGATTTATTTGATCATTTTTTTAAAACAATAGAAGTAACGCGTCAATCTCACAATTCTTTTTAAATTTTTTAGATTAAATACACTTTTTAATATAATCCTTCCCTGAAAAACGAGTGTTGCAAAAACCACAAGACAATTTATTTCATATCTGCAATTTCGTAAGCCCCACCACCACTAACCAGGGGTGTTTAAAAAAATCGATATCCGAAAGTAGCTGAAATCCGATCCGCATTTGTATCCGAATAATCCGATCTGAATCCTTATTTGGATATTCGGATCGGATCTCATCCGAATCCGAATTTCTTATTCGTACTTTGGATCGAATTTTGGATATCATAATTTTTTTATTCGGATTATTCGGATATCTAATTAATCTGAATAAGAATTCAATTATATTTATATCTCAATACTCATTATCCAACTACCTATTATATTTTCAATTCAATACTCAAGAATCTTAACACATTCCAATCATTTAGTACTAAATAATTATACAATAATTGATTGTTGTTCTAAATTAGAGATTATAATCTTCGGGTTCTATACAATTACCTATTAGGTTTTAGTTCAAATTTGTGTTCAAGTCAAATTTATATTTTTTAGTTTATATATTCTATTGTGATTTTAAACTCATAAAATGTTAAGAATAAAAAGTTAGCCAAACAAAAAGTAGGAACAAAAAAAAAGAAAAATTTATTATTTGGTTTATTCGAATTTATCGGATAAATTCGGATTATTCGGATATATCTGAATTAGATCCGAATTGAATTTGGATAAATTCAGAACCACAAAAATATCCTTATTCGTATCGGATCGGATTTCAGATAAGATCATTTTCAAATACGAATAATTTGTTATCCGATCCGATGAACATACTTACCAGTAACCCTTGGGACTAAAAATCTAGGAAGACAAATAATTAATTGCTGTTATTTTGAATATTTCATTGAAATAAAACTCTATAGAATTTACAAAATGAAGTCCCCGTCCAAGAATCGGCATACGTTAATTGCGGATGTATATAAATTGTTGAAACCCGCAAAACCATCTAGAGTTTCGTTAAGTTAGTATGACCAAATCTTGAGCACCCTTTTGGGTTTGTAACAATAATGTGGTTTAAGTTGCCCTTTTTTTATATCCATGGTTTATACCTAGTCATGGATTTATTTGGTTAGGATTAAAGAAAATTCAAAGGGTGTCAAAATGTATATTTTGTTTGAGAAATTAATTACTTTGTTGCAAATAAATTTTTATTAAAAAAAACATACTGCGAAGATACACAATTTTGGTAAGAAAATGGCTATTCTCACATCTATATTTTTATAACATATTCAAAATTAATTTTCTGTTATTTATAATACATTTTAACATTTTTACACCATTATTTACTACTATATTAATAAGCAACTCTTGTGGGCAAAAAGGTAATTTTATACAATCTCTTAAAATTAAGAGATGTACATGTATTCATGCACAAGGTACAAGTTACTTTGCTTTTGAATTACACTCTGCAAACGCTTGCTGACAAAAAACTTAAAAGCCTTCGACCACCCCCAAAGAAGCACTTTCAGATACATTCAAACAAACAAGCAGCATCGTTCTCCGTCGCTCACATCCCCCGATCAGGTATCTTCATCAATGTTTACGTTTATCTGTGATTATTGGAAGTTAATGATCTTTAAAGGGGCTGATTTCAGTTTTCTTGTGGTGCGTGTGTGTAGATAGAGCTTGGGAAGATGCTGCTGGAGTTAGGGCAGGGGCATTTGTTTGAGCATTGGCCCGATCCTGGTGTTGATGATGATGATAAGAGGGCGTTGATTGATCAGGTGAGCGTTAATTGCGTCTTACGATTGTTAATCGTGGGTTTTAGGTTAATTCTCTAATTGCGTATTTGGTAACCCTAAATTGGGAATTTTGAATTGAATGACATTTTGGTGAAAAAACGAAGTTCCGTTGGCCATCTCTGTTCACAGGGTTGTTCGAATGCAGAAGACCTTTGAGCAGAAGACCTTTGGCCATCGTATATTTAAATCTTGTACCATTTTGGCAGGTCGTAACTTTGGAGACGAAGGACTATTTTACCTTGCAGAGACCTTAGGTTACAACCAGGTTAGATTTCTAGATCATGTTCATTTTTAATCTGCATTATGTGTCTCATAGCTTCTTATACAATGATATTTGTTACAGAGAATGAAGTTCATCATCACAAAGTTCATTTTGGTAACTTCCTGGTTTGGGACTTTGATTTGCTATCCATGCTATTCACTCTTCCCAAAAAGTAGTAACTGCATTATGATTTACAAGTGTCACCGTTGACTGGTGTTTATACATCTGAATTTAGTTCTGAAATCATCTGGAGATGGAGAGAGTGCTATGTTAATTTTAATGTGAATAGCACAAGATCATACTACAATTTTTAATGTTAATTTTTAATGTGGAAAGCAATAAGCGTATAAGCAGTTGCAATAAGCAACAACGGATGCACTTAGTGGTGTGATTATGTGTTTAATTATGGGTGAACTGTTGTTTCTGGTGCAGTGGGTGGATAAGGAAGGAAAGACACCTCTGATTTTTGCTTCAATGAGTGCACATACATATGATGTTGCAAAAACATTGATAGAATTGGGTGCCAATGTAAACGCTTATCGTCCAAGTGAGCTCTTTCGTGTGATTTAGAGTTTGAAAATCGTTTTTCTTGTGTTCATGACTTCATGTACTTATGGATGTGTGATGCATTTATATAATATGTAATTGGGTGTTTCATCAGTTACAAAGATAGAAATATTTGCTTAAAGCTTATGATGCCTTTGAGTATGTATATGATTTATGATTCTATTAATCAAAACTAATGTTGTCTATGGTCGTTTAGTTGTTATGAAAGTTTGTTTCACTTATTCACTTTTGGTGACAAAAATCTACAGGGCGTCATGCTGGATCTCCTCTGCATCATGCAGCAAAAAGAGGCCTAGAGCAGATGGTTAAGCTACTGCTTTCACATGGGGGTGTGTGATTCTTAGTCGAAGTCAACAGTGATAGTATTGCATTGATCACCTTCATTACGGTTCACTTGCTTGTTTAAAATTCCTTATACTATATTTTTTAAATTTTAATTTATCAGCTAATGCATTGGTGATGAATGATGACTATCAAACTGCACTTGATGTTGCAAGAGTTAAGGGATTTAGCAACGTTGTCCGTGCAATTGAGGTACATACACAGTTTACTTCACACATGATTCTTATCAGTCCATTTTTTTTCTCATATTTGATGTCGCCATCTTATGTTTAGTTCATAATGCAATTCTTGTAGAACCATATCTGCTTATTCTCTGGTTAGCTGCAAGAGCTATATGGGCCATGATTTCTTGAACTACTTGCTCCTCAGCTACTTTCTAGAAAAGTGTAAGTATTGCATTTTATGCTAACTTTGTGTGTTGTATAGAGGATTTCTGAGTGATCAGATCAGTTATTAAGGTGCCTGCTATATTAGGGATTTGGGGATTATTCTGAGTTAAATATGTTAAATGTTCACTCAGTTTTTTTATAATCTAAATTCTTCATGTTTTGAGCTTAAATGGTTGTATTTTGTGTGATGCGTGTGGTCTTGTGGGTTTAGAATTAGGGGTGTTGATTTTGGGTTATATTTTTCTAAAACAGTCACACAGATTTAACTGTTAAAACAGGTCAGAAGTCCCCCTAGGGTATTTAACATGTTTAAAACATTAATTGTTTTGTTAAAATATAAAATAGAATGTAATAATGTCGTTTTATTAAAGATATTTAACACATTAGATTTCAATGAATAGATGACAAGAAAGTGTTTGTGGGTTTTGGCCCTACATGATCCAAACTACCTGTTCTAACCTGAACCTGTTTTTTTTGTTTGGAATATATTCTTAGATTTTGATAAAATGTAGAGATGGAAAATTGTTGGGTTGGGAAACAAGTCAACATGGGTCGTATTAAAACACGTTGTTTTCGTACGGGTCAAAACAGGTTGAGTTGTGTCTGGTTATATCCAAACTACGCATTGGTTTGGGTTGACCAAACAATTTTTCCCTTCACAGGATTAGTTTCTTCTAAATAGTTAATATTCAAGAATGATTACAAGAATAATAGTCTTTCAATACTACTTTAAAGGTGATTTAGGAGTTTTATGCATTATATACTTTAGCTTATTTTTGACCCATTTGACCCGATTCCTTTTAGCTATCAACCCATTGTTAAGTAAATCAAACGAAATGGCAACCTCCAAATTGACCTCTTTACTTTCTGAGGTTGGATTGAACATTCAAGAAATTGAACATTCAAGAAGCACATGCTTTCTCCACTGCTGATGGCTTCTCATTGGATGTCTTTGTTGTTGATGGTTTTGGCTATTATGATTTCATAAAGTGTGTACCGGTTGTATGTTTTGGTCTCTACTCATACAATTGCATTATCAGGTGAATATTATTAAGGCTGCATGCATAATGCTTTCTTACTATAACAAGTGTGTATACTTATCTGAATTGACCCGTTTGAAACAAAACATTATAATACGCATTCTTACTATACCAATGCTTGCTATACCCACTATAACGTTTACCAACAGGTGTGTTTGATTTGAATTATTTAGTGAAGTGAATATGAATGTGCATGTTCATATAATTTGAATTATTTTGTGTTCCATTGTAGCATGTGATTGTTAATTGTTTATGTGATAATAAAAGGTTTGATTTGAAATTGTTATTGACAAATCATTAACAAGGAAAATAATAGTAAAAAATAAAACTGAAAATTTGCTTATGTTTGAAAATTATCTACGCATCTTACAAGCTTTGACTTCGATAAACCATTGGCTATTTTGAATCTTGAGTTGTACAATATTCCCGATGCTTTCAATAAGAAAAATAATTGACGTATAATATAATATATTACAAGAAGATTGATAAAATAACAAAAAATGAGTATCTCATTATAAATTGTTGTTGTCGCCACCGCAACGCGCGGGTCTCTACTAGTTTGAAAAGTAAGCATATGTTTTGATTGAAGATTTAATTCTAACTTTAACAGCTTTTTTAGACCCAAATTTAGTCCATAGTTCCGTTTGTATTCTGTAAATAGGCCCAAATTAGACACAATTTGTTGGGCCAATTTTGTTAATATACATGATTCAGAACGATACAACGAAACACAAAACCTACAAAATTCACCTTTTAATAGCCTTGAGTTTGTTTTAACGTTCTCATGCGGGTCATTTCCTACCATTTCCAGGTAACTGGTTTAATCTTTTATAACATCATTTTAGTTTTACATGTTCATATGAGGTGGCCATTTCTTTACATCTACAAACTTATGAAGACTTGCTAACTAATCTTTGTAGAAGTTGTAACATGTATGTTTGAAGGCATCCCTTGTAAGAGTGAAAGAAGATCGAAGATAATATAGAAAATTTTGAAAGATAATACACGGGTTTAACAATATAAAACTATATAATGCATAAATGTATAAATTTTTCATATGATTAAGTTACGTATTACATTAACAATGGAAAATAAAAGTTACATTTTTAATTATAAATTTTTGAATACTTCTTTGGATAATATAACATAAAATTGACCTGTGTAAAACTAAAAACCAGTTGTCTTATTTGGCTATAAAAGTATGTATAATTTAAAACAATATATAATTTCACAATGTAGTTAGTTGATATTAAAAAAATAAAGTTCGAAAAAAAATAAATTATTAATGTAGTTTCTTAAAATAAAATACTTGACTAAAATAATATATTAGTTTATACTAAAAGATTTTTTGACAAGTAACAGGAGAGTGTCATATGACATCCTAGTTATTCTTTAATTTTATATTATAAATATAATTTATAAATATAAATTTTGATATTTAACGAAACAATTAGCATGGGATATGATCTATCTTTAATCTTTTAATTTGACACGCTATTGGATTTACATAACTAATGCGTGAAAAATTAATAAAATGTACAAGACTAATTTAGCCACTTTGGCTTGAACATCAATCTAACAATCTTATACCTCTTATAAATATACAAACCTAACTTTTAAAATCTCAACCTAAAGCATTAATAAGATTGAAGGTTTGCCCAACATTAGGCTAAAAATGATAACATAAATGAGCCTTTAGCCGTTCAAAACATTGTTGGATTGAGTAAATAGATAAAAGTTTTCACATCAATGATATCTTCTCATTTAAAGTGAGTTTCCTCCTAAAGATAGTCTTGGGTTTTCGTACTCGAGTATTGGAGATGATCGGGTGTGCTAGTGCCCCGTCAATAATCCTTTAGTCGTTCAAAAATCAATAAAAGTTTTCACAATGCCAAAAAATGTTTAACCGTATCAACCACACAGTAGAACCAACCAACACTTTTATAAACAAAAACAACTTTCACCGAACCGATTCCCGTAACTGATGTCTTTGGTGATGAGTTAGTTGGAAGGTAAAATCGACTCATGCACACCCTAAGAAGAATGGTGTTGCATTTTTTTTTGTTGAAAGCATTGTGGAAAAAAAATGGTTTTCTCTAGTCTTAGACACGTATATAATTTTTTTTCTCTATCATGACCTAAAAGCTATTCAAAATAAGTAAAAATGAATAAGATTTCAAAACTCAAAATGATATATTTGAAATGTAAATGTTGCGTGAAATTAGCCATCAAATATACATCTCAAGAATTCTTTATCAACTATGACATATATCTTTTGGATGTGATTTCAGGCTCACGTGTTTATCTTTATTAATACAAACTGCTTATGCTATAACTTTACCCTAGGATGCAAACATATTCTTTTAGATGAGAAGTGAAATATATTTTAAATAATTTGTGTCTAACATGAACCCTTCGTAATTTTTCGTTGACCTTTGTCTTTTTTCTTTTAAAGAACATGTTAAACATTTAAAAGTACGAATTACATTGCCAAAATGATAAATCTGACAAAATTTAATAGTTGATGAATAACGACATGCATGTTTGTTTGATAATGGCCGGTTTATGCCACATTTGACATCACTATATAGATGGACGAAACTAAGAGAGGTTAAATTTCACACGAGTTGAAAAACCATTAGAACATGACACATGTAATATAGAAGAGGACAAATATACTAGAAAAACTGCAATAGATGATTGCGCGTCATCTTTGGGGTCAGATGACGCGCAAATGCGTGTCAAGGAAGGGGTAGTCATAAATGATAGATGACGCGCATCCGCGCGTCATCTGTTTATAACGCGCAAAAGATGACGCGCATTTTATGACGTGCAAAAGATGACGGGCAATGCGCGTCAAGGAAGGGGTAGTAATAAATGACTAGATGACGCGCATCCGCGTGTCATCTATGAAATTTTTATGACGTGCAATAGATGACGCGCAATGCACGTCATAAAATTAGCTGCATTTTTTAATTTTTTTTATTTTTAATAAATTTACTTGTTATTTTCTAAAACAAATTGTCGAATAACATTAAAAGCGAAATCCATTAAATACCAACAAAGTTTACAAAAGTTGTTAATTAACAACTACAAAGAATAAAACAAGTTCAAATTCAATTAGTACCAATACTAATATAAGTCCAATACCAATACTAACACAAGTCCAAATATATCATTTCAGGCCTACATATAAATGAAATTCGATACATAGCGCGCCCAATCTTCACGAACTTCATCCAAATCACCATCAGTGTATTCTTCTTTACCTTTTCCAACCTAAGACAAAACCAATTTCATCAAATTAAACTTGTCAGTTTTGACCTAAAAACCCCTTTATGTATAACACTTGTAATTTACTTGACTAGTTTATATCAACTACAAGGCAACAACAATGGTAATTTACTTATAAAAAACTCATACATAGATAGTTACTAGTAAGAACACCCGTGCGTTGCAACGGGCTATTGTGGTTTACGCAATTAAAACTCATCTACTTGCAAAGACTTGTCTTTACCCGTGTAGAATTTTTAAACATATTACAAATTCTTATACTCCATAAAATTCAAACTAACTTGTCAAAATTGAAGTGAAAGTTACACTACATTTCTACTATCTATACCCACATGCCCCGCCCCCCAAAAAGAATTTTTTAAAAAAAGAAACAAAGAAAACAATCCTCTACCTTCATACGCTAAATTTCAAGTAGCAATCATGATGATTAAAAACAATCTTTATAAAGTAAAACAGACCCACCAAATTAAGCAAACTTTTTAACATTTTAATCAATAATTAAGCAAATTATTTGCTACCCTTGTAGATTCAACTGCTTCATTGTTCACCTTTATCTTTTTTATATTCAATCTGTCATTTTCCTCCGTAATGTTTTGTAACGTGGTTTCTTTACCAAACATGAACTATTTCAAAAGAAAATAAATATCTAATGTAATATCTACCATCATTGAAATTATAAATAATTATCTTAAAACAACAACAAAAGGAGGTAAAAAAATAAAGAAAAAACTTATAAAACCACTAAAAAGCATAAATAATCATTACACCAAAGGAACATGCAAAGATTATGAATCAATCCTTAATTCCTTTGATTCCCTTCTTCTGCCATTGATACCAAGTGCAGTACAACCACAGTTTCATCGATTTCTACTCCCACTCATGGATTTTAATGTATCTATGTATAACCCTAATTTACAACACATCCACAATCAACCAAAATTTAGCAAAAAAAACAAATAAAACAACAATGTAGTTTTATTAGTTTCAAGACATGAAACTGTGTCCCAATTGCGTCAAAAAGAGCATATATATATATATATCTCAAATACTATATAATGCATATTGGATGTCTAGAATTGTAATTTCTCCACCATCGTAAGACGCGCCCCTTCATTCACCGTCGGCTTCTCCTCCGGCCGTTACCGCGCATTGAAGCAGCGGTAGGGCGTTACACCTCATTCAAGCACCGGTAGCCCTACCGTCCGCCTTTTCCCCTTCGATGATTAAAGGCTGCTTTGGTTCCACTATGCGCATTCACGCACCCCAGCTGTCTCATGAACCGGAATCCGAATTCATCGACATACCATTCGTCCTTCTCGATTTGAAGGTCATGTTCATTTTCC
Organism: Flaveria linearis; assembly: GCA_024085815.1. Classification (NCBI taxonomy): domain Eukaryota; kingdom Viridiplantae; phylum Streptophyta; class Magnoliopsida; order Asterales; family Asteraceae; genus Flaveria; species Flaveria linearis. The sequence goes on from CM044011.1 coordinate 68,569,883, forward strand.
CTGATTTTGATTGGTTTCGTTTTTGTTGTTACATTAGTTTGGGTTGCTGAGTTACGTTTCTTCATTTGCCCTGATTTGTAACACGCGGTTTATCGTCTCAAGATTGACGTTAGGGCTACGACTCTTATACATGATTCGTGGCTTCTCTGCTTCTTGGGTGGATCCAATTCAAAGCTTCATCTCCGAACTGTAAACAAGAAACTGAAAGACAACATATGGCGTTGAAGTATATGTTGATCGTATGTCCCAACCATCTCGTGCAGTTCTCATCTTCTGCAAGTAACTCATCTTCTTTCCTTATTTGCAAAGTATTAAAAAAACCTCATTTGTTGATAAACTTGTGCAAATTGAGTTGGGTTTCTTTTTATTGTTCAGTTTTTTTTTTGTAAATTGATGTGTATACATGTCTGGGTTGATGGGTAGATTCAATTAATTTACTGTTCTATTGATTCTTGATCCTGTTATTAGCCTGTTAGGTGTTGTATTTGTCTCTCTTTTGTATCTGCAAGTAGATTTGTAGCTGATGCTTGTTTAATTTCTGTTTCTTATGGCTTTTTTGGATGTCATTTGAAGGATTAATGGGATAGATTTCGAGGAAATTCGAGTAGATGTATTGAAAAACCAGCAACACTCCCCTGAATATAAAGGTTCAACCACAATCTTTATTTATTTTGTGTTGAATTGTGCTCATTTAGCAGACATATTTTAGGTTACCACAATTCTTTCTCTATCTAACGTGATAATCTTTTGAATTACACATGATTGATATCATTGAAAAGAAGAATCATTAACACATAAGTATGTTTACTGATCTTGTTTTATGCAGCAATAAATCCCATGCATCGAGTTCCTGCAATAGTTGATGGGAGGTTTAAGCTGTTTGAGAGGTTCTTTCTTAATTTATTTCTAAAACCCCTCTTTCTATGGTTTCGTCTTTTTTTTCTTTACATGAAGTGACAGTATCATTTGATTTACAGTCACGCGATTCTTATCTACATATGTTGTGCATTTCCAGGAGTGGCAAGTCACTGGTCAATCGGTTTTCTTCTTCTACTTCCATATATACATACAGATTCTTTACTTTATTATTTGAACATATATAATCTTGTCATATTCATAGGTATCCGAGTGATCTTTTCAAAAGATCTAAGATCCACTCGGTTTTAGACTGGCATCATTCCAATTTACGTCAGGGCACAGGTGACAACTATATTAAAAATTTCCCATTTGTAAAATTTTTATCAAGTATGTTCCAAATGATTTCATCAGACACTTGTAAGTTTTACACTTTCTGCTTTCAGTTGGACTTGTTTTCAACAGCATCCTTGCACCACTAAATGGATTCCCTTCAAACCCTCAAGCAGCCAAAGAAGGCGAGAAGTTACTCATCAGATGGTTATCTAAAATAGAAGATTTTTGGCTAAAAGATGGACGGTTTTTGGTTGGAAGCTCTCAACCATCAATAGCAGATATCAGTTTAGTATGTGAAATCATGCAACTTGAGGTATGAATATCAAGTTTTCTCATTTAGTTATCTTTTCGGTGAATTCTGCATTAAAGCACAAAATTTCATGTGTTTCAGCTTCTGAGTGAGAAGGATCATGATCGGATATTACGCCCGTATAAGAAAGTTGTTCATTGGATTGAAGACACAAAGAGGGCGACTGCGCCTCATTTTGATGAAGTTCACGCAATTCTCTTTAGAGCCCAAAAAAGAATTCGAGAGCGGATGTCAACTGAGTCTATTAAAAATGAAGTGAAGTCGAAGCTGTGAGATCACATGCTTAGTTCTGTAAGGTGTCATGATCATCTAATCTTTTTTACTGAAAAGAGTAATTTCAGTTAGATGCATGTATTGTTCAGTACTACTGTTGCTGTATGGTCTATTGATCTAAGTCTTCACTTACAATATACAAATTCAAGATTGTGTAATCATCATTTCACTTTAATATATTTAATTTCATCTTACTATATGTGTGATTTATGTGTTCTAGGAGAGAAAGCCCATCATGCAAACTTTTGTATGTTACTCCTGAAAGGATTGCTGGAAACCTGTCATTTCAGGACATCCTAAAATCTCTACATCACAAGGATTGTTTCTCGATTCATATAAGATTTGGAAAAAGGAGTGAATTTCAAATGATGTTGATGAACACTGTCACAAGGACAACTAGCTGGATTTGTTGTTGATGAAACACATTGTGTGAGGTATGGCCCTGTTTTTATTCTATTTCTGCTTATAAGCTTTTGAAATGTTTTATTCATTTTTCCTTTCTTTCCGAAAAGCATATATCCTATAATCATATAATATCCTTTTGGTCTTGTTTGTTCATCAGCCAATGGGGACATGATTTCCGCCCTGATTACAGAGTATCGGGGTGTCTTAAGCAGAATTTTCCAGATGTTCCCGTAATGGCATTGACTGCTACTGCAACAAAGTCAGTTCGTAAGGTATTATTGATTTGGCTTTATGTTTTAGAGGCAGCAGTTTTGTCCCGTTTACTTATGAATGGATATGTTTATGTTGTTTTTCATCTCAAACTGGTCAAACTAGAAAGTTAGCTACAAGGGGAACGAGTCAAATGGGTTAAAAGTCAGCTGAAATTAATTTAAATGCACACAATCTTTTCAACCTGTACTTAAGATGATCTTTTCATTTTGACCTGTCACTCAACTTGTCCATCTTGCCAGTTGCCACTTTATATGTGCTGTCATGTGCTGTTATGCACAGATGTTGATGTTCAATATATCTGAGTATTTTATGCAGGACATTTTGAAAGCTTTAAGAATCCCACATGCTCTTGTTCTAGAAACAAGCTTTGATAGACCAAATCTGAAGTACGAAGTGATTGAGAAGAACAAAGAGCCATTAAAGCAGCTTGGAAAGCTACTGTCTGATAGGTTCAAAAGTTCATCTGGGATTGTATACTGCCTTTCAAAAAACGAATGTGTGGAAGTTTCCAAGTTTTTAAATGAAAAATGCAAGATTGAAACAGTATATTATCATGCTGGTTTGTCTGCTCGTCAGAGGATGGCCGTCCAGCAGAAATGGCACTCAGGGGTGGTGCATGTGGTATGTGCTACTATTGCCTTTGTAAAGAAATGGCACTAGGTTTTTGTTCTTTGTAAAGATATGAATGCAATATAGCAGAACTTATATTAATGCTTCAGTGACATGTACCTCAATTTGATAATTTCAATTGCATGCTTTATGCAAATATGTTTCTTCAAATCTTTATGTTGATGTGGTTGCTGCTTAAAACACATTTGCAACTAAACATATAAAAAACTAAACACATTAACTTTTGCAATGAAAGTGATAATAACAAAAAAACAGATTTATATCAAAACTTTAGAATAATGCCTATTAAGTATTTTCCTTGCTCATGGTTGTGCTTTTGTTCGTAGGAATCAATGGTAAAATATATCCTTTTGCTCAATTTCTATGTGTAGAACATCAAAAACACGCTTTTTTTTGCAGATGCTGCTTTCTAACCCCATGCATTGAAAATAATTAGTTGTTTTATAACTCCATGTAATATAAATAGTTGCTTATCTTATTTACTTTTAAATAGTACTAAAGCTCAGGAATAATGCTAATTTGACAGTTGGTCAGCGATGATGTTCTCTTTGCTTTGTAAGTGTTATAAGTTAAGAAATAAAAATAGAGAGTGATACACCATTACTTACACATGGTAACAAGAAAAAGCTTTTTGTTGAGCACTATGTATAACCACTGTTAAAAACTAATGTGATTTAACTGTGCGGACTAAAGACGCAATGCTAGCCCAAAACTTAACAAGAAGATGAAAGCTTGCCCTTGAGCTCTATGTTTAACCATTGTTAAAAACTAACGCGATATAAATGTGGGGGCTAATGATGCAATCCTAACCCAAAACTTTTAACCAACTTTGTAATTTTGAAAGTTTAGAGAACCAGACATGCAATTTTGGTTAAATCACAAAGACCATTTGTGGAATATTATATATGATGGTTTCATTCATTATCAGATAACTTAGCTCCCGCCGCAACGCGCGGGTACTCATACTAGTATATATATATATACTAGTATATATATATATATATATATATATATATATATATATATATATGCCTACCAAACTACACAAATGACAAACCAATAACCAAAATACTCAAACCTAAGTTAAAATCAGCACAAAAATAGGGACTTAAAGGCCTAACAAAGCTAATATCACTTGAAAACTTCACAGTAACAGATCAATTACCACTAACATTTCATATATACAACAATTAATCAAGTATATTTGATTCAAATAACCAACAATGCCAAGTTCTATGGAAAAAACCAACCAACAATTGTTACACATTCAATAGTAACAAAAGAATCAATCAAACGGGTCCATTGACTCATTTGATATGAAACACAGCTCAAATCATACATTTATATGACCACGGTAAAGGGTTTTCAAATGTACGCAAGCAAACCTGAGCAAACTTGATAAAAAGTCTAAGGAATTCCTTGTTCTCAATGTCATAATTGTAGAAGTCGTATAGGATGGGAGTGGCAATCAACTGGTGCAGAATCTGTTGGAAAGAAAAAGGTTGAATAATTTATTCTGAAAAATAAAAAAAGGAAATGGTGTTTGTAATCAGATTCAAGAGTTGCTAACCAGCAGAGTAGCACCAAGGGTGCTGCCAAAGACAAAGAGCAAGCTTCCTATGGCTTTTAGAGCTATCGCGCCGGCAACCAAGAGCTTAATCTATAGGATAACACCATTTAACATCCAAACAATGTATGATATGATATTAAACTCATTTACAGTGAATTGTTACAGATCTAATGAACACAATATGAAATGGATTATACCTCAATATCTCGCACTTGAAAGCCTGTTTGCGTTGTCAAATGCTTTGAAAGCACATTGAACTTTGGTGCAAGAACTTTGGCTGTAGATCCACCATCAACTCCAAAATCATTAAACCTACATTCACCAAAAGCAAAAGCGACATCAAACTATGTATTTTTAAGATGATATCTTAGTATCAAAACAAACTAAAATTCACAACATTATTGTTGATAACAATACACATACAGACTTTATCTTCTTCTGCAAATGATAGCTGGTAAATATTGCACTACTGATCCAGAAATCATAACAAAAATCATGCCACTTCCATTCTAAAAACTGCAAAAATAACATCAAGTTGAGAAAACTTTCAAACCTTTGCTACTAAGATACGAAACTGAAATGTCACTTGTTCTGAATTTTGTAACTAATAAGAAAACTTCAGACGAATAGATGAACAACACGATAACACCAATCTCCCAAACTTAAGCCATAATTCACATAAACAAGCCTAAAAACTAACATTTCGTAAAGAAATTTTAATTCAAACAGACACAAAGCCGCCAAACAGCTCAACAGTCACGTAACCACATATCTCCAAAAAAAGCTCGAATTAGAGAAAACCTACACAGATCAACAGTCTCGTAACCATATTTAACACACATGCATCCATAAAAACATGAAAATCGAGCTATAAGATCAAAAAAACAAAGCGAAAAGGCAAATCATACAGAAGGATTGAATTTCAAAGTCATTAGATCTGAAGTAGGTTGTGATGATGCTTACTCTTGCCAAGTGGATAGAAGGAAGACGGAGACGAAGAGAAGACGACCGATGAATGATATGAGCGCCATTGTTGAAGCTTCAAGCTCTGGTTTCTCTCTAGGATGGGTGGTATGAAGCTAGGGCTTTAGAAGAGGGGAGTTTAATTGGAATGAGAGTCGCGCGCGGGTTATGATAAACTTATAAAAATTTTTAAAATATGACACACTAAGATGACACGTAAAAATACGTGGCATCCTTTTTAAGAAAATTTTAAAAGATGACAAATAATTTATGATACGCGTAAATGCGCGTTATCTTTTTTCGCGCGTAATTTTTTGCGCGTCATCTATTAACAGTTTTCTAGTAGTGATAAAAATCATAAAAATCTAGCAATGAAGACATATAGGTTAGATATACCATCATATGGATGAAACACACCATGTAGAAGGCGGACACCGAAGTTAGATGCACCAGCTTTTAAAGGGTTCGATGTACTTTGTTTGATAAATGCATCAACCCCTTAAAGAGGTCGTTTGTAATACGGCAAAACTATATCCAAGCTAAAATAATTAAAATGCTTGATTTTTTGGTATCATTTTTTTAAATAACAAAGTATCTAAAAGTTATTTGCATTTAATAAATTATGTAACTAGACAGAAGTTAACAATTATAGTTATTTTTTACCATTCGAACCATAACTTTCAGTTTATTATAAGATTATTACCATATATCCCATCTTAATTGTTGATATAACTTAATGATCTGGGTTAGAGACTATAGCATTAGGGGTTTTTTTTTCTTATTATTCCCCTCACCTTATGCTAGAATAGTATAATAAGATAGAGATTAATTGTTAACATTTGTTTATTCTGATAATCCATTAACCCAACTAGTAGTCTATAAAAAGTCACATAACCACTCTAAGTTAGAGTTACACTAGTAAACTAATGGTCCACAACCAATATTAAAAAAATATAACAAGACTATATTAAAATTAAAGATATGAAAACGATCTATTTTTTATGGTGTAATTTGTATAAAAAATAATATCATACAAAAAAGTTAAGAAGGTTTTAAAAAAGAGTGAAGTATTTTTAAAAAGTGAGGGAAATTTTAAAAATGAGGGAAAATTGTTAAATCAGTGATGTAACGATGTGTAAAAGTTTATTATACTTCAAAAATATAGTACAGGTGTTCATTACATTAGAGTTACGAGCTTATAGCAATAAACAAAGGTTTACAAATGAACTTTACCCTAGTATAATAAACTATTAAATTGATAGCAGTGTTATAAAACTCAGTCTAGGCGGCCGAGTATATGGCGAGCACTCGATACTCGACAAGATGCTGAGGCGTTTTTCATCAACTCCGTCAATATTACTCAGAATCGGCCAAACTCGGCCCTATTCGGTCTAACTCGGCCAACTCGGTCCAACTCAGTTCAACTCGGATTTTTATCATTTTTCACCGATATTCGTTGTTTTTCACCGCTTTTTGTTGGATTTTTATTTTTTTACATGGAGATACCTTGGAAGATGATAATCAAATGATTATTACATCTATAATATTAAATAATTAATAGAGTAAATCTCGGTTTTGGTCCCTGTGTTTTACAAATTGACTCTACTTGAGTACCAACGTTTATTTTGTCTCCATTTGAGTATCAAATTTTAAAAAAGTTGTCTGTTTGAGTACCAAATTTTAAAAAAGTTGTCTGTTTCAGTCCTTTTGACTAACGGTGTTAACATTTTCTGTTAAATTTTTTTAAAAAGACCAAAATACCCCTAAGGGCTATAAAAATATCACCATCTCCACCACACATCACATACCACCACCACCACCACACACCACCGCCACCACACACCACCGTAACCATAAACTGTGGTTCAAGAATCAAGAAATTGATACAGAGTTAAACAAACAAACACCATAAAACACACTCAATCTCCACCTCCACACACCTCCACACATAAAATCAAGAAATTGGTACATTCATCAATTAACCAATTGCCCTTAAAACTTAAAAGTTAAAACTCTTCTCAGTGAACTTTGATTACACAAAAACTGAAATACCCAAATTAAGAGAGTTATAAAAAACCTATTTTTGATTGCAGAAAGCTATAAAAAGAGATAAACACACACACACACGCACACACATACACACAAAACAAACACACTACCTGTGAATAAATTGAATCTGTGCAAGGGTTATTGCTGGTGGAGTTGATTTGAACAAAACATAAGCAAATTGTTGGATGAATGAACTGATTCAGCTTTCAAAGGTGTGAATTGAATTGGGTATGGATAATTGATGAAGCTGATGATAAGATAGAGGTCTGTAGCTGGATCAATTAATTGAATCTTTATCTATCTACCCATCTCTTTCTATCTTCTTTCTCACACACATTAAACCCTAAATTGATGAATCTAATGTGGTGAAGTTTGTGAATTGAAAGATGAATCTTGAAATAAACAAAGGAAAGATGCAGTGTCTTGAAAGGTCAAGACTTCAGGAGCAAACCCCTCTCTCTCATCTCCACCGCCACTTGCCTCCGGTACCCACAACCCCATCACCGTACGCCGCCTTTGGTGGTCGAAACCCCATCACCACATGCCCCTTTCAATGGCCATCTTTCGATGGCCAGAACACCGCTACTGTACCCCACTCCACTATACCCCAATCCGCTTTCTGGTTCAAGGGGTGGTTGTGTAACTGAAAGAGAGACGAACAGAGATAAAGAGAGCATCGTCGATGGTGGTGGCTGGATTTGGTGGTGGTTGGTGGGTTATAGGTGGTGACAGTGCGTGACAGTGGTGGATGCGATCATTGGAGGTGGTGGCGATCTGGGTGCGGACGGCGGAGGCTTCGAGGAGGAGTAAGGGATGTTGCGGGAGTGGAGGCGGACGGCAGCGGCTAGGCCGGAGAGGCCGGCGCCGATGATGATGGCTCCGGTGGTGGTGGGGTTTGTTTGAGAGGTTAGGGGTGGTGGTGTGTGGTGTTTGAGAGGTTTAGAAGAAGATGGTGTTTTGAATGAGGGGTATTTTAGTAAATTGACAATCACTTAACGGAAAAAAGTTAACACCATTAGTCAAAAGGACTGAAACAGACAACTTTTTTAAACTTTGGTACTCAAATGGAGACAAAATAAACGTTGGTACTCAAGTGGAGTCAATTTGCAAAACACAGGGACCAAAACCGAGATTTACTCTAATTAATATTAAGTTATGAAATATTTTTGTATATGAGCATGTATTCTTTTTATTTATATTGATATTCACGTATTTAATATATTTAATATTAGTAATCTTATGATATTTGACATATTTATAATTTCCCAAGTACTCGCAACTTTACAGTTGACCGACCTGACAGCGCGTAACGAGTTTGCAACCAGGTTGATAGTAGTTAGTTTTACCTATTATCACAGTAAATCAAAAAAAGTTTCTTTAATACTGGATTTGCTGTTGGATATGTTTATTATTCTTAGGTAAAAGATAAAAGAAAGAAACATACAAAAAGATGTATATAAACATAGAGAATATTAAACTATGCAACGTTCTTTACATGCTCTTAGGTGCTGTTTGTTTTTTCTGCAGGAAAACGTCTGCAGTCTGCGGACCACATCTGCAGACATCTGTAGCAGAAGAGGTGGACCAAACGTCTGCAGTCTGCTAGAAAAAGACTGTTTGATTTTTTAATATCTGCAGACTACTAAAATATGTTGTAGTTACAATAAACCAAATTTGACTTTGTTCAAAAACAACATAATCCAACTATTACTACAAAAACCATAATCCAACTGTTAAAGACCCAATTGCATAATCCTCTTCTCTATCACCATAATCCAAAAAATGCTTCAATTACTACTAACAAAACAACCATAACTACCAACAAATGATACTAGATCATAAAATTGACTTATCAGAAACAAAAAAACAGAACTTAAAAGTCAAAATACCTGGATGAGGTAAGGCCTTACGACCTCCACATGAAGAAACAACCCGAATAATGAAAGAAGCAATCGGAGGGCTATCTTTATTTGCGCTCGACAATTCAGGGTACAATTAATGAACAAATTACGATTCTTCTCCAGCACCAATCGCCTTCAATTCATCAACAAAATCAAACATTAAGAACACAAATTTCAAGATTCACACCACCAACAGAAAACCCATAAAATCCACATCTCCAAACGATCAAAATCACCAAACAATCACAGATTTCGATGTGGGAACAAACCAATTTCGATTCTCACCAGTTCCATCTTCCGATCTTGAAGGGATCGGATCTCCGGTAAGTACTGCAAGAAGCCAAATTGTCGATACGCCATTGAGCGAGACGAGAGGTGGTGTCAACACGATAAGCCTTGTCAGTCATCCTAAACGCTGTCGTGAGTTCATGGAAGCAATCGAATATTCCGATCAGTGGGCTGGCGGAGCGGGCGGAGGTCGCGACGGAGGAGGCTGGCGGAGCCGCGGACGTCGCGAGGCAGTGGGCTGGCGGAGCGGGCGGAGGTCGCGACGCAGGGAACCGGCGGAGGTCGCGAGGCGGCAGCAGGAGGTCCGATGAAGGGGGCCGGCCGGCGGTACCTTGGTAGGAGATGAGAGGAGAAGAGGAGAAGAGGAGAAGAGATGGAGGGGGCTGGTGTTTTATGTTTTGTGAAGAGAGGAGAAGTGTAGAAGAGGTAAATGTCTTCCCGTCTGAAGACTCTGGTCCATGTCTTCCCCAAGAAGACCTCAGGAAGACATTTTTAAATGAAATGTCTTCCGGAAATCAAACAGTCTGTTCTATTAAAACCTCTTCCCGCGTCTGCGTGCGCGCAGATGAAGAGGTTGGGAAGAGCTTTTTATAAAAAACAAACACCACCTTAATTTATGATGTGTCCCCGGGAATGGCCAAATGAAAAGGAAAGATTAAGGGAGCTAGTTTTTAGAGTAAATCTCGGTTTTGGTCCCTGTGTTTTACAAATTGACTCCACTTGAGTACCAACGTTTATTTTGTCTCCATTTGAGCACCAAATTTTAAAAAAGTTATCTGTTTCAGTCCTTTTGACTAACGGTGTTAACATTTTCTGTTAAATTTTTTTAAAAAGACCAAAATACCCCTAAGGGCTATAAAAATATCACCATCTCCACCACACACCACATACCACCACCACCACCACACACCACCGCCACCACACACCACCGCCACCACACACCACCATGGAAAAGCTGCCGATTGGCTGATTAAGAAAGCTAAAACCGCCATTGATAAGCTCGCAGAGCTTCCGCCATGGAAGCCTGCTGTAACAATGAACCCTAATTCCACTTCTTCTGCGAATTTTGAGCAGAACCCTGATCAATTGGATCGATTTGAGCAACACCCAGATGATAGAATTGTTGATAATCAATTGGGGAATTCTCAAGATTCGAGCTTTTTATCTCCGTCGCTTGATTCGGACTCAATTGCTGATACGAGGGCAGCCACAATCAATAGCCAAAACACAAAACACCTACACAAAGGTAGATCTGAAAACCCTAAAAGGGGATCGTAGAGATAGAGAAACAGAGGTGGTCACACAACCATCATCAACACAGCCAACGGCCAGAAGACCGCCACCTGCCCTGCCTCAACCACAAAGGGAGACAGAGCGGCAACAGCCTCCAACGCCACCACCAGTGTCTCACGCAACAACTCTCGTCGCCTCAAGCCCTCTCTATAAAGAAAAAAAGGGCACAAGAGCACATCTGATTACGGATGCCTACGGAAACACGATTATGGAAGGTAGATCTGAAAACCCTAAAAGGGTATTGAAGAGATAGAGAAGAAAGGTGATCGCACCACCACCATGAACACCGTCAATGGCCAGAAGACCGCCACTTGCTCCGCCTCAACCACAAAGGGAGGCAGGGCAGCAACAGCCTCCACCGCCACTGCCATACGCGGTGGTGCATCCACTCTTGCTGCCTCAACAGCCCTTTTCTCTAAAGAAGAAAAGGGAACAGGATCACAAATAAGATAATAATAAAGATTGAGAAGCACAAATCGTAACCATAAACGGTGGAGTGTGTCGGCGGTGGTGTGTGGTGGCGGTGGTGTGTGGTGGCGGTGGTGTGTGGTGGCGGTGGTGTGTGGTGGTGGTGGTGGTATGTGGTGTGTGGTGGAGATGGTGATATTTTTATAACCCTTAAGGGTATTTTGGTCTTTTTAAAGAAATCTAACAGAAAATGTTAACACCGTTAGTCAAAAGGACTGAAACAGACAACTTTTTTAAAATTTGGTACTCAAATGGAGACAAAATAAACGTTGGTACTCAAGTGGAGTCAATTTGCAAAACACAGGGACCAAAACCAAGATTAACTCTAGTTTTTATTAGAAGAAGATGATTCCTAAAGATTATATGCTTTGTATGATAATATGTTTATAAAAGTAAACTAGTTTTTTTAATAAACAAGATTAGATAGAGATTTATATAAAATCAATATATACTAGGAGTGAGAATTGTGTCGGACTGTCGGGTTAGCGAGTTGAGGGTTGTGGATTGACGGATTGCATTTAACTTGTTTATCTAAACATGCCAAACAAGTTTGTGGGTTGGGGGTGATAATCAAGTCTTAAACGTGTTTATCGAGCTATCAAAAAACAGATTAAAGGGGCTAGTGGGTCGGCATGTTTAACTAAACTAAGGTTAAGTAGATTAGCACAAACGAAATAGGTCAACCTGAACGCGAATTATTTTCCAAACGGGTTAGATATATAACCAAAAACATGAATTATTCATGCTGCGTATCAGGATTTCTTTTTATCATAATATAGTTTAAACTTAGAAAAATTGCTTAGTTTATACATTTTAGCAAATAAAGTTTGTTTGATTAATTAAAGAGAACGTTACTTTTATACTAACTTAATGTAACCTTTAAATGTACACACCATTATTTTATACAACAACAACATAACCATACCCAGTATATCCCGCTAGAAGCAGGGTCTGGGAAGGGTTGGATGGTGACAAATCTTACCTCTATATTTTTGGATAGAGACTGCTTCCAATGAGACCCCCGGCTCGAAATGAAAAAAAAAACACAAGATTACAGGCACATTTCAGACAATGAACAAAAGCCAGTATTTCTAGTATTTCCAAATAATAGTTTAGCAAAACACAACGACATATAAACCCACAACGTTATTTTATATTGTTTTCAAATACTTAACCACGAGTTCCATCACTGTCTGTCTTGTTATTAGGTTTGATTTCCTCTCAAGTTTTCATCCATCTCATATGAATCAAGCACTCTTTTAGTTCACTTTTTGCTATTTTGTTTGAACGCCCGTTGTCTTTACCTCGATGCTTATACCATGTTAAAGCATTCATGATCTTTAAAGTATCTCATGTTTCTCTTTTATAAAATTCAGAAGAACTTGTAAGCTTTAACAAGATAAATGGTTTGTCATATCAACACTCATACCATATGACTTTTTCAATAGACTTATCATAGTGTGTAGTAAATAAGTTCTTCCCCAAATGCTTAAGGATCTAGTTTTATGTGAGCATTTATGTATATGAGTAGTATCAGAGAATGTTTGAATTAATTGTTCTAAAAAATATATGCTTTTCATAGCCAAACTGTTGAGCGGTCGGGTTGTTTTAACAAATGAAGTCATTAATATTTTAAAAGAATATAATTATTTTAAAACAAAATAAGAAACTATATTTTTGGAGTGAATTCGTCATGAAACTTTATCTTTAGGTGTAGAATTATAGTGTTAACAAAAATTGGATGGTAATATGAAGGTCTAGTCATAAAAGCAAAACTTTCACATGGACAGCGGCAATAAACCTATTATCATAAATCAATAAACCAATTACCATAAATCGATTATCGACTTAGGAGGATCTAGCAAGAGGAGAAGTCAATGTAAAACTTGTAGAGAAATCGATTCAAATAAACCGGATGATCTGAGAGTCGTGAAAAACATTTTTGGATATAAACTACTTGGAATTCAATCCAAACTTTCAATAGGATAAAACTCAAAGAACAATATATGAATTGAATTTGAGAGTTTCTTCAACCAAAATTAGAAGAAGAAATCGATATCTTTCAAATTCGCATTTTACAAGGAAGGGGTTAACTGCCGAAGACAGTTTTCATATTTAAAAAGGCTCATTTTTCCCCGAGTTTCACATGTGAAACTTTGAGAAAATTATAAAGCAATTTTTACCAAAATAAAATTTTTCTGCACTGGCCTGGCAGCTCGACCCCAGCCAGAGGCTCTGCCCCTTGGACACCGCCAGGGGCTGCCGCCCCTTGGACCCCGCCAGGGGCTCCCGCCCCTTGGACCCCGCATTGCTTAGGGGTTTCGCCCTTAAAAAGTTACTAATATAAAAGATCATAATAAACTCAAACAAGTGTGCACTCCGTACATCCTGACTTGTTTAATGGATATCGTAATCACATTGATCGACTAGTCAATCCAGTTATACTAAAATATATAACATAACTGGTATGTTTAAATTACAAGGAGTCGAGTGAGACAGTGCTTCATCTACTTGTTTTTTGTTGGTTGGAGTAATGAAGTGGTTACATATGACTCCGCAAAGGGTTGCTAGATCATCTAAGGAGTGGTCTCCATCGGCTGGTGGTAGGAGATTATTTCAGGATCACCAGCGTTGGTGGCCCAATGACACACGCTTTGCCTCTAAAAGCACTATTATCAGAAGATTCAAGTTTTAAACCTTATCAAATACATTTAATATATATCTGATGTGTAGTTTAGATATTAAAGTATGACAAATTTTCCATTCTAAGAAAAAGAAGATTTTTCCAAGTGATCATCGTGACATCATGTGGGCGTTTCTAAGGGAGAAATTGGAAAGTTTTCAACGATAAATATCATGGCTTGAGAGGAGTTCTGGAGGAAATAAAGACTCAGGGGTTGTTTGATAAAATCTGATTGAATAAGTGCTAAACCAGTAATAGGTCTGGACCAGTAAGCAGTCTAAACCAATAAGTTGTCTGAACCCATAAATATGTTTGATTGTATAAAGTAATTAATAAAATAAAATAAAATAAACAAAATAAAAACATCACCCACAAGCCACAACCCATGCGATCAAACGCCTAACACACCCCATAAGAGTACCCCAAAACTAATAGTATCAATTGTTTATTATACACACAAAACACAACACCCCCTGTTGACTCAGACTAACGAACCAACTCTCTGTCACTCTCTACCCCTAAATTCCACTTCCAATTTACTTATTTTAACCACTTTTACGATCTTCTCCCTCACCCCACAACCCCCAAACCCTAGACCCACCACCACCCCCAAATTCCCAACAATCAAATCCCACCGTCGTCGACCACCGCCCTCGAAACACCACCCATCAAACACTGCAGCCCCACCGACGAAAACCTCCGCCAAAGCCCACCGTCTCCTATCAACACCCTCGTCGTTGCCACCGCCCTCGCCGTCGCAGACCGCCACCGCCGTGGCCATCGCCATCGCAGATCGACTTCACTTCTGACTCAGGTCAGATGTTGGTTTATATCTGACCCAATAAGGGGTTCGGTCAGACCTCTACTCCAGTAAGATACAAGCAACCAGATAAGCCACGCCTGACCGAGTCAGATTTGCACGTCTGATCGGGTCAGTCAAACCCAACCAAACAACCCTTCAAACATTCTTGTTAATAAAAAACAAAAAAACCAAACCAATTAGATTGGCCTTCTTCGTGTCCTCTTAAATTCTAAAAACTATTTATTTATCGTCTTTCACTAGCATCTTCCTAGTTCTATAATATGAAAAAAGGAATTTGATGAATACTTGTGTTTTTGTATTTGTGGTTTTACCACACAACTTCAGCAACTTTCAACTTTCAATCCTTTTTTATCATCTTAGATAGTCAAAATCAAACCTTTTGCTTCATCTTCTTCCCAAATGTCGCACTCAGGTAAACCGATTTCAGACCTATGGTTCAATACAGCACCCTCTGACCGTCGGCCATCCACCACCGCAACGTCGGCCATCCACCACCTCACCGCCGGCCATCCACCGCCCTAACCCTCTCTATTTGCTCTCAATCTTCGATCTCTTCGGTCTCCACCTACAAACCGACGCTGCATATCGGCCACATCGTCACCGCCACCTTCGGCGAACACGCGGGATACTCCGACCGAAGATCCGCCTCAAACAGCCGACCCGCTCCTCGGATCCGGATCCTTCATCGATCCGAACAACGGAGGAGGAGACAATAGCGCTGTTTGGGAAGAAGATGAAGCAATAGCCTCAAGCAGTGGTCGGATTGTGGTTTTTTGGGGTTGCATGTTGGTGTTCTCTCTGATTTTTACTCCTTGCGGTGCTAAATTTAACCGTCTTATGTTGTGGCAATCAAATGTTTTTGTGAAATTGGTACTAATTTCTTATGTGTTGTTCATGTTTATTGTTTTAGGGTTTGTTTTAGTTATTTTTTCCCTTCTTAAACCCCAATTCTCGATTGGGGGTTTTGAGATTTCGAAGGAATTTCTCGAAATCGTGAAGAAAGATGAGGTTTTTGAGTGGATGGTGGGGATTAGGAGGAGGATACATGAGTATCCTGAACTGGGTTATGAAGAATTTGAAACAAGTAAGATTATCAGAGATGAATTGGGGAGATTAGAGATTGATTATAAGTTTCCGGTGGCAGTTACTGGTGTTGTTGGGTTTATTGGCTCCGGTGAGCCTCCGTTTGTTGCTATTAGAGCAGATATGGATGCTCTTCCTATGCAGGTTTGATTTGTTTATGATTTCATGCTTTATTGCTTCTGATTTTTGAGTTTGTTAAGCTGTTGGGTACGAAGTTATTGCAAGTGATAAATTGGGTGTCTATTGGCATTATGTAGAAATTGACTTTTGTTGATACAGTTTTGAACTTCTTACAACTAATGTAAGTTTGTTAAGTTGTGTTTGTGGTTGTTACAATTTACAAGTAATAATTTGGGTGTTTGTTGGCATTATATAAAAGAATTAGACTTTTGTTGTATGTTTGACTTTCATCTTGAAAGTAAGAAGTTAAGAGCAGTTGTAGAGTGATAAGTTTTGGAGTTATAGCTAATGTAAGATTGTAAAGTTGTGTTTGAGGCTATTGCAAGTAATAGTTTGGGGAAAAAAGGAATTCAATGAATAGTTGTGTTTTTGTTAAAATGTGTAGTGATTTATATGAATAATGCTATATTGACCAACTGTGAGGTCTCCGGGAACGGGGCCTTACACTGAGACTGATTATGTTTGCTATTTGTTTGTGTAACAACATAGACGTCGGTGAAGACGAGTTGTCGCTCATCTAAGGCTAGCTGTCGTGTCTATGGTTAGAATACAAGGCCCGTTAGTTGTCATGGCTTGGCATCCACTTATGGCTTGCAGCCACAACCGGACAACACTTTTGAGGTCGATTACTATCAGAGTTTTATTATTCTTGTAAAGTGTTTGTTGTTTTGGTGTTCGTTGGGCCATGATTGTATTCGAAATATTTTTTATGTTACTATGGCATTGCAACTCACTCTATGTTAATATGGCATTGCAACTCACTATGGTTTGCAGCTGTAACTAGAATTCGGTTCTTAGCCAATTGTTTAGTCTGTTATGCATATACGGCTATGATGAATTATCTAAGCCATGGTTGACGGTTTGTTTATCACACGCGCAACGCGCGTGCGGGAATTTAACTAGTTTATATAATAAATCAATGTTTGTTGCTAAAACAATATCGAATAAACAAAACATAAAGACTAGTATTGTAGATGAATTTGAATGGTATTTTAAAAAGAATAAAAGATAAAATAAAATAAAAAATTAACATAGGTCCAACCACTCATCCAGTTTAGCGGTTCAACCGATTATCACCATAATTGACCGGTATAAACAGTTCAATGGTTCAACCGATTATCATCATAATTGACCGGTATAAATGAATACATTTAACTGGACCAACTATGTAGACGGTTCCTGATCTATCTTCCGATTCATTTCTAAGAAAGTAATTATCCTTTTCTAATACATATATAAATTGTTTTTAGTAAAACATGGATAGGTTTAAAAGATGTAAGTTTTACAGAAGTAATTAATTAAATTATCTATACATGCATCTCTAATATTTAAGCTCATGACTTTTGATTGGGAATGCACCATTTTCTAACAACGAAATATCATCTTGAGGATGGTCGGACTTGCACTTCATTCTCATCTTCATTCCTATAATTTATTACATTATTTTCTAAATCTACATATTTTTAAAACCTTTCACATTTCATTTCTCATATATTTTGTAATCTTAATTATAAATACTTATTTATTTATTTTTTAACACTATTTTTCTTTTTTCTACTCACATCCAATTATAAAATATGAGAGATGTATAGTAAATATGAGAGGTGAGATTGTTTTTCTCTAAAATTATAATAATGAAATCGGAGTGAAATGAATTTGATGAATTTGTTTTTAAGTTTTAAGATTGGATTAGGATGGGAGATGAGATGCAAATGCTCTTGAAATATTACCATTTTCCGAAAAAGTTTGACCATCGGCTTATAATATAGTATAATATTCATTTCTAGCTTGGTTAATAGATACGAAACTATATCTTACAACATTATCGAACATTAATGTTAAAAATAACATTTTTACGTATATATAAAACTAGTATTAAAGCCCGTCTGTTACAGCAACGATATTAAATCATACAAAATTTGATGTCAAAACATAATAAAAATAAGTATGTTGATTCTCCACGTTTTATGATTGCATCGCGTTGCGGTGGAGACAGAAGACGGTTCTCATGCTTATCGTGTAAACATGACTCAATTTTAAATATAATCTAGTCTCATGCCTATCGTGTAAACATGACTCAATTTTAAATATAATTCTAGATTAAAGTAGTAAACAATAGCGTGTAAAGTCAAAAAGTCACGTTAATAAAATCCAAAAAATTAAATAAAAGAACATTGAAACATTGGAAAAAATCAAAACCGTTAGAAAACCAATACCGAAATAAAATTCAACTTTGATGAATTTTATATAAAAAATCAAAAGTGATAAAAAATACACTGAAACGATAAATTTTTGTTAAAGAAATTAGTAACAAAGAATATGAAGTAATTTAGAAAAAAAGAACATAAAAATAAAGGAAAAATAATAACAAAAAAAGAAAAGAAAAGAAAAGTAACATCTATTATTTGACTTGAACCCAAGTTTAAAACCGTGGCAGATTTAAACCACTACAACCACGTCAAATCTTTTGTTATATCTTCACTTATTTAATCTATATATTAAAAACCAAAGTCTTTGTCACCGACTTTAATTTTGAAGGTATAATGAATGTACTAAATAATAAATTAATCATGAACACGACAAAAAAAACTCAATATTAATATAATTGTACATACACATAAGTCGTAACATAGTGACAACTTTTGAGTTAACAACTCTCTATAAGTGCACTCATGTCATATTTTTTTATCCATATCTTTATAATTTAACTAAAAT